>JBAIZL010000001.1:171044340-171494340 GCA_036971475.1 Prosapia bicincta | reverse complement strand
TTTTTTAAATTTGAAAACAAAATTGGAGGAAAAAGATGTTATATTAGTATATTAGTTATATATAGTATTTTACAGCACATAAATCACGCAGAAAAAAGCGTAAAACGAATAGTTGTTTTTTATTTCTTGCTTTATAAAGCTGCTTTGAGCGAGCATCGCCGGATATTAGTGAATGAATTTTCCTCATAAAACGCCTCCTTGTCGGTGGTCTACCCATATTGATATATAACTTGATATAACTCGAAAATATAACCCAAAATAAATATATTGAAAATCTGATTTAGCTCATTTATTAAAATCATGATATTCCATAATCCTTAGGTTTAAACCACATTAACTCACTAAATATTTAGAGATAAATTAATTAAATATAACTTTACTAAAAATATTCACTTTACTTTTTATTAAAACTGTATGAGTTCAAAATGTTTTTTTCCAAATAACTATTAGAGACAGCGTTATTGCATATTTATCTGAGATATTGCATTATGTGAATATTAACACGTTTTTAAACATAAATTTAAAAGAATAATTGCAAGATAAGAAATAATATATAGGATTGTATGAAAATTCGCCAAGAGAATTAGAAACATAAATTACAAAATGTATTCGTGTGTGAAACCGATAGGTTTATCATATTCTTCAAGGGCGTGTCAATTATTTGAAAAACGACCAAGTACAGAAATGTGTACATTACCAAGTACATCCGACATTTGTGTGGATATTCATCAACAAGAAACGAATTTCGATTATAATTTAAATAAAAATTAAAGATTATACCTCTAAAAAGGATGAGGTAATTTTTGTTTTAAAGAAAGACAGACCTGACTTTAAAGAAGAACCTGAAATATAATTCTTACTCACTTAAAGAAAAAATAATTTTCTGAGAACGAAAAAATAATTTATCATAGGCTTATTACCCACAACATTTTGAAGTCGACACCGCAATCATACCAGCTATTTTCTAATCCGTCAAATCTGTTTCAAACCTTTCCGAAACAATCAACTTTTTGATTGTTTAATTTCTCATGACTAATTTTATTGAAACATGCAGTTTTCTAATTTAATAAAAAAATGCATGGATTCGATAATATAATAATATGCGGGACGATAATTCATCTTTGTTCTCGGCAAAGGTCATACAATATGTGATTTCATATTTTTCGTTCAGATATAGAGATTAAGGACAATTCAACCTTTTTTGAATGATTTACACGGAACGCGATTATTGTAGATGCTTATAGAAGTAGAGTATCATATCGTCTAAGTCATTTCGTATCACAAAGTTAATAAATTTGTTATACTGTATCTGTAAAATAAGTGTATGGCATAAATGATTGAATAATCTGTGTGAATATCATAATTTATTATTCTACATGCCAGGAGCTCCAACATCATGTAAAGTTCCTTCAACTGTTACGTTCAGTATGTTAAATATGAGTGCAAGTATGAAATTCGGTGCCGACATCAAAATTTGGTGGGTAATTTTGTGGTATACTTATGAATTTACAAATGTTTCGTAAACAATTTACATGAAATATAAAACTTCTGAAAGGAAACATTCTATTCTTCTGAAGGATGATTACAGTTCAATAAATGTTTACGAAAACTTGTCACCTATTTTCTATTATTAATAATTAGACTTGCATGGTGATAAGAAGATAATAAGTCACTGAAATAACAAAAGCTATTAAGTAACTGAGAGACCTTTCTATCATGCTCGATACATTGATGATTTTTAATGTATTCTATCTTAGGATCTCTAAATACATTCTTTTTAAACAGTAGTTTCTAGTTTTAGCAAAAAGCTTCTGATATTTCAGTTAAATTTATCCTTACGTCTGCGATTTTAAGAAATTATTATGGGACTCTCTTAATCATCATACTGGGATATCTCATCTAGCATAGTAATTTTTTTCAATTTTATATTTGCGTATAATATCCATTAACTGGTTTCTATGTACTGCTTTGTACATAGTGCATTATTTAACCAGTAAGTATCACTTAGTAGCTAAGTATGTGTTGCGTTACCAGGGTAATAGTTAAAAGAATACTTCAAGAGTAAAATGGGCAAGTATTTTCACAGGTAAAGAATCGATCAACGCAAGAGAGCTTAAGAAAATACGTTTATAGTATTTCGTCTAAAAGAACGAATCTAGTATATTCTCCGGTCACTAAAAGAATTAAATTGGTTTAATCAAGTAAAATATTATCCTTGTTCCCGATGAGAAAAACAATATTACCTTCCCTCCAGAGTATTAGGATTGCACATTTATACTATTTCTTTATACGGTATATACTTGTAAACCCAAGCTTTCGGAACCCTTTATATAATTAATGTTGAGAGCAATAGAATATATTTCTCTTGACTATGATCTATCCGCCAAAATAATATCCCGCGAACAAAATTAAAATTTAAACACTGTACCATTAACGCAGAGTAAATATTTAGATTGTATAGTAACAAACATATTAAACTTGCTTCAAAACATTTCATTATAAATAATCGCTTCGTTGTTTGCTTTAACAACATTTACATTACGTAACTGCCATCATTAAATATTCTGTGTTTACAATATGTCCCAACATTTTCGCTTCCCAGATATTAAATTCCCCCTAGATTAATAATTTCTTTAGGGTATATGTTGCACGATGCGTAAGCCGATAGGCACTAAATGCACACATACTTCGTTTTTATCTGAAATAATATGATTCATTGTTTCAATTTAAACAACTGAAATTAATTAATTAAGGTACTTTAAAACATTATAAAAATGTAAAGTTGTTGATATATCTATCAGATTTATCTGTAACCATAACTCAATTTTCAAATTTTGTCGTTATTCCACCAGTCTTAGGTATAATTTCCACGTGTTGTCTATTACTAAAACGAAATTATTGTACGATTTCTATGTAAGGGAAAAAAGAATTATTTAAATTGTTTAAAATTTATTTATATATGGTATTCAGTATCTGATTTTCATTAAAAAACCTACATGTCTTCTTCGACGAAATTGTTTTGTGACCATAAATGATTGATAATGTGTCTCTCTCCTTTTCTAGTTTGAGATTTTAAAGCAGCCGACATATCTTTGAGAATAGCAAATCTAGTTCTACCTTCATCGAGATAAAACTTTTATTTTTCTGAACCTCCCATAGGTGGCATCAAGGAGGTTTCCTCAGGATCATATTTCGTAAAATTGCGATACATTATTAAAATTGGCATTAAAAAACCCTCCCTTACTTCACGATGTCCAATCTAGGAACTGTCCTACACATTTTTTCCATTTACCAAAAACTGTATGCTCTTTCAGTCTGGTTATGTTTTCCTAGGAGAATGGAGTAATTGTCCGTGTGACAATTCTCGCGGAATGT
The DNA here is from genome assembly GCA_036971475.1 of Prosapia bicincta. NCBI lineage: Eukaryota > Metazoa > Arthropoda > Insecta > Hemiptera > Cercopidae > Prosapia > Prosapia bicincta. The sequence continues at coordinate 171,490,965 of JBAIZL010000001.1, read as the reverse complement.
GATATCCGGGATTTTATTCCGCATGCTTCCTTTTGTGATATGACTTTCTATTATAAAATATTTTGAAAATATTTACTTAACTTATGTAAAACGATATTTTCATGTGTAAATATGGAAAACCCCATTCTTTCCTATAACGCAGGGTAGAAAATGGAAGCAAAAGAATCTAGAGTAAATAGACTGAAGATTAAGCATACATGGTTTACTTGAATTTCTTGACGTCCAAGAAGTAGAACAAGACCTGGCAGCAGAGTGGGTATTTTAGGTGAGGTGTTTGTATCCAACTGGAGGAAATATCGCCCTTTCAAGACGTGATGTGCTACTTGAAAATTTTATATACACAGATAACATTCTGTCTCAGTAAAGCGTGTCAACTATGGCTATAGAAATGATAGTATCCGTAAAAATAAATTATTACTTACTTCTTACTTCAGCCAACGCCCGTCCTTGGCCTCTCAGCCATCCGACGCCGTGCCTCCCAGTACAATGTAGCGAGTCCTTCCCTGGACTCCTCGTGAAAGATATCTTTCAGGCCGTCACAAGTGGTAAGATGCTCTGCCGTCCCTTCGTTGTAAAAATAAATTATGATGAAACTTTTTTCTATAATCAGAATTATGTCTTGTTAATATTTGTTTGTCTCACCCTAATTCATATGATGACAAAAATCCAAATTTATGTACGTGGTATTGTTATGTCTACACCACTGTATTATCTATAGTTACATATTTTTACTCATTGATAACCTTAAATCTATACACAATAAAATCGATAATTTTTTCATTTAATTCTATTGAATCGTCCATATAGTAAATGAAATAACTATTGATTTTAATAAATAATAACATAAGGAACGGGGTTTTTAAAATATATGCCATTAAATTATATAATGAGTTCCTCATTTTCTGTGCAAGCTAGTGTTTTATCCCGACACCATAGAAAATATAATACATGCACATTAATGAGCGAAGCCCATTCCGGAAGCAGCATTTCAGGTAATAAAATATCTTTCTTCGATTTTATAGAATGTTTTATTCATTTTTTTAAATTTGGTTGTCATTTCAGATTTAATTCTTGAGTTAAGCTATTACTTCACGTACGTTTAATTTTATACAAGTAGACCGATCACGTATGAACAACAACTATTTGTCAACAAATAGCTCTGATAAAATAAAGTCGGGTTTTCTTTTACGGGAAGGTTTGAACAGCTTTATTTAAACTATTACCTATGTCATATTCACCTGGAAAACGGTTGTGTTGTTATTTTTTTCATGACATTTATTTCAAGTTGGTTTATGTTATTTTTATGTTACTTTTATGTCTTTTAAACAGATTAAGTTTTTTAAGTTTATTTTTAATTTATGGATTTACAAAATATATCTTGCTGTTGTATACATGCAAAGTGTAGGGACTGTATACATTATTACTGAAATTATTGTTAATTTTAATTCTTTTATGTGTATATATATATATATATATATATATATATTGAACATACAAAGGCATTTCAGGAATATTACTTACCCTTAAGCGTACTTGCAGTTTTGTAATTAAAAAGAAAGTATGTTCAAAAAAGCCATTTATTTTCCATTCGTGGGGTGTATTGTCGAAAATGATTTAGTCGAAGAAACATATTAATTTCTTTTAATCTCGTCACTAAAACATAAAAGCCAGAATACTGCACATAACCACCATCTCCTAACCTTTATATGTGAGAGATTTCACCTTTGCAGGTCGGGTTGACAGTGATTCAATTTTGATGAATAAAACAACGAACCGACGCGCCAGTTTGTGAACTGGCCTGTCTCTGAAGGGTACTGTGTTAATGTAATAACAAAAGCTCATGCATATTCTATGTGACACGACCTTCGCATGGTGAAATGTCGTGCAGTAACTCACTTGGTTTTATACTCTGTGCGGTATTCCTTCTCACCTGTAAAAACATGTATTTCTATTACATGACGTAATCATATGCGTGCAAATACTGACGGAATACTTATATATAATAGCCAATAATATATAATACTATTTTATCTATGTCTCCATAAACGTTTGTTATAAATTTTGTGCTGAAACGTTTTAAAACTTACGTCCTTCCTTACTTAGATATAAAATTGTCTTTACATTCACATAAACGTTACAAATTTCGTGAGCAAAAATGTATTTACCATTGATATACTTATTTCATGCCTCTGCTTCATTACTCATGTAAACAAAAAGTTCTGTCAATGTACATAAACACATACGACTTGGAAATATATCGAAACTAGGATATAGGTTTTAAAAATCACTAATTAAAACATTTCAAATATTGCAGTAATAAGAAAACATGATTTAGTCACTTTTCAATAACATTATTGCTAAATAGTGAACTTTAGTTTAGGTATTGACCATGAAGTAATTAATAATAAAATTACCTATTACGGCAATAACGTAATTATGTCAGTTTAGCATTAGCATAGGTCTAGTCATTTTACAAGTATTAAATATTGTTATAGCTTTCAAAGGCATATAATTTATTTGTCAGTTAGACATATAATTTATGATGTAAATTTAACCTTTATATATATATATATATATATATATATATATATATATATATATATTATCCTTCTGTTTATGTTCTGTTGTATAACTTTGCAAAGGGCTTTTTATACGTAATAGTACTTCTTACGTCTGTCATATTGGATATAATAAAAAGTTTAATCATAGTTTTGATTTTCAATATCGCAAGGATTTGGAATACGGAAAATATTGGCGAAAACGTATATTTTCTTAGATGACCCATATTAGATTACAGAAAAGTGCAAATAATATTAAGGAGGACAATAGAAAATTGGCATACGTTGATTCCACCACTTATTAAGAATCTTAAAAATACTTATTCGTGATAACTTTAGTTACTGAAATTTAGACAGGTTGTTTTGCAATGTGTATTTAGTATACTTCGGGTATTTTATAACTATAAATGTATTTTTTTCCTGACTTGAAAGTGATCGCAACTGCAGTAGGTGGGTTTATTTCATGTTTTTACACAAATAAATTTGTTAGGGTTTGTGATTGTTATGTTAATAATAATAACAAATATTTTGGCATTACTCACTTTAGTGGTTTTTGTAATGTTTTATAACTGTAAGAATTTTCATTCTAGCTGTGTTTACTAGGTATTGTTGTTAGTGTCAGTAATTTTACTTTGTATTTATGTATTGTACACCTGATTACCATAATATAACCATTACTAAAATATTGAATGATTAAATAAATAATTGAACCAGACTCTCAATAATAACCGCATTTATTTCAACAATTAGATAAACATCTCTTTAAAACCATAGTGATATAAAACATTGCTATTATTCAAATTATTATTTTTCTTTTTTGTCAAGTTCCTATTCTCGTATTGGAGTCTTAGTTTATAAAATATTCCAGTCGGCTACCAAAAGTGTATAACTTATATATACAATTTGCCTACTTAATAAATTGCATGGGCACAGTATAATTTTAAAAAAAATCATCTAAATTTGTTTTTTGTATGATTACTCCTCTATTTATAGAATTAGAATTAAAAATACCTTTGTCAATCAGTTCTAAATAGCGACCATTTATTTCATTACTCTCCGTATTTAAATAGACAGTCACCTTTAAGGGTTCCAGAAAATAGTTATTTTTTCAAAATATGAGTTATAACGGAAGGTTTATCTTTTACATGTATAATTACACTTATAAAGTACTATTTCATTTATTACTCAGTTTAGAAACTCTTTTGTATAAGTCATTCAAAAAAAAATCATGGATGCATATTTTCCAACCTTTATGAAGCGTAATAAATTTAATACTATTAAAAATATTTTAAATGTTACTTGAAATTTTTGTTTTAAATAATCAAAATTCGGTAATTAAAAACATCTAAAACAATATTGAAATATTTCCTTGGGTCATGTGTCTTTGTCGTAGGATATGTGGTGTGCAGGAATAAAACTTTGCAATTGAGGTCTTCCTTTATAGTAACAATGTTAATGATAATGGAAGTACCAATCATTTTACTATAATCTTATCACTATTCTAATTATAATTTTATTTTATATAATTTTCAATACAATTTGTTTAGCAAATGCTTTTCATTAAATAATGCTATTTTAAGGGGGTATTTAAGGGGGTATTGCCACTTTCACTCTGCAATGTTAATTAAAAGGGAGTTTATATGTTCAGTTAGGTACAATTATCTGTAAAACGAAATAAGTAAGCCTAATGAACTCTTTAGGCAATTATTATTACTGTGGAAACACAATACTCTAAAAGTATCTCTTATAAAAGATTCATTTCTAGTTTTTTTTTGTAATTAAAATTGTTGTACATTTTGGCACATGTTCAGTATATATATAGCCTTTATTGGCCTTACAAGAAACAAAATACAATATATCTTTTTTGGGTATTATTTAAGTAATAATGTTGTTAGTACACAAAAACTTTTCCGGTCTTTAGATCTTACTGTTCAAGAGTTATTGGTACCTAATCTTTAAAAAACATAGTTTTCGGAAAACGCAAGTTAAAAAAAGACAGTATCTTTCTTACATTAAAATCCTTCTGGACAGTATTCCCTCATATTTTCCCTCTTCCCCTTAAATAATCATCTCTTGATTTTCAACTTCTTGTTGCCGTCCTGGGTCTCTTTATCAGGTTTTTGTATTCTAATATAATCAATTTATTTAAGGTCTCTACCGTGAAATTCCCAGGTATTAGGACTATTCTACCTAAAACATTTGCTTCAGCGATTGAGCTTTCATTGAATGCTACCACAGCATCACTTACTCCTAATTGAAGAGTTTTTAGGCCTACAAATCAGTATTGTTTACCCTTTGCGAAATAAAACTATTGAAGCTTTCGTTACGGTTTTGGGTCTTACCGTGCAAGCAAGACCTAAGAGGCTTAATTTTGGTGAGGTCTCGGCACATGGGCTTCATAGCTAACATGATAGACTCTGCTATAGAATTTTTGTGCTCATAAATAGTTTTTAGCGCTAAAGATTTATTTTATTATAGCCCACACCAAGAAACCATTTCCTTGGAGCATAACTGATGCTGAGGCGTTTTGTCAGTCGATTTAGTGTGAACATATGTAGCCGAGATAGCTTGATTCATGACATCGACGTTTGTGTGGTTATTCCTGTTAGTTGATCCGTAATATCTTTTTAGGTGATCAGATGAATATCCCTTAGAGTCCCCATTCCCTAGATACTTGGTGTATTTAACTTGTCCCAAATTCGTGTTGAAACTCAACCGCTGCATTATTTTTTTAATTTTATGGTAATTCTATATCTCTTATGTATATAAACTTATATAATGCATATTCATAAACAAAATAAAATGGAAAAAAAGTCAAGCAATAAAAACATTGATTATTTTTAATCAGAAAAGTGTCACTCTCCCCTTAATACGGTACGAATTCGTTGTTACCAAATACTTTGGTACAAGTATTCTTTTACTGCCTTTATATAATTGAAAAGCGTTAACTTCACCCTTTAGTAGACAATTTTACTTGTAATTCCCAGGTGAGTTATCGAATATTTCCTCTCGATTCTTTTTAAAATTCATACCAGAAAGGTATTTCGGAATCGTAAAAGATACAAAAATGTCTTTAAGAGTAGATAATGCCTCGGGGTATTCATTGGAAATATTCCGATATGGAAATACTTTTCCTTTCATAAAAATAGAACATCATAACTAAACGAGACATAATTATATTAAATCATTGTATCAAAATAATGCAGATTTGGATTGTTTCAACAGATTTATCAAACGGAGACCAATATCATTGTTAACTCACTCTATAGATATGTCTTCTCATTTCCATAATTATTTTCTATTCATATTTCTATTCTATTTATTGTTTTTCCGTATTTTGTTAGAATTAATAAATTCCATTTATTAGCTCACACTCTCCTGATGTATATCTTGTACAAATTTTTAATCGTTAATGAAACACGATTTTATTCATTAAATAAGGCCCGAATACTTTTTTTTACATCTATAATGGATAACAATTGATGTCAATACAGTTTTAAAAAAATATTTATTCAATAATTAAACTATTAAAATTTGAGAGGTCTTGCCGGATTCGAACTGAGTATATTCATACACCAACAACAATGCTTTAGCACTGAGCCAACTTTTCCGTAGTTAGAAATCTGCTTTTCAAAGATGTAATCCAAATTACGAAAAACAATTATTTAAATACTGTTAAACCCTTAAAAAGCTCTGAAATATTACATACAATCTAAAGATGAAGACATTTTTAATTCTAACTTTTTCAGTTATACACTAATTAATCATGATATTAAAAAAACTACTTTTATAACTATTCATACTTATTCTGTGGTAAAAAATGTTTATAATTCTCCAGCCAACAAAAAAGCAGTTATAAAAACTATAATTAAATTTAGAGTGAAATATCAAGCTATTAGTACAGCAATATTCCTAGTATAGGAAAAAACTATTACTTTTATTTTGAAAGGAAACTAGTTTTGTAAACCTCTTCATTAGAAAAATTACTGCAGACCGGGTTGGTATTTTATATAAAATCCAATATTAAACTATTTATAGATCACTCCTGACAAACCACGGGTACCAATCCAGGCCGATTATATTCTTACTCAGCTGAAACTGTGCGTTTCAGATCCAAAGTAGCCATCATCCTTAGCCCATTTCAAATGGGAAATATGTTAACGGTTACTCATAAATCAGTCTAAAACGTGCAAAGCCACTACTCTTCATAACTATACTAGCTTTTCCATACGGGTAAGCTAAATTTGTTACCAAATAAATCCAATACAGTCCACAAAAGGAGGACTAAGATTAGAAAGTAAAAAATCTGGTGGTCTCGGTCGCCGATGTGTGTGTGTGTGTGTGTTTGTGTGGAAAAACTATTACTTTTATTTAGAAAAGAAACTAGTTTTGTAAATATATTTAATATATACAAATTAGTTCAAAAATAGTTGGTATTTAATATAAAATCCAAGTATTAATCTAATTATAGATCACTCCTGACACACCGCAGGTAATAAGTCACGAGCAATCATATTATGACCCAGCTGAACATGTCCGTTTCAGATCCAAAGTAGCCATCATGCCTAAATGATATAAAGTGGGTTATATTTTAATAGTTACTCATAAAATAGTCTGATCTTGCAAGGACACTACACATCGTAACTCTCCTAGCTTTTCCAGACAGGTAAGCTAAATTAAGTTACCAATTTAATCCAATACAGCCGACAAAAAGACTAAATGTGAAAGTAAAAATACGAGTGGTCTCGGTCGCGAATTTGTGTGAGTAAGTGTGTGTGTGTTTGTGTATTTAAATGAATCATTCAATAAGAAACAGAGAGAGAGAGAGAGAGAGAGAGAGAGAGAGAGAGAGAGAGGATGTAATTTATTTGGAACATGGCGTTTTTCCTTCTAACGTAACCTTTGAACAAAACAAAGAGATGAGATGAATATGTTTCATTCATTTCTGATCCTATCAAGTATTCTTTACCAGTATGAATATATTTATACGTTTTTTATGTTTGATACACAAGAAGAGAGAGAAACAGACATTTTTTTTATTACCACTTGGTGAGTTATTTAAACGAGATAAGTTATATCTTTAGTTTTCTAGCTTGATATAAAAGTTTTTATAAATAATACTTTTCAATTTATATATTTAGAGCGTTTAGAATTATATACATATATATATATATATATATATATATATATATATATATATATATATATATATATTAAATTTCAACAATAAATACATAATATCAAAGAAGCCTAAACACTTACTTTTGAAGTAAACTAAATACTTTTGTCCAAAAACAAATTTCTAAATGTATCCTGTGCATATTACAAACATTACATGTTACAATACATTACTGCTTCTACATCACTACATAGGGGTATCAAATAGTCATGTAGTAATTAAGAAGAATTGCATGCTTTACTTGTGATTGTATGGATAAGTATTGTTGCATCAATGTTTCAAATCTGTTTGTTTATATTCTCCTGCTATTTATATCAACGGTCAAACTTTAGGATAAATCTTCGTTTATTTTGCAAACCCTTTACAAATTAGATGTAGGAAACCCGAACATGTCCCGTTTGGCGACCTTCATTGGTAAGTGCACAATGCTATGAGTTACTTTTATCAGTTACGTTTTGAAGGAAAAACTAATTAAAAAAGAATAAAGTATTGGACACATTGGCAATATTTAGACAACGAAAAGTAGGATAAATAATCATTTGGAATATAATTGGTAGTTGTGATAATGATTTAGAAAATGTAGTGTGGCATATTGTTTTATTGCGCTGAAGATAAATGCGTAATGTACTTTAACACATTAGATGAGTAAATCACATTTCTTTGAATATGGGTTCTTCAATAATATGTCGTCAGGTAATATTTTCAAGTTGTTATAATATATTTGATAGAAATGGAATTGACGGCTCATGGCGTGTGTATACAGTTTTTCTACAGCAGTTTATCTGTGTAGCTACAGTGTTGAAATAAGTAATATAATTAAGTTATTGAATGCAGTTTTGTTTAAATTCATTTTATTTACGAGAATTGCCGTTGAAAAAGTTTGATAGTAAAACGAAATAAATTTACTTTATTATTACGTTTTTATCAACTGTCCAGCTCAATATAGGTTTTATAGTAATTTGAACTTATTATAGTTAGTAACTAAAGTTAGTAATACGTTTATAGTGAAAAATAGGCATGCTTAATATTATATACCGAACAGATATAATGAGGCTGTCTTAACAATATATTCAACAAGGGCAATTCAGTTAGGGTCTTTACTTAAATAAGGCAATTAAATTCTGAAGCAGGTGAACGAAAGGAAATCGAAATGTATTATCTGGTGAAAGAGGACGCATTAATATTGAAAGCAAGAAAATCAGAACAAGAATGTGAAAAGAGGGACAAAAGATGCCATTCATAATTTTGGTTATTCAAAATCCCTAGTCTTTCCACGTAGCTGTGCATTACAGTAGTTATGGATACTGTTATTACTTTATATGAAAAAAATTAGTTTATATTTTATCTAAACTATTAATTTAAATTACGCTTGATTCCCTTGATACTGTTTGTAAAGATATATGTTTTGTTACACATATACATTATTTTGTATATATATATTTCATTATATATAAAATGAAACAGACACTAATTTAAAAACCACACTACTGAAAGTGATGCGTTACATAGGGGACATTTTTTTGCTAAAATGAAAACAGCCAGAACCCAGGGCACAATTACACTCGTGCCCTAAATTCGTACAAGATGTTTTATTTCACTCCGTTGTCATCCATTAAGTACGAAATAGGCCGTTCTCCCTCTGTTACATTTTCGTAAACCATATGACTTAGTGACTAACTTAGTGAAAAATTGTTTCTTTTTTTCAAAAAAATTACAAATACTTGAAGAAAATGGGACTTTATATCCAGAAGATGAAATATTTAGTGATTTGTTTTTTGAATAAATGCAAAGAAAGTGCTAATTTGCATTACAAAATAATTTATAATATATAACTATATTTAAATAGTTTACACTCTCAAAAGTAAGTACTGGTGGGCTCTGTTTTATTATTATCTTTTCTTTCAATGTTTACAAATTAGAAATAGTTAAAGGACATATACAACTCTGCTTCATCTCTTGTGTTTTTTAATATAATATGTTTTTGGACTATATATATATATTTATATATATAATTATATTTTGTTACAAACGGAAAATAAAACTGGACGTGATTTAGGTTTTTTGTAATGAATTATATTATAAACAAATACTATGGATAATATTTAAGCTCCAAAATTAATTTTGTTGTATGAAATAAATATATTTTACAATATTCAACGCCTAAAATCAAAGAAAACTTAAGAAAATAAGTAAATTCCATTTCTTCATAATTTGAATATTTTAAAATTTAAAAAGTACACAATGTCAAAAACATGTTATCACGTGTAAAAAGTGCTATTTATTATTTTTTTTTAACGGTTAAGCCTATCTCGGATCAGCTGAAAATGAAATCAGATCTTGGATTCTGATGGGTTATTACGTACGCGACATTATTCTATATAATTATTAGTTTTTATCACACAAGGTTTATTAGGAAGTTATTTTACTGACATTAGCACGAATAATCTATTCCTGGATTATTCGAATCAGTCTTTGCCTCGATTACATTCTAATTCTCAAGGATGTTTAATTCAACAGACATAATTCGAGATCAGACGTCACGTTTATCTCCTGCTAAGTGAAACTCAGCTGGTTTTATCCATGAGTTCAGCTGTTGATATGAATAAAAGATAGATCGGTGACATTGAAAGTGCTAACAGGATGTATCACCTGCGTCAGGCTCGAGTTTATTGCTTAGAGAGAAACATTCATATTTTATTCCTTAATTTCTTGATGACACTATCGATGCAATTGCTTCAGTACGAAAGAGAAGAAAACGTTCTAGGTTAGGTCTAAAATGCCGTGTAATTACTTACAACAACTCACTCTATTATTTTGAAGTTTAATATAATTTAATTGTTTTATCACTTTTTTTGTCAAAAATTAGATAGTCTTACTTTGGTAATTTGGGCCTAAACAAATTCATTCAAAACGGTCATTTATTAAAGTTCCTGATTTCATTTTTAATTCATTGATTTACGGAGAATTTCAACAATCTCTTTCCTATTTTTAAGTAAGTAATGCGTTATAACCAACTGTAATTTAACTGGTTTATAGAAATTATTATTTTACAATTGTTTTAAGCCATTGTGTATTTTTATCTATTACGTAAATCGTATGAAAAAAGTTAGACTTTAGAAGTAAAGATAAATATTGCGTTTTTAGAAATACAGGTTTTACTATTTGTTAATTTATTCATTGTTATTTTGAAACACTTTATTAAGTAAAATATGTTTTACTTAAATTAATAAAATTAATTTTTAAATTGAATGCCTTAGGCATGCGCCAACGCCTTTAGGTCTGTATTTCTTCGCTACGGGTAATAGCAGGGTATTCGTAAGAGTATTTATCCTACGGAAGAGATGATTTAACCGTTCTTACGCTTGTCTATGAGAGCAACTTTTGTTTATAAAAATTACAAGACCAAGGCTTGTTTTTGAAATAGGATTAACAAACAAATGAAGGAAACTAAACGCCAAAATCATAACAAACATAGATAGTTTACTAACATACATAAGACATCATTACTTTCAGTTTTTTTCTGCAATATTTTCATGTTCAAATTTTAATACATAACAAATTATGAAAATGTCTGTACTCATGGGGTGAAAAGTTATTTAAATACCGTGTTTTTATTTCTTCTGTGACAAAACAATCACTTGAATTCAGTAATCATGGCTCAAAAAAAGGGATAATATTAGAAACAGCTCAGCGATTTAATGCAACATTCGATACACGTAGATTTTAAGTCGATAATCAATACATAGGAAAATAATAAAATATATTTATAAATTTGATTATTTTATGAATGAACTTTAGTTTTCTAGATCAGTCATCTAGAGAAAGTCTTTTCCTGGATTTGAAATAATTAGATTTGTAACAAACAAACAAAAAATAATAAATATACATTATCATGTATAACGAATATTGAAAACCAATTTCTTTGTTATTTACTTGTCAATAAGTAAACACAGAAATATTTTTCAACAACAAAATTCCAATGAATAACTATTTACTTTTGTGTATGATGCATATTGAAATGTTATTTTTTTATTTTATAAAATAAATAATATAAGTTATTTATGGTTAGTGAAATATTTCAAGCTCTGCTTTAAATATAATAATAGGTTTAAGTTGAATATAAGCAATCACTAAGCTATCCAAGATAGTTCATTGATAGATAGATACTACATCTAAAATTGGTACTATAGTAATATTTACCCTATATTAAAATGTGAAATGTATGAAACAATAATACTGAATAAGCATGCTAAGGTTAGTTCATTTAGTTATTTTTAGTTAGCAAAGCAAAGTTTACTTATTTTCAAAGACGTAAAAGAAACAAAATAAGTACAAATTTGGAATTAGTGACAGAAATAATAAATCTTGTAAAGTACACGTAGGGGACTAGAGATGATATTTATATTATGAATTAGAAGCTAAAAAAGGACAGAAGAAATCGCAGAAGGGTCGCATTTATCTTCAAAAATTAAAAAAAAAAACTTAACCATTATCAATAGCAGTTTACGTCAAACTTCACAAAATAAGGGGTAGCGAAAATGCTATAGCGTACAAATTTCAAATTTGAATGGTAGATCGCAAATTTTCAGATCATGTTTGGCTGGATAGTTTGGCGGGACGGGGGTGATTTGGGCTAAGAGGCCTAAGTAGAGTTAAACGGGCGTTGTATTCCTTCGATTGAAACGATTAATATTATTCCTTCGAGGTAGTTTCCTTCGATCGAAAAAGTAAGTAAACAATTTATCGAATCAAGTTCATGCCAAATAACAGAAAGAGTGTAGTTATCAGAGTTTCCAAATTGAAATCATAAATAAATTTCCTTAAATAATCTATAAATAGGTAGTTTGTTACGTAAACGAAAATTAATTTTAAATTGTAAATTGTAAAGAAAAAGGAATATTTTTACACGTATTAAGAATAGTATCTTTAAGCCAGAGTGCCCCGTTAACTTTAATGTAAAGTGGCAGAAAAGGACGAGCATCGAACTAAGGATCGGGGATTAGACTAAACATACACTTGGAGGAATAAACGTAACTGCAATTGAATATAAATGTATATAAAACCAAAAACACTAAATTTCCTGGTCATTAGGAATATATTCCTTTGACCTAATTCAATGATAAATTCATTAAAATATATATGGGTTCATTTTAAAAAATAAAAGAGTTCATTAAATAGTTATATCTCGATGATGCAACTTCAAGAGAGAAGAAATTATTACGGCCATGTGAAATTATACATGACCTAAATAAAATTTTAAAATATATTGTTTACCTATATGAGAGTTCTCAGTTTGATTAATAATATAACCTAATTACAAAAGGGTATATTTAAGATGCTAAAATAAACGGCTTACTTTGAAATATAAGTCAATGTAATATTAATGGTTAAGTATTGAAAGAATTCTAACAGTTTTGCGTTTTTTAATTTAGTTGTCAATTAATTTAATGTTATTTTATAAATAATGAGTGAAGTTAAATGTGATTAAGGTATGTCTTAGTTTAGGAGAAGATAATTAAATGAGAAATAAATAAATCGACAAAGGTAAACTCGCGTTGAACTATAATAAAGTAAGATAAAGATTAATTGATCAAAGTAAAAAAACCTAACAACAAATAACAAAGGGTTTGTGTTATAATCTATATATATATACATATGAATGAATGTTTGTATGTATGTATGTATGTGCCTTATGCGTTACTAAAACAACTGATTAGAACGCCGTAAATCTTTGGTAAATCATCGCTTACATTCCTGGGAAGGTATCCGGCATAATAAGTCTCAGGGGCGTAGCTAGAACGCATAAGCGGCACTTGACCCCCAAAAACAAATAATTTTACCATAAACAATTTTCCTATAAAATGATAGGTTTTGAGCAAAACAGCTTTACGACGATATGACATTTTTTTGTTATCATGTAATTTTTAAGTGCCTAAAAAACACAATACATGATTTTCTATCTTAAGAAATTTCATTAAATTCATTTCAAATTTTGGTTGCTAAGCAACAGCTATTATTGTATTAATAAAATACCAAATTAAGATTAGCTAAAGTTAGCATGACATTCATTGGATTTTAGGCGACTTTCTATTTTGTCTTAAGACATTTCATTGAATTCATTCCAAAGCTTGGTTGCGAGGCAACACTCAACAATCTAAAATTATATCCCAACACATTTCAAACAATATGCAAGAAATATGTTATATCAAAATGCACTTCCATAAATAACGTTTAATCAAGAACATTTATTGGTCACATTTTTCACAATCGACTACTATACGTTCAGCCATTACTATATTAATATAATATAAAATTGAGTTTAGCTAATGATAACACGATATTCATTGACTTTTAGGCGATAAGAAGTTCGCTGGGTCAGCTAGTATATTTGTAAAAATGAATGTTTTTATGTATATGCTTTATGCACTACTAAACAACTTGTCCGCAAGCCTTAAAACCTTGGAAGAATCGTTGAGTATATTACTGTGAACGTTTCTGGCATAGAAGTCGGGGAGGGACAGGAGATACTTAGCTCAACAAACCAAAATAATTTTAACAGAGAATATTAATCTATAAAACGTACAAAGTTTTCTAGCCAAACCTGTTCCCAACGACATACTAATTTGTACGAAAATATAATTTTTAAATGCCAAAATAGCATTTAATCTTGTGTAGATTTCATTGAATTTGTTCCAAGTTTTGGTTGCTTAGTAACACTCAAAAAATTTTAAAAATATTTAAACGCATTGCAAAGATTTTTTTGTACAAGGACAATCGCTACTAGTGTAAGGACTTAATTTGGAAAATCCATTCTTCCCACTAGAACGGCTATATGTGGTTATCTCACGCGTCGCAAATACAACCTGAACACAAAAATAATAAAAATAAAAAAAATCTACCTAAAATATAAACACACCAATAACAAAATAGACAAATTAACAAATATATACAACAAAGAATACTACACTCCAACATACAAGCCGCACAACAAAATAATAAAATATCTTAATAAAACAAACCAAAAACAAATACAGAAAACCCAAACCTATATGGAATTTACAAAATTACATGGGATAACAAACAAAAATTAAATGAAGAATTAGATAACATTACAAAAATAGCAATAGAAAATGGTTGCAACAAACACCTTATAAAAACATATAAAATAAATTTACAAAAAAACCTAACCTCAACACAACACTACAACCTGGACACAATAATAATAAAAATAAACAAATCTACCTAAAATATAAATACACCAATAACAAAATAGAAAAACTAACTAATATATACAACAACGAATATTACACTCCAACATACAAACCAAACAACAAAATAATAAAATATCTTAATAACACAAACCACAAAACAAATACAGACAAACATAACCTATCAGGAGTTTACAAAATCACATGTAATGACTGCAATGCATTTTACATAGGGAAAACGACCAGATCATTTAAAATAAGATTCGAAGAACATTACAGAGAATTCAAAAATAAAAATAGAAAAATTATCAAATGTTGCAGCACACCAAATATCACACAAACATGAAATAACAAACTACGAAAATAACCTAACCATACTTGAAATAAATAATAACCCAATAGAACTAAACTCACTAGAAAAATAATAAGAACACACACAACAATTTAATGAACCTACAGACCACATATACAGAAAACATACTATATAAAAACATCATACACGCAGATCAAGAAAATATGCGTGTAACGTCAACAAATACCAACATCACGGACCGAACATCTACACCAGAAAAATATCAGTGATTCGACAATGGTCAAGTGACCGAAAGGAGCCTCATCACAACAAAATAAAATTATTGCACTTTGTGGTGGATAAAAGTATTTACAATAGTAATATATCAACTTCATATATATATATATATATATATATATATATATTTAGGTTAGCTTTGATTGGTAAAGATTATTTAGATTTTTAGGACTAGGAGACTGACAGACTTACCTTGGTAAGAGTTCACTCTGTAGTCTTGAAATAGAAACACATAAAAGCCCTTAACCAATGATATATTTCAACCACACAGTGGTCTTTGTCAGTCGAAGAGAAAACACAAAAAGCTTTTGTGTCTAATAGTAAAATTAGGATTTAGTATTTTATACATTTGTTTAATAATTTCATTTATTTCTTCACAATTTCTGCAATGTTTCGAAATCAGAACAGTTTAATCGTCTAAACATTTAAAGGAAGCTATGGCATATGACCCTGATCAGCAAGAGCCCTGATCAGTATTTCCTCCTACGTTTTCTGTTTGGGTCTTTGACAATTTGATATAGATTTGAAAGTTTTTTTAAAAATTATTAATTGTTACATTTAAAAACATTACCTATAAATATCATACAGTTAGAAAACATGTATTTCACTTTTACTCGTAGTCTTTGCATTTTCGAATTTTTCATTTAAACTTTTACATTTCTATGACTATTTGAATTGTTTATTTGTAACCTAAAGGTTATATTTGTGTTACCAAAATGAGTACTCCCTATAAATGTTTTTTTAACAGTTTTAGATATGCAGGGAAGGGTCTTTATTTGTTATTAACTAATATACTGACTCTGTAGTCAATTCAGTATTTGTTTTTGTAATCAGAATATTTAATTTAAGATCTAATAAAGTCAATTCATAATACCACCAACTAGTTTTGTGTTTGGGCTGTTTTCTCCCGGACTAATGTGGTACCTGATATGTTTATTATTTTTTTTAACAATAAATAACAAACTTTCAGAAAAAATTAAACCACTTTTCTAACAGTACGATAAGAAATGTTAGAGAAAAGTTACATACATCACAAATATTGCTTGCCCTATGCACATTATTGCAATGTGATAAGCTTCATTCTGTCTCATACCATTATAAGCGCCCACCATAACACAAAAGACGCCCACATCTTTGACAGAATCGGTCATTTTTGTGACATAGTTACTAAAAACACATCCCTACTAAAACCAAGCTTCAATTTATACTACAGGTCTCTAAATGGCCTATAGGTAATCAGTTGTATTGATCTCGTAACGTCCACGAGTTTAGAGATTTCTGGTCTGCGTTTGGCCTGTACGAGGAGCTCTGAATGTAGATTTCCTCTATTGTAGCTTTCTGTGGCAGCTTGAGAACGGTGACGTCACTCGATCTCTCTCCAGAAATCCAGAATAGGTGCCAGGTTGATCCTGTCATTGGAGTTAAGGTACTTCTTACCGCCAGATATTCACACTTATTATTCGACACGTTTTGGTCTTTAGAAGAAACTTTTAGTAGTAGGTTTTGTACTACGTAAGAAATAGTCCTGTAACGTTACGTGTAAAGAGCAAGATAATTATTCTAGTTTAAGAGGAACATTTGACCCCTGGCCTGTCTGTCACAATATGTTTCTAACAAAGGGCTTGATTCAATGACAGTATCAACTGTTCATACTTAGGGGTAAATGTGAACAATTCTGTAAACATTAAAACTTGCTACTATTAACCTGTTACCTGAATCTTTTCAGTTGCTGCAATAGGCTTGCACCCCCTAAACGTTAATGATACTTTAGTTCTTCATCAAACTGTGTTTACCATCTTTTAAAGACATTTTTAGAACTTAAATTATTGTGTTTTTTTAATGTAGCTTAAAATTATATATTTAATTTTTTTAGATCTATATATACTTTGTTCAATTAATTTTCTATTTATATTTGGTAGATATATCTTAGTTATATTTGTTGTTGTATGAGAAGTTTTATTTCTTTAACAAAAAGCTAATATTTCCGTTAAAAAACTACTGTTTATACTTTATCAATTGAGATTTATTGTGTCGAAGTCATTGTTTTACCCGTCATGGTTTAAATAACGATATAAGGCTTATTACATTATTATTTAATCTCATTAAATTTTACAGTAATATAAAACGTAATCTGCCATCAGGTTATGCATAGGAATTCATTTTATGACAAAAATTGACAGTTTTGTTTTTGACATTTGAAATTTCTGTTTGTTTAATATATTTCTATTGTCATTAATGGAATAAAACTTTTAAAAAATTCTTAAAATTGTTGACCCTATTGTGGTGACAGTTTTATATATCTATATATATTGCTTGAAAAAGAAACTGGCCGACACGATCAATCAACGTGTTTATGGTGTATAAATAAAATGGAGCATAATTCTGACTTTTCCTAGATAAATCTCTACACATTTAATAGTCATGTAAGACAATCGCTAATATTTTGTCCTACTATTAATATAATATAGACGCCATTGTGAAAATTATAAATAAAACAAATGTTTACTCCACTAAAACCAAATTAATATCCAAACCGATTCAGAGTTCACAATTTTGAAAATATATCACTTATATTATTTACAAAAGAAAACGAAAATATTAAAAATACGAGTTACAGAAATACGAAATCGCATTTATCCTATAAATTAATCTAGAAAAAAAACAACTGCCCTATGTAAATACAGCGTTCTGTTGTAAAATAATAGCAACGCAGTCAATTGGCAGCCAGCTCTCGCTGCAATATGCATTGTGATCGAAGCACACATTCCGATAGCATGAGTTTACTAATTGGAAAGGGAATGAATTGTTCACGCAAATTTAATTTAATTTTGTGGTTAAAAGGCACACACGTCATATATGAGGGGTTATTGATTGACTGATATAAAAGTTCGGTTATAAGCTCAGTAATTATAGAAATGTACGTTTGACATTTATACTTTACCCTCAATTTGCTGTATTTTGTATCTATGCCATGATACACCATGATTTAATCCTTTAATTGTGAAATTTGTAATCTTGAAAATATATATATAACGCCATTATGAAACAAGGTACAGTGAAATTATCGGACCAGTAAAGATTCATTCGTTTTTTCTATATTATGTTATATTAAAAAAGTTTATATTTCATTTTTTTTAAAAATTTCTTTACTTATTCATAAACAGTTCCCGAATTTTTCACTCCCTACTCTCTCACTTTTTATAAAAAACTTCAAGTAATCAGCAGTTAACCATTCAAATCTCATTTAGTCAGGGAATTGAAAGAATTATATATTACGTTTTCAGTTAGTTTTTCAATATGTTATTGGCGTAATATACCTTTAAAAAATCCTGAACGAAGACTTTGTAAGCGATTTAAAGCCCAAAGAGCTTCATAGTTTACTTTATTTATTACTTTTCGAGGTAATTACTTATCTTAAAATTTAAAACATTTTAAAAAATGTTACAGACTAGTGTTTTGGCTCTTTTCATCACTAAGCACATTTTATTTAGATACCTATTTAGATATTAAATACTATAATAAAATATTTTATAAAGGGAAGTATATGATTAAATTCTTAAACTAACCAGATTGTTTAGTTATTTGAAAAAAAATGGAAACTGCTAATTTTACGGAAGCTTGTCATTTTCAAAGATTAACTTGCTACTCCGTTATTAATTGTCCTATTCCATTTATCTATCATATCTGAAGTAAAAACAATAAATCTAGTTTAACTATAAAAACATCTTTTGCTTATAAACTTATTTTATTTTTCATTAAAGGTTACATACAAGAATTATTTTTTTATTCTAAATAAACGAAACCTTTTAAATACAAATCAAACTTTTTTATTAAAGCCATATTAGCATTTAATTCAAAGGGAAACATTTCAAAAAAATGTGGAAAATATACTATATCTGTTTTGTAATTGAAGTATATGTAATTGTCTAAATGAAACGTTTTAATTGTGGAAGGGAGGTCTAATTTGTTTAATTAAAACTTTACAACAATATTTCTACATCTCTTTTATTTGAACATTGTTCATTTATTAGTGAACAACATTCGCAGATCAAATAAATCGATTTATAGGCTGCACCTGAGGAAACATTGTAACATCTTTATTAATGTTAACACTGTACCTATTTTCTAGCTTCAATTGCAAATTGATAAATTATAAGGAGTTCAAAAATAAAAATACTGGAAAGCTTTTAATGAAGTTGGATTTAAAAGCATAATCATACTCGAAAATCAAATGAAATAATTTATATTTCTCTAATTTTTGTTTTAGACATGTTTTCTAATTTATTTAGACAAACTATTATTTATGATGAAACAGTTATCAAATTAATCGTTTTTTTACCCTCATGTAATCATTGAATATAGACAATTGGGGAAAAATTAAAAAAGAATCATGACAACCATTTTTACAGGATTTTCTACAATTCTTTATTGCTTACGAAATTGCTAGAGCTTCATAGTATCCATATCAGGAATTACCTCTTCATCATGTTTTGGATTGTAGTTTTTTTTCTAATTTACTATTAATTTTCAAATCTTTTTTTACTGATTTTATAATTCAAAATAGTTACTTTACGCGTAATATTAAAAGTGCTTTTGTGAAAGCTGGGAGGTGTCTTTATTAAAAAAAACTTCTTTAACAATAGAAATCAGGCTGTAAGTTGTTCTCGGTTTTAATTCAGCAGTACTTCTACAAAGACGTATAAAAAAAATGTATGTCAAAGAGAAGCGTAGTTGTTAAATAAATATTAAAAAAGCAAAGTAATTGTTGCTGTGAATAATTGGACAGTCGTAGAAACGTCCTAAATCCAAATTAGAAGGAAATATTTAAATAAAATTTTGATCTATTGTATGAAATACTCATATATTTCGGGTGGAAGTGAAGCTGCATTGCCTTATCCCCCCTATCCTATGTCATTATAGATTAGAAGTAACTTTTGTGTGGCATTATTACTGACCATTATGACTTGCAACCTTGGGACTAGTGCACAATCAAGCACTACGCCTCATTACTGGGGGAATTAGAACAACGCCAATAGATGCAATGCTCCTCCTTTCTGATAATTATAGTCTTCAACATATAATACAAAGTCACTGTCTGCAACTCTTTGAGAAATTCCAGAGAATACCTGATGACCAATACTGGAAAACCTACAATACCCCCTCGGTAGCTAGACTAAAAATACAAAATGGTTTTATCCAAAAAGCTACAAATGTATTTGAAAGATTGAATTGTAGCAGCCTTAATGAACGCTGGCCTCTTCTGCTGCCGCAAAATCCAAATGAATCCAAACAGATAGAATACTCCCTGCAAATTTGTAACCAAGTGAAGAAAAAGAAAACAGAGAAAAATCAACTAAACCAGCTTGCACTTGAAACTATACATAGGAAATATCCGGACACCAACTGGCTACATATTTTTACCGATGGCTCTTATTCAGAAACAACTGAAAAGGCAGGAGCAGGAGTATCTAGCAACATCTTCTCTTTTTATGGAGCAGCAGGAAGCAACATAACTGCCTTCGACGGAGAAGTCGAAGCAATTAGGATTGCGCTAAGCCAACTGTATGCAAATATTAACAAATTTAATAATGATGCTATATTCATCGATTCAAAATCTGCTATCCAGAGCATAGCATTTCCTGATCAATAAGCCCCGAAGTGCAAGAGTGCCGAAGGCTTTACCACTCGCTAAATTCCGAACTTAAATCAATCGTACTACAGTGGATTCCTGGTCACTGTGGTGTGACTGGAAATGAGCAAGCAGACACCCTTGCTAAAAAAGGTACTGAAATAAAACAAGAACAAAAAACATACGTTTCTTATAACACAATAAGATTACAAATTAAAAAACCATCAAAATCCAATATGTAAAAGATATAGTGGAACGTACACTACGGAAACAATTGGAAGATGTCATAACGTCTACACCTGAGGGCCCTAGAAACGTAGCAGTTGCCACCTTCCGCCTCATTACAGGACACGACCTTCTACGAAAACACCTATACCGCATTGAACTAGCTGAGGACCCATACTGCAGCCTATGCCACTAAGAACAACACATGGATAGAAGTCACCTTAAGGTGCGTCCAGCACTATCAAAGACAACTGAACATGAACGATACTGGGCAGCACGAGGTTTAATACAGAGTGTATAACTAATGTTATTTTGTACTTGCCATTAGAATAAATAAATAAATTACTGACCATAATGTAATAAAAATATTTCCAATTACAAAACTATATAAATTACTGAACAGACATTTAATAGGTGTTTTAATAGCAATATGATTAGTACATACTGTTAGCTGTTATATAACATTATGTAAATTAAACGTATAGGATATTAGAATTTCACTTGCCATAGAAGGTTGGGTAACGTATGGTATGCGAGTTCCCATAGTAGGTGACGTCCATAGGAGAAAAGCCAGTGTGCAGATTTGTTTATCAGAATCAGACCCATACTATACATTGCAAGACGTGATTCATTTTGAGTTTTATTGATAATGTTGTAAACATAACTATTTCTTTAAAAAAACCCAAATTTGAATTAATGATGTAGTCAATTATTTCGTTTAAGCTTTAAACTAAATGATAATATTAATTTAATACGTTTAAAGCAAGTGCATAATAAACAGCAAAAACTAACCAATGCATAAAAGTAGACTAAGTAATGATTTCCTTATTATACCGAGGATGAAACCTGATTAAGGTTAACCTCTTTAAAGCCTGCGTCGTTTAATTATTATGCTTACTTAATATTGGAGTACAACTAATATTCCTGAAAAACAGCCTACTAGAAACCTTTGAAAATGTTGACAAAGTACTTCCTTGTGTCAATGATTATTTTCCTATTTACAGAAATATTATTTTCCAATTATTAACTTCAAGTTGTGCGATGAACGCCTACGTGACGGCAATACGATAATCATTCTTTCAATATTAGTCGCTGTACTTTTGTTAGTTGATGTCCGTGCACGAAAATGTCGTGGATTGTGGTTAGTTACAGGTTGCGTAAATTGTTTGAGTACATTTTGGTTATTTGAATTTTGGTAATTTAAATGAGCCCCATTATATGTTAATAAGAGTCTTCTAGTAACAAATGTTTCAACACAATAAAGGTGATAATACAATGAATACTCAAGATACTGCAAATTCTTTAGCATCCAAAATTGATGCTGTTATATGTATAGCTCGCAAGGCGAGTGATGAAACTTTCGTCGGTACGACATGTAGCTGGAGTTCCAAACATTTGAAATTTAAATTGACAAAATCAGAGTAATTTACACTCGTGACGAAAAAATCTAATACCAAAAACACGATATTAATGTGTTGAGTTCACAGGACATGACGACGAACATGGAGGCAGTTCTGAAGATGACGTCTAAGAGCAGTTTAAACGAAAAAGCGAGTTGAATTTAACAGCAATTAAATCTATTTTAAATAATTATTTGAAAATGTTTAGTTTTTGGGTTACTTTAACATTAATTTAATAATTTTAAAACCATTTACAAGGTTTAAAATAAATGATTTAAGTATTATTTAAAAAGGATTTTATTTGCCTTTATAATTAAATTTATAATATAATTTCCTAATAAATACAATTTGTTAATTAAAACCACGATTGTTCACTTAAACACTTCATCATATATTCTCCTGCAAGGCCGCTGCTAGTGCGGTATCTTTGACGTCGCGCGACCATTTTAGCGGATCTTCTACTGCACTATCGCTCTAGGGATAGTTCAAATCGAAAAACGAATATAGGCGTAATGAATATGGGGTTCTATAGCAATAATGACGTTTTGGCCTAATTTTCTAAGAAATGAATTTTAGTAATTCTCAATAAAACCAAACGTAGTAAAATCGCCTGCATTGCATTAAAGTGAACATAACAATCACGCGATAGTATCAATGAATTAAATTGCCATTACCGCAGGTGACAATTTTATAAAGTCATTACAATCATAACACCTGTGACTTTTGTATATATGAGGCAAAGTTTGCGACCACTTGTAACATATGGTTTGTGGACACTGAGTTTTGCATTGAGGTTATTAGATGTATCTTGTTCATTAATAATGTTACATTGGAAGCGCAGCTGCCAGACCTTGTTCATTATTAAACAAGATATTCCTCTTTACGGTGCAATTAGGCTGATACAAATAGCTACTTGTGGCAAAAAATTATCAATCTATTTCTATGAAGATTCTTCTTTCTCTGCAAGTATCCCATTAACAGTAACTTGGTAACACAATAATATGTTGTTTGTTTTTTTACGTATTTTTTACAGTTATACAAAGTTAATTTCATCCCATAAATAGTAGATAATTTTTCAGTTTGTAAAATGTACACTCATTTCCATTACACTTTTAAAATAAATATATTAGTTTTATTCCATAAGAGAATTACATATTTTGTATTAATCTAATTATAAATATTTAAAAACAAACAGTGTTTTCTAACATTTTTCATTAAGTTTTTTGGAAGGTATAGATCTGAGGCTTGCCCTTTCTCTCAGAAGCCGACTCTTTGAAAATCTATGTGTGAATACAGTAATTTATTATGGTAACGCATATGTAAGTTATTATTTTATACTAATAGGATTCACATTATGATTTCAAAATATCCTATAACATCTACAATAATTTGCTAAAACAAGCGACATGTTTTGCTGCTGCCAGACAACTATGAAATTGTATCAGTGTTTAACTTGATTAGTTGGTTGGCAAGTTTTAATTTATGCAATAACAATTATATTAAATGTCGAAGGGTCTCGATTAAAATTGTATTAAATAGTCACACTGACTACTTATACGAACTTTTGCCAAAAATCAATAAATGTAAATACAAGAAAATATAGAATATAATATGATCTGTAGCACATGCATAACTATCTATCGGTCTTTAATTTAAAATAATTTACATTTACCTATAGATAATAGTTTCAAGAAACATATGTCATGGATTATACATTGGTAATAAAAAATAAAGTGTGAAAGTATAAATAAATGCGGTTTACTCACACATCTTGATGTTTCCAATCTACTTCTACTTATATATAAATATAAGTAATCGTGCAGGTACAGTTAATCCATAAACTATAAAAGAACAGATTTACTTGTTTTCAAATAAATCTTTTTTCAGAATGTGTCTGCGAAAAAATAATAACTTTTTATTTATTATTGTTTCCATTTTGTATAAGAATATTTGTAAGCATTTAATTTGTAGTACTACTTAAATAAAAAGAAGTGTCAAAGCTGTATATAATTAATAGAGTTAATAATTTTACAACAATGCTATAAAAACAGACGGTAATTTTATTTTAGCATTAATCGCAAACATTTTGGAACTGTTTGAACGATAATTAGTACTTTCCTCGCTCATATTTCTGTTTATCAATTAACTCCCAAACTAAATATTTACTGTAACATGTTAAGCGACCGAATCAATTATGCAACATAAACACTATCAAACATAGACTACATGACGGTGAACAAAGTTGTACAACGGACCAACTTTGTATGTTTTATGTATGGAACATATTTAGTTACAGTAAATATTTTATTTCGTGTGATTTTTAAAAGAATAGGTTTTATTTAAACACACTTATTGGGACTCCTCAGATACTTTATGTTTTTCAAATTATAAAGTTGGTGGACTCAAGATTTTAATAGTGACTAAATAGGATTTTTCACTAGATAGATAAAGTTTATGCCGTTTATAGGCGAGAATCATCGGTTCCGTAACCGTATGCGTAAAACCATGAGTATGCAACTTGCATATGTTCTCGCTTAGTAATCGCTTTCATACAGTTCATACAATATTTTCTTATTATCGAGGAGTCAATTGTTTCCAAATTTCAATAACTGAAAAATAAGTATTTCCTTTTTTTTCTACACCCTATTAAAACCTATCCAACACTCATTCCTTGAGAGGAAAAATACCTCAGTGACATCCAAGATTTGACGTCATTTGGGAACTTCAGTTCAATATTGGTGATGTGAGTAAGGGTATTTGGATTGTTTATATGGATGATATATTATTATTTGTTATATAAAAGGCTATAAAAATTACGGTTTTAATGCAATACTAGCATATTATTATTTCGTTATTTTTGGACGTGTTTTCAACTTGTTTACTCAATTATGGACCGTAAACTTTCCATAAGCCGTCTGTGGCCATTCCCGAAATTATCTACGTTTTTATCAAGTTTTACCAAAATATGCTCGTAAATAAAGGAAAGTCCCTACTCTGCTATGGAAACCGTAATCAATCCCTCGACTCTGATTGCAATCCAATATTTATATAGATACAGTGGAACATACAGTAGACGGTAACTAATATACGACTAAAGCAATTACTAGCGCTTAGTGTATTCGTAAAAGTTCAATATAGCCTATAATAAGGAGCAGTGTTGAGGGTATTGCAAGTTTTTCTGTCAAACATTTTCTTTCTCTTTCTCTCTCAATCCATCTATCTATCTCTATCTCTTTCTCACATCCATTTATCAATCTATCTGTCATTCTATAAATGTTTGTCTCTCTCTCTCTCTCTCCCTCTCTCTTCTCTCTCTGTCTCTCTCTATCTGTCTGTCTGTCTCTCTCTCTCTCTCTCTCTCTCTCTCTCTCTCTCTCTCTCTCTCTCTTACATAATCTAGTACGGCTTGAAAGCATTTTTTTAAACACAAATTACATGCTCAAAGTAGTCCTATTCGAAGTCATAGACAGCTCTGTGTTTAAAGAAAATAATAATAAAACAACTGTCTGTTGGCTCTATTTATATACAAATCATTCTGCATACAGAATGCGTATTCCCTGAAGTACTAGGATACATACATTCTCAAGCTAAACGTATAGCTACATACATGTGATTTTCCTGATACTACAAATTATTTTCTTTCGTAAGTTGATATATTTTCGGTTATGTGTCAGAAATATTAAAGATGTTTTATAATTGAAAAATAAAGTAATATTTATTTTCTAATGTAAGGAAACCTAGGAATTATCCAGTCAGGATGTTTTTAGTTGTTATTTTATACAAAAGTACTATATACATATATTAAAATATACAAAACAAATCTATATACCTAAGGTAAGATCGGCCAACAAATTTTACCAGTCGATGCAGAAACACATATCAAACGTTTTAATATACGTAAATATTAATGTCGTATAATGTCCTGACTGGACCCTTCTTAGGTTTATTAGGAAAATAGAACTTTCGTTAAAAAATAAATATCTCTTTATTAATAAAACATCTTTTAACATTGCTGACACACAACCAAAAAGATTCCTAAACAGTGCAATTAAATACATTAGATAGTACATTTATAACACATTAAGAGTAAAATAACTAACTGACTAAAGAGTAAAACCATAATTAACATAATGTACCAGGATATAAATTTCCTGAAACCGGAAACATTAACGTAGAAACAAAATGAATATGTTCATATTATTAAGTGAACCATCTACTAAATATCTGAATAACGAAAACCATGTTTATGATATTTCAAGCGTATATTATTGAATATATATTACACCAAGAGAAATAAAAGAGTAACAAGTTTGATGCGTTTTGAAGTTTGTAGAGAAGATCATTCTGGCGAAGGTTTTAATAAACTGTATATATATATATATATATATATATATATATATATGTGTGTGTGTGTGTGTGTGTGTGTGTGTGTGTACTGTATGTGTGTGTGTGTGTAACTCTGATGTGAAGGACTTCGCCTTGCAAGGTGTCTAGACAATATGCATAAGATAGCTGTAAAGAAACTGGGAAGAGAATTATTACGATTATAAATAATTCTCGTATATTAAATAATTCTAGAGTAATATGAAACAAAATACAAACTCAGACGTTTATTTGTGCGTTTTTTCCATTGATTGTCTGCTAATTCACATATAAATAGAATCTTTTCTTAGTGAAATTTTAAATATCCTGAATTCGTATACTATATAATCTTATATATATATATATATATATATATATATATATATATATATATATATATATATATACTTCATAACTATAATCTTTTCTCGTTTAATGCTTTATCCTTATCAAATACTTCACTAAACGGTTTCTCAAACGAAACGGTAACTAAACAACGATACGTTTCAAATATTTTTCTTGCAAATAAATATAAATGTAAACAAGAAACATGAAGAATAAGCACCTAGGTCACAACTTTAAAAACTATTTAATCCAAAAGAGCACAACCCATTCACGTTGGGAGAATCGCCTAAGCCGATTTCAACGAACGCTCTACAAATTCTTAATAAATACGTTTTACTAGGATAGAATGTGTTATTTAAATTAAATCGCTTGTTTGAAAACAAACATTGCTTTGCTAAACTTGTGGCTTTGTTGCAATCTCACCCCAACACAATTGTATGATGTATTGCGAATCAAAATAATTCCTTAAATCTCTGTTGCAAAAAGGAATGTAAGTTAGCAAAATCAAACTGTTTCTCACTGATCAGAAATCTCACCAAAACTTTTGGCTTTGTTGCAATCTCACACCAACACAATTTTATGATGTAATGCGAATCAAAATAATTCCTTAAATCTCTGTTGCAAAAAGGAATGTAAGTTAGCAAAATCAAACTGTTTCTCACTGATCAGAAATCTCACCAAAACTTTTGGCTTTGTTGCAATCTCACACCAATACAATTTTATGATGTATTGCGAATCAAAATAATTCCTTAAATCTCTGTTGCAAAAAGGAATGTAATTTAGCAAAATCAAACTGTTTCTCACTGATCAGAAATCTCACCAAAACTTTTGGCTTTGTTGCAATCTCACACCAACACAATTTTATGATGTAATGCGAATCAAAATAATTCCTTAAATCTCTGTTGCAAAAAGGAATGTAAGTTAGTAAAATCAAACTGTTTCTCACTGATCAGAAATCTCACCAAAACGTCATAATTGTTTTTTTCAATGAAACATATGTTGTTGTACCTTGTAACATAAAAGGCAAATTGAAATTAATGAAACTCAAATTTTCTCTAAACTTGCACGATAAATGAATTCATCTCTTAAATTAAAGAAAATCATCCAATTTATATCACCTTAAAAAAACAATAAAATTAATAAAGTGCAAACCTTTTTGTAAAACCTTTACGATCGATCAAAACTAAAGCTTCTGTTGAGTAGGCACGATTATTAATTAAGAGTTATGGTAGTTGCTAAATCACAACTTGTAATATACTAGTTTGTATACAAATAACAGGACGTCGATATAATAAATGTGCCATTCTCCAATTACCAATGTCTTTCACTATTGCATCAATCTGAACGAGACTTTATATAGTAACTGGTAACAGAGAACAATATTTCGGATTCCAGTAAGAGGGTTAAACCTTTTTTTATCAATCCCGTAAGAAGACAAGCTTTGCATGAAGGGATAAGCTTTCCGTTACGCTATAAGTGTGCAAACTGCTTCAAGATGTTGACAGGAAATACTTGGCATACTTGGAATGGCGTAATGATACAAAGCAGTTTTTGCGGAGATATTTGCCAATTGTTGTAACAATGGTATCGTAGCGAATAAAATTTTTCGTTCTATATGTGAAAGATGAGATAAAGGTTTTCGTAATATTTTATATTTCATTTCATGATAGAGATATCGGTAAAACTATTTCAAACGTTAGAAAAGTTACTGACATTTTTATATTCACACGTATTCATTACCTCTTTATAAATTCCGTTTGTTTGTTGTATAGATTCAAAATATGATTTTCAGGAATGTTTAACCGTTTGTGCAGATTGTTTTACAGAAGTCTCAATAGAATTGAGATTTACACAGGATTAGGAAAGACAAATTGAGAGGGAGGAAATAGATGACCAATACAAACCTGGCCATTAATTTTCTCATTAACTCTACCTAACTAATATCTAGTTCATCTATTTTATTTCAAAAGAGAGCTTTCTACAGTGGGATTGATTTAGAAGGTCTTTTTAGTATACGAAAAATAACATTACCACTTTAGAATATTGTGAAATTTCTCTGAATGCAACTTCACATCCTATGAAATGAAACCAACAGATAATTCTTTCGGAAGGAAAAATCAACTCAATCTTATATAAAAAAATCACAACGCAAAACAATTACTTCCTTGACATTTTCCAAACTTGTTTCAAAACTGTAACAATGTACGAGTTAACAACTAAAACAAAATAAATAATCAAAACCTCATAGTCATTATTAATGGATAGATTACAACAAATAATGAATACTTAACGACACTGAATATATCAAGAAGCAAACGTTCAAGCATTGTGTGCTAGTGAACACAAAAATACGACGTTGGGAAAGTAATTTATTGACATTTACCAAATTTACAAACAAAATAAAAAACATACATTTGCATTAATGTTTCAGTTTTACGCTAGAGTTTTTCCTATCTCAGACAATGATAAAAACATATATTCTTTTATACTTTGCTTATGAACTATTGTAGTTGTAACAAATATTGGAATTTCTGAACATAAATTAATGAAATTCAAGAACTATCTTCTCTGAAACTATTTATTTGTATATTCCGATGGCATACCTTCATTTTAATTTCTCTTCATCATTCCATGAAATCGTAAAATAAACTCCACATAGACGTAACACCCATGTACTTACTGCCTCACTTAAAGTTTAAAGGCAAACAATACCATTAGTAACTTTTGGTAAAGAGATTAAGAAACTACCGTGAGAATAGAAATAAAATAAACGTATAGCAAAGTCAAAAATAAAACCCAGTTTCATAAATCCAAAACGTTCATTAGAAAAAGGCGATAATTTATGTTCACTTTTAAATAACTTTACTGTGACGCATTGCTTGTACTTTACCTAACCACTAACAATCTGTCACAGCAAATTAGTATTGTAGAATTAGTATATGCTATGAAAGGAGATTGGTTAAAAGCTCTTTAAATACTAACACTCTTTTTTCCGAACGTTCAAAGTTTAATATATACTTCCATTATTTACAGGCGTGGATTGACACTTCTATTCAACATAATTCAATTTTCATGGTTTAGGGGTTGAACGAAAGTGAAGGCTTGGTAAAAGGTTTGGTAAAACGCTGGTCCAAGTTTAGTAGTAATCCAAGAAACGTGTTCACCGTTAGTTTTGTATTAAATTATTTGTACACGATTTAATAACTTATTTCATTATCACCGTTTCTTTTTAAGATTTGTTTTATGATTAGGTTTTTTCTTAAAGTTCATGTGAAATAAACCTCATAATTTCAAAATATACATTCTATAATAAATTTTTTGCAGATTATGTCGAGTCATTGAGTATAATAGTTTGGAAATCTATTATTATGGAATTATTGGACGTTGCTACAATTTTCACTAATTAACGATAATATAACTATATATATGCCTATTTAAAAGTGGAGGTTCATAATGAATAATAAAATCCAAATATGTAAGCAGAGAGTTTGTATTAAAAATGGTATTTAACAATATATATAAAGAAAAATAATAGTTAACAACATACTTAAGGGAAACATTTTAGGTATAATGGTCAAACATATTGTTCTTTTTTTACAATAAATAGATCAACATTAAACCATTATTTACAAATTATAATCCAAATTAAAAGTAGCTTTTAGTTTTCTCTCTTTTTTAAGTAATTTCATCGTTTACCCTCATTGTATTCGTTGGCAAGGAAGTTTTAAAAGTATTATATTATATTTTCTGAGATTTAAAATATTTATATGAACGAGTGTTTATTATGCTGCTGTATTAAGTTATGATTGTCTTCCCTTATCAACCTAGCCTGTTACACTATATCGTAAAATCTTAATGTAATGCTAATGTTAATTTCTTAATACTAATCCAGATATTGTCAGTAATACAGTGTTGCAGCTCTATTGGAATCTTAGAATCTACGGAATAGAACTTATTACAGTACGGAAATTGCGTTTTTCTTTAGGTTTTAGCAAAGCGAAAAACGAAAAATGTTTACTGAAAAATATCAATTTTTCAATAATTTTCAACTGTGGATTCCTTTTTTAAACATTTATTTCAGTAAATCTTAGAACATAGCTAGACTACGTGGTTTATTTATTGGGTATTACTGTAAATTGGATTTTTTACACTAAAACCACTCATTGTACACATATTGTTCATGAGGATCCACAGGCAATTTGGACCAAATTGCTTATTAAATGGTAAATTAGTAAACTTTTCGCTCTTCTATAAATATGTGTACATTTTATTATGGTAAATACTATATTGAATTCAGTTTATATTACAATTTGTTTGCAAACAAAGTACAAAAACAGCTTTTCATAAATATTTGAAGTGTTACACTCAAAGGTTTTTCCATGCAGGAATCATTAGTTTAATAACTCGTTTACTATTAGGATTATTCTA
Source organism: Prosapia bicincta (assembly GCA_036971475.1). Taxonomy (NCBI): domain Eukaryota; kingdom Metazoa; phylum Arthropoda; class Insecta; order Hemiptera; family Cercopidae; genus Prosapia; species Prosapia bicincta. Next base: position 171,459,042 of record JBAIZL010000001.1, on the reverse strand, counting down.
GCTATTTCACCTGTTTCAATGATCATTTATATGTTGAGATATAACAATTGTCTGATTATTTTTCTAAAGTGCCTGGCTATTTTGTGCACTAGGGGAGAGTTGTGGTTTAAATGTAAGAGGGTTGGAATAGTTTGATTCAGGTATTATATGGTGCTTGACTTGTTCGTTTACAGTAGATGGATCTTAGTGTCAGGGTTTTTGAATAGATGTTTGAAAGTAGATTATAATATGTGTGCATGTTGTTCGTTTGGTATTTCAAAAGTTTAATCAATTGTCAATTAGATTTAACTCTCGTTATTGAAGTGAGTATATAGTCACAAGCCCACTACTAATTTTCATTGGTAAACCCAATGTGTTTTTTTCTTTTTGGTTTACATGTGACTAATTTTGTTTAAGGGATGTATATTGAGTGTCCTATTTTATTTATGTCTTTAGCGGTTAGGAGTGTTAAATTGTTACTGAGGATGTGGCAAGGTCAAAGATAAGTTCATGTGTAAAGAATTTAAAATTTGTCAATTAACAGTTTTTTATTTTGTAATAATTAAGTAGTTTAACAATACTACTAATTTGTTAAAGAGCTTTTATCAATAGTACTATATTCCCTTCTTCTAATAAAGTTTATTGACATTCCGTTTGATGCAAGAATGGATTGTGTTGTATTATAAAATATTGCAAGAGATGGTATTTTATGTGCAGGGATGGAAATATTACAATTTTGCTGTGAAACCAAAGTCAGATTGAGTCGTAGATGGAATTTATAAAGCCACACCGTAGCAAACGGTAAATATTTTGTAACTTTCATTGCAATGTTTTGTTATCATTGCATTTAGGTATGATTTCACCTTTCCAAACTTAATGAATATTTTATAACTTGTTATTGTATTTTCCTACAATTATTTTTCAAAACTAAATATGCAACAGAAAGAGGAGATAAGAACTCTACTATATCTTGCCTCTGTACTTTCAGGCGCGATTGTAACTTATACCTAAAATTACTTTAAATTTAATTAATTCCAGTTTCAGGTCAACGTTCTGTTTTTGGGTGGGTTCAGATGTTTGTGCTTTTTGTTTCTTTGGTGTGGCTCCTCAAATTAACATTTAATTAATATTAATTTATACAACTTTCCCCAGGACCCTATTTGAAGCAGCGTAGCGTAAGGGTTTAAGGTAGTCAAAGTTTGCTTAAGCGGGAATTAAAGAACCCTACTCAACCCTCGACTGAACAGATAAATTTGTGTTGGCCCCACGCCGATGTTTTTTCTTGAATTTCAAATATTTTATTCTTTATTTAATTTCTATTTTCAACGTTTTCAAAACAAACGCAGACAAATTTAGTTTTTCAAACCTTGTCCTATTTACAAAGAAAGGTTGCGGTTTGTCATACCTTATATGTAAATGTGTCTGAAATGTAATTTTTCTTTAGTAAGCCAAGGAAGATATTTCGAAGTAATAAGTTTTAAATTATTAGTAATGCTTTCACTATTTATAAAGATGTTCCCTGTAAATGTTGGCTTCTATTCCTAATAAAAACGCACATATTGACGAGAATGTAAATCGTTAGAATGTAAAGAATTTGTAATCGTTTATAACCAGAATATCTACGAGAGTAGATACTCGTAGTTACGTTTTGGGAGAATGTTGAGTGGTTTTGCAACAATAACTACTAGAGAACTGAGTTTATACTACTCTTCCATTTTCTGTGTGGACTGCCTCTAGATCTTAGATACAAGTAGTATTCTTCCCTCCTGAATACCCTTGTTTCATCCCTAATCTAACTGTCATATCCAACGAAAATCGTTTTTATTTTACGTAACTAAAATTTGGTATTCAACTAACTTTTATCATTTTTAAGGGTTTATTGTTGCATGTTCGTTCCCTATAACGTCCTTCATACTATGGTAAACGTCTTACATTACATGATTCTCTGAGTTCCCATAAAATGATTTATCACTAATGTACTGAGATTCCAAAACAGAATTTTTCTGTATTTGCTGTAAAACAAACTATTTGTTCTATAAACTCATATAGAATCCATTTAGTAAATACAGTACTGCTATTGTTCTAACTGAGCGTTCAACCAATGACATTTTTGCGTTCAAAGCATCCTAATATTCATATTTTTGGATATGAACCGTCGAGAGTGTCTCCTAGAAATGTGTTCTTTATATATTTAGAGAAAAAAAAAGTTATTTTAGAATACACGACAAACTAGAATGGGAATATAGCTTTGTTCGTTGTTATATAACCTCATAATTTGTTTATACTTACCTGAAATAATAGTATATTGTAAGACTTGAGGAACAAAGTAAAAAGTCAATTTTTCTAGAGGCCATACTATTTTGTTTCAGAACAATCATGTTGCAAAGAATATTTACAAACTTTGTTTTTAAGTTTGAACACATAAGAACTTAATTCTATCCCATAAAATGACTCAGTTGCAAAAGCCAACTCTTGTTTTTTTAAAATTTAAACTGTGTATTCAGCTATTTAAAGAAACGCGAAAATAATATTTGTAGTAACAGATGTAACTTAAGGTTAACAGGAAAGTAATTAAGAAATGGTAATTAAATTATTAGTCAGCGGCCAAATAATAAATAGTAAAACTATATCAATATCTCAACTTAGGAGAAAATTAAATTAAAAAGCTTTATACAATATATATTAAAAACTAGCATAGGGTAATTTTTAAAAATTACTTATCACAAAAGATTTTTAAGGCTAACAATGTTTTAAAATATTTGTGTTGTCATTAAAGTTTGATAATTATATAATTTTAAATGAGTAACAGTAAACATTCAATTTAAAAGCATAACCGTGAAATAAATAAATAATATTTTGATAAAGAATAATGAATTTGTTAGGAAAATATTTCCTTGAATTTTAATTTAAAAACTGAAATAAAATTATCTTGTATTAAAAGAAGTTATGTTATCAATAAACATATTTTTTTCGATAATATGTGCGTCATAAGTATGTAATGTAAAATTAATACTATGAATACCTATGTTGAGCTAATGCCAAAATATTTGATAATTAATTTTAAAAAAATTGATTACACATAACTTGGACATTACAAGATATTACGGGAACAAAATTAGTATTCCTTTTTTATTAAGCACACTTTTATTTCAGAGTTAAGATATATCATATATTATCCTAAAACCTTTTAAAATATAAGATAGTTTCTATAACTAACAGGTCCAAAAAATCGAATTGGACCTATGAATTCATGCATTGTGTTCCAAGGGTGAACCCTAAGGTAAGTCCAAAATACCACAGCTGATGCACAGTTTAAAATCATATATGAATGATAATCACCCCTGGTGCGGAACATACACGATAGGTATACATGGATTTCGTATTTTAGAAAGCGTTATATTTTTAGTCAACTTATTACTGTTGTTACTTTTCCAGGTGGAATTTTATATTAATATTCCATATTAAAAATTATATGTACAAATATCTAAAGAAGTAAAAAAATAACAAATGTGTATTGTTCTGCAAGTGTTATAGCATATATAAATTAAAGTAATTCTGCTATAAACTATTCGTTATTATTTATAAGAATGGCCAACATGGCTAAATTAAACATAGGTTACTATTTAAATTACCTGACTGCATTTAAATGCCTCCGTCGGTTTCCACCATTCTGCTTGCTGTACCTCACGTCCCGTTCTAAACAATTGTGTTACATTCAATTTAGTTGATAACTACAACTTTTAATCCAATGAAATATTCATAAACTACATTACAAATATAATAATTGCTTTAATATAAACCATATTAGGTATTAGTTAGTTGAAATTAAAATGGTAATTACATTTTGCCGTTTCATTTTGATTTAAATTGTTTAGTTAAAAACAAATGTTATAACGATTATTCTCCTATTTCCACGGATTTATCTAAGCAGATACTATGAGGGGAATATAAATATTGGAACTAATTTTGTTTACTCGAAAATAGTTTCACTAGCAAATACGAAGTGTTTGTTGAAAATACATTTATAATTTTCATTCAACAAAACATAGATTTTTTAATACTATAACAGGGTACATATACTATTTAAATTAAAGTATAGCGTTTAAAAGATAATTGTTTTCAAAAGTTTTTTTTTTATAAATTGTGTGCATTTAAGGCTGTTAACCTTCCCAGAACAAGTAGCGTAATTGCTTTATCTCAAAAAGAACTTTACCCTTCAATATTCTCATGTAGTTACCACTCCACAACACAAATAATGCCTTCTCAACAAGTATATACGAAATTCGAAAACAACAAATATATAAAAAAATCGTAAAAGTTAATATTTCGAAATGAATAAATTACCAATCAAGTTGATAATAAAAAAATGCTCAAGAAAGTTTCCCTTATGTATACAACAGAACTGAGATACGATGTTCTTTCAAAAGTTTCAGTAGCAGCCCCGCTTCGTGCTTTAGTATACATTAGAACTCGTTCAGGATTACACGGAAATGAGGTTCGGATTAAAACAGGATTAGATTGGAAACATTTAGATCGAAGTAAGTTGAATTACACAGTGAATGAATGTTACAGTCTTGATTATTATTCTCATCTTTCTCTCACATTGTTTCTTTTTTCTGTGATTTTTATTTTTTTGTATTTTACATTTAATCACAAGTTTATGAATTAAGAGAAATACAAGAATGCTTTACACCTAAATAAAGATTTGTTCGAATGTTCAAATGTTCGAAATTCAAATGGCTTTGAATAATTCCCTTTGTCATAGAACTCATCGATAATCCTTTAAATCCTACATAGAATGAAATAACTGCAGGAAACACGTACACACTGCAACGCCCCCCTCCCCTGCTAAGCTTCTTTTTTTTATTTATTTTTATAAATGATCTCATCTGGTCCCAACCTTGAATCCGCTTCGTTTGTTTTAATATACCGTATGCTAGTCGCGGTGGTGGTTTAGCAAATTTGTGTTACTTGTTTTGGTAATATATGTTTTCTACCGTGTCCAAAACCCATACCTTAATTCCTGGTGTTTTAACATCGGTGCCGCGCCTACGCACAAGCCACGACCCGCCGACTCCTACCTTACTGTTTGTATGACTCCCTAAAATGGTTAACAATTTTTTGACAGGTCTTTTACAGTCATATAGGTCAGTAATATAGTCAGCTGGAAAGAATACAAGATTAACATGAACACTCAGAATCCCCAGATGCTCTTACCATGTTCCAAGATCTGCAGACACGGCAAGGGGGCCGTGCAAAATATGATCATGCTTAATTTACCTGATTAAGTGATCGTATGTTTTTAAACATGATCTGCCAGTAGACCAAGTCTCTGGACTTTAATATAAAAACGAACTATTTTTCAGAATAGCTCAATATATTTCAATAAATTTGTCCTCAGAAGAGAACTCTCCTGGAGAAACATTAGGCTCTGAATTTTATCTGATTTATTAATAATGAGTTTTAATTAATATTGTGATCTGATTTAATAATCATTATTTATTAGTAGAAAAAACTAGTAGTTTTATTTATTGTTCAACACAGAATAAATCTAAATAACAATTTTTTTATAATAAATTTAATTGCTGTTTCAAGCTTAAAGAAATTATATACTGAAATACAACATCATGTTTCTTGTTACTGTTACTTTATATTTTTTATATTCACAAGTAATTATTTACATTGTTCTCATATGTGATACACTTATTTAAAAAAAGTTATAGGGAAAATATTTAATTATTTTTAAATAAATAAAACCTCTAAACCACAAGTAACATTTATTTATACCTTATGTACATTTCGATTGCCCAGCAATCATCTTCAGAGGTATTTAAAAAATACAACTAACTTTAAACAACATAATACAACTAATATATAGGCATAAACCGGCAACTACTTCGCCACGCCCCTTATTTAAAAAACTAGTACGACCAATCACGTTGCAGTAAAATCCCCCTCTACAACTTGGTCCGGTCTTCCCCCTCTCGTGGTGAAGAGTTACCGTTACAACTATTTTAATTTTACTAAAAAACAATAATATTACTTATTAACAAAGTTATAACTATCTCCTAATTAATGAATATAACTGAGATTTAGGGATAGGCCCTTTATCACAATTTAATAAATTATTTTCATCATATTTGTGAATGTACAAACTTTCAAAACTATTCAAAAGACCTTTTGAATTAACAGTTTTCAATAATTTTAGATCATTTAATTCTAAAGTGTGATTAGTGTTTAGAATATGTTCTGCAACACTAGATTTTTCAGGTCTTTAAAATTTTATATGGCTAATATGTTCATTAAATCTGGTTAATATTTTCCTTTTCGTTTGGCCAATATAAATTTTACTACATGAATTACAATTTATTTTATGTATCCCAGATTTATCTATCATCTTAATTTTATCTTTTGGGTTACCTAATACATTTTTTAAGTTATTTAAGCTTTTGTAAGCTACTTTTAAATTTACCTGTTTAAAAACTTTATCTAGACCTTTTGTTAAATCCATATCAAATGGTAGGCTAATGAATTGATTTTTAACATTTTCTTTTTGTGATATTAAGGTAGTAGAATCGTTTCTAAACTTTTTTAATTTTTGTTTCCTCAATATATTATCTATTATTTTAGGATTATAACCATTGAATTTAGCGATCTCTTTAATTCTGGGCAACTCACATTTAAATCTATTTTTATGCAAAGGAATAGTAATTAATCTAATAACCATAGTGTTAAAAGCTGCTAATTTATGGGATTTGCAATGGTTAGAATCTACCGGGATATATCTATCATTATTTGTGGGTTTCCTATATATATCAAATTCAATTTTATTATTATTTCTAAAACATAATACATCAAGAAACGGTAAACATTTATTATGCTCTATTTCAAAAGTAAATTTAATGTTTTTATGTTCATTGTTAATTAATGATAAAAAATCTTCTACGTTAAACTATTTGGTATTAAAAATTGCGAAAACATCATCTACATATCTAATCCATACTCTAGGAAATTACGGACGTTTGTTTCTTAATTCCTTTTCAAAATTTTTCATAAAAAGTTCAGCTATGAAAGGTGATAAACTATTCCCCATAGCTGTACCATCTTTTTGTTGGTAAAATACATTGTTAAATGAAAAATAATTCTGGGTCATACAACATTTAGTTTATTTTACATATTCGCTAACTTCATTAATCTCTATGTTATTTTCAATTAAAAATTCTTTTAACAAAATTAATGTTTCAGCAACTGGTATGCTTGGGAATAGTGAACAAACGTCAAACGATACAAATATTTCGTCTTCTGTCATTTCAATATTTTTCAATTTATTTATAAACTCTCCTGTATTTTTTATTGAGCTGGATTCTATAATAAATTTAAAATTTCCGAAAACTTTATTTAACCATTTTGACAAAAGATAAGTTGGTGAGTCAATTCCCGAAACTATCGGTCTCATCAAATTACCTTCTTTGTGTATCTTTGGGAGGCAATATAACCTAGGTATAACTGCATTTTAAACATTAAATTTATAAATTTCATTTTTTGGAATAACTAAATTACAACTTCTAATAATATTTACCGTTTCTTTTACCAATTTGTTTATTGGATTCTTTTTTAATTTCATGAACATTTCTTCTTTTAACAAATTATTAACTCGATTAACATAATCTTCTTTATTTAAAATTACAATAGTATTTCCCTTATCCGCTTTTAAAAAATAACAATTACGATTTCTTAAACTTTTGATCACTTCTAATTCTTGACTATTTCTGGTTCCATTCTTCTTCAATTTTATATTTTCAGCAATCTTCGTCTTGCAAACTTTCCTGGCGTAGTTTTTATCTGTTTCGTTTAAAAACCTTATACCATTCTCAATATTACCTATTAGCTCCTCAGTACCTTTCCCATTATTATTACGGAATGAAAATTTCAATCCTTTATTTAATATTTCCATTTCCGATTTGGTGAATTTTATATTTGTTTCATTTTTGACCAAAATATTATTATTATTTTGGTTCTTAGGTTTATCTGATGTAGTTCTCATCAACATGCTTAATTTATTTTCTAATTTTTCAACTTTTTTCCAAATATTTATGTTCATTAACTACATATACTTATTTACAAAATGTGTCCCAATCTTCTTTATTTTCTTTTGCTAACTTTAAATGTAAATTATATAACTCCAATTCCACTGTATTTAATCTACCATAAAGGTATTTTATTTCTAAACTCAATCATTTCTCCTTAGCAAATTGTAAAACTTTCTTTGTTCTATAATTTTTAACTTTTATATTAATTCCTTCAATAAATTTAGGAGTTAAGTTCTTCTTTTTACATGTTTTAAGACATTTTATATCCGCTAATATAAATTTAACTTGTAAATTTAATTTTTGGAATCTGTTATGCTCTCTTGACCGAGAAGTCATATTTATAACTGTATGAAGCAACTGTGGCGTAATGTTTATTTTTAAATAAATAAAACCTCTAAACCACAAGTAACATTTATTAATACCTTATGTACATTTCGATTGCCCAGCAATCATCTTCAGAGGTATTTAAAAAATACAACTAACTTTAAACAACATAATACAACTAATATATAGGCATAAAGTTTAGTTAAAAATATTTAATTATATTCACTTTTTTAAACAAAAATGTTTTCATAGTTTAGTTAAACTTTCTCAACTGAACCGTTTGCGTACATAGTTTAATATAACAAAAATTTTCAAATCATTTAACTTTCCAAGTGAATTGGTAAATTCTAATTCTTATCTCGACCATTATAACATTTGTATAAATTCTCATAAATTTTGCCTTTTTAAAGATGAACCATTTATGGTCGAAACCAATGTATGAATTTAAATTTAATATTCTTTCATTAATATTTTCATGTTCAAGCCAGTGTATAGCGGTTAATATATTAAATGAGCAATAGACAAGCAAGAATTTTTCCCTCATTGCTACACTGACTTGTTCATCGTATCTTATTTCTTAGGCATTTTTAATATACAAATTATTTTTATCTTATTTAACATTAGTTTAACACTTTTGATTAGACTGAAGCCATTGTTCATTTTTACTTTATTGAAAATTTTTAATTTAATAAATTTAACAACTAAATCTGCTGTTATGTTTATTTAAAAAACTGACTAGCCAAGAGTTTTACTGTCCAATCCTCGGTTCCTTTCGTCTTCAGTCCGGATCCCTGGGGCACTGGAAGCAGCCAACCCTGGTAAGTCGGTGTGAGTCCTTCTACATTCTTTGATGATCTTAACGTACCGGATGCTGAGTCTGGAGCCCGCTTTCGTGATTTGAATTAGACGACAGAAACGTTGTTGTACGGATCCATTTGGCCTTTGGTGTTCTTCTAGGCGCGAACCTATATTACGGCCGTCGGCCTCTCGTATTAAAAATATTTTTTCAGACTACCCCACAAGCCGTTGTGTGTTTGTTTTTATTACGGCGATCCAATGTCCCCCCCCCCACGCTTGGTCTTCGTCATATTAGTGCACTTACCTGTATTGGCGGGTTGAACAACGCGTTCGAATAAACCTGCAATCTTCTGTTATCGTTATTTGAAACACTAAAAACTGTCTATTTCTTTAAATTCTCCGTAACCTTTTTTTAATATTTAAGTTTTTTAAATTCGGTTTTCATTATCGTTGCTGTTGGATGCTGCTGGTTATTTTTAAATGTTAGTGATTGTTGTAGGCGGCCTAGTTCTCAAATTAGCATTCTTTCCTGTTTTTCGGCACTTAGTGCCTAGTTAATTACAATTATTTTTTATTTTAGTTTTTTGTTTGTTTTTTTTATAGTTATCCAAAATTTTATTTGCTTCTTCACTCTTTACTACGTTTCTTTTTAAATGATTACGTCTCAACTTATCCGTTTAAAAGTCAAAAATTTTTGTTTACTAAAACATTTTTACCAATTACTTACGACTTTTGACATTTTATAAACTACTGTATCTTAATATCTATTACATTTTCCTTAACCTATTTTATTTGTCCTCTTGCTTGTTTCTCTCTGTAACACTCAAAATAAAACAATGAATGTACAGTATTTTCACAAATAAATTTTACTTTTGTTTATACATTGTTGGTTCTATACGTTGTCTTGTTTATAAACATTTTCACTACTGTTGTGCTTTCGTCTTTTTTTTGTAAAAACGTTAGCATAATTTATTTAATTATATTTAACTATCTTTAATCATGCAGTTATAAACAATGACTTCGTTACAGTCCCTATTACTTATATCTTACATAATCTACTTAATAGCCATTAGATATAAAGCGATACTAAGTACAATACATTTACTTTAATGACAGTTTTGTGACAGCTGTAAGCCTAAACCTTTTTGTCGTTATCTGGTTTATATTTTGACAATGCCTAATAGCAGCGAAGTACTATTACGTCACTGCTAATTGCTGGTTTTACCTTGCAAGGTCAGTCAGCTGATTTGTTGTGTCATCATATTTAAAGTTTACTTGTTATCTCCTAGTTACTTATAGATTGTTTATCTAGCAATTTTGTTTTATACACAGACTTTCTGATCAGTATTTCAAAATTTTATTCTTGTCACTCCCGTCGTTAGTATAATTTATGATAAATTTGTTTTGATTATTTTTATTTATTAATAGGTAATCATTTTTCTTTATTTTACTTGACAGTAGAAACGGCCACTACATTTCCCCCTGGTTATTTTTATGTATTAACTGAATAATTTTATTAATTATAAAATGTTTTAATGTCTTTAATGTCGTAAATGCCTCGGCTTCTATTTGTAGCTATGTTTGCAATTTCGTAAGTTTTCCTGCCCATTACCCTGGTTATCTTGTACGGCCCTTGGTACAATATTGATTCTGCTTTTTTTACGGCGCTTCGTTTTCCGCCACTGAGCATAATATCTGTATTTTATTATTTTTTTTGGTTTAATTTTATTTGGTTGATTTTTGTAATGTCGATTATTTCTTGATTTATGTGTAATTTTTTGATTAGAGAAATTATTTGATTGAGATTTGAGGTCAGGTTTTTTAAAGTTAGTTTGCTTTGGAATTTTTGTATCAACTAATGGATTATATTTCCGACAATTAGGTCCTTCCCTAACTTGTTAGAACTTTGTTTGTTCGTCTTGAGCCATTTTTATTTTTATCTGTTTTTTAATTTTATTCCTTCCTCATTTAATTCGTCCTCATTTAACTTTTTGTTGTAGGTTTTTTTAAACCATTTTTTATTTTATTTAAATCGGTTAGCCTAGTTAAACTTTAAATTTCGCACTTTATTAATTTTATTTTCCCTCCTTCAATGTCTAATTTATCGCTTACTTTATGATTTAATTTGGTTGTTAATTTATTGGTCATTTTTGTTTTTGTCGACTTTTCGCTTGATCCAGGGATAGATGGTAAGGGACTTATGTTTTTAGGATACTTGGTATTTAGGTTTTGTGCGGAGCTACCATGGGACCTAAGGTTAGGGTAAAGTTTTTGGTGTGATACAAGCTGCCGTTATTGACCGCGTGGAGTGTTCCCATTACCATTCCCATGTTCTGTAACGTTATCCAGCTGTTGTAGGAAAGCAATTGCCTGTTTAACGCTACTCGTAGATTCAAAATCTAGAAATTGTCTATTTCTTAGCTTGGGTGTCATTTTAACCGTCTCAACACACACACACACACACACACACACCAAATACACATACACACACAACCACACAAACACACACACACACAGACACACACAACCACACAAACACACACAGACACACACAAACACACACACACACACACACGTGTATACATACATTATACAAACAAACACACACACACAAACACCCAGACACGTATATACATGCAATACACACATACACATCACACACACACACACACACACACACACACACACACACACACACACACACACACACACACACACACACACTGGAATGGTACACGCACTACGCCCAACCAGCGCGCCAGCCACCACTCAGGTATCCGCCGCCCCCTACCACTTCCATTGCAAGGTAAAAATTTTGAAACGAGCCGTTCCTAGCTAAAACTACAACACTGTGCGATGCTCGCCAATATCTGCCAGAGAACCAGTCACTGGACTTTGATTTTAAAAAACCTAACTTGCTGAGATTTAACTCCGTGTTTATCCATTTCCCGTCGAAGGAGTTCATTTGAAGGAATCTTTATGGCGAAATGACCCTTTTTGTTTTAGGAATGTGTAAGAAATTTGTTTTAATAAATAAACTACAATTTCGTTCGCAAGTTAGTAAAAATTTGTTTTGGTTCTACTTTTAATTGTGATTATACAGCACAGTTTGTATGTTTCTTATTTTAACCAACACCTTATAATGTTTTACAATTCTTTTCTTAGTTAAAGTCTTACAAGGCTTTACTCTATATCTTCTTTCCTAGCTAAAAAATTACCATTGTAATGTTAGTGGTAATTGTTAATCCCATTTACCCTTCTCTTTTAAACCTTTACTATTAACATTTATTTAAACTTTCTTCTGCATTTACACTACAATCAAAAATTCTAAGAAAAATAATTTTTAATTATATCTAATGAAAATTGTGATATTACCCTTGTTTTACAAAACCCTTTATTATCACAACAATATTTACTTCATTTTCTAAATAAACCTTTTTTTCTAAAATTCTCTTTTAATCCCCTTGAAATAAACAATCCTTTTATTTAATTTTGAAAATTTTAAGATTTGATTTTTTAATCCGTTGTACAAAAAAATAAACAACTGACCTTTCAAAATATAAATTTATCAACAAACAATTTTAACTATTTATCTTTATCTGGATATCCTTCCAGAACTTATTTCAAACACAGCATAATAATATTTTTTTAATTCTACAAGTAATTAAACAAACATGTCTTATATCTAAATCTGAAATTCTTAAGCTAAATTTGATTTACTAAGCCCACATAATCTTTGCTAAAATATTTCCTTCCTAATATCTTTTGTTCGATTAACATTCAACATAATTTACCTTTCAATTTTAGATTTAATTTATTTCTTTTCTATACATTTTTGTATTGAAATTTCCAAATCACCATGAATTATTTTTTTTTCAAAACTATAAAGCTTGTTGGGTGAACTAAATACTACCCCCTCTAATTTTTGAATTAAACAAAGTTACAGTTTGACATTTTTGTATCTTTAAAAAAAAAAATTTATTTAAGTTTAATTTTTTAAAATCGTAATGTTTCCCAAAAATCATAAATAAAATATTTTAATTTAATTGAAAAAGAGAGAAGCTAAATCTGACATTTCCACTTAGAATCTTTCCTCGGGCTAGGTATATTGACTCGATCTTCTCCCTCTCTCCTTGCTTGGCCATCTTGGATGCGAAGTGAACTCATTCAACAAGGTCCACGTCACCCACGCCGTCATCTTTTTAGATATAGTCCTAGGCCGATACAACGCCTCCCGTCCATCTGCGCATCCTTTCTGAGTTGGCTTGCCGAATTCCAGATCCAGGTTTTAAACACTTTAAAATTTTGCTATCACGCTCAGTCTTTAAATTTCTATTAATCTAATCATTTACTTAGATTTCACTGTTTATTGTTAAACATTTTTGTTTAACATGAAGCTAAATGGAAATTTAATTTTAATGGGTTCTTTTTTTTAAATTTTGAAGCACTGTTCGACATTTTGAAATTCCCTAACTCTATTTTCCCTTTACATTGTCTACCGCAAACACACAAATTTTTCGAGCACATTGTTAAATTTGGAAAGCACTTTTGGAAGACTTTCCTTCCCACAAGGGTTTCAAAACACACGAGACTACATTTACAGCGATGTCACTCCGAACTATTAGCCCTGCATGTTCTCGTTTTACTTTTCTACCGTAACACAATCAGAATATAGAAACAGTAATGCATATTTAAATGCAATGCAACGCAACGGTGTAATAGATACTATCACAGATAATGCAGTCAGTTATTCAAATTTAAACAATTGATATACAATGCTTAAAATTAATTAGAGGTTAATAGAATTTTTGGTGATTACATCAACAGCAGATATGTCTTGTCACAGCACGAATGGAGATTACGTCACTAAAAACCTACAAAGATTTCCCTCTTTTAGTTGTACTGAAGTGAAGAACTGCAGAAGATATTGCTGTGTTTCGAGAATGCATTAGGTGAGGCATGGAAAATAAATAAACGAACGAAAGTGAAAGAGCGCGCGGTAATATATGTTTATAAAATTTTACAAAGGGCATTTGATTGGGAAGCAGACAACATCAGCACCAAAGGTCCAGACAACATTAATGTAATAGGATTTAGAGATTATCTGAAGTGTATGAATCCTAAACAGACATGAATGCCTTTACTTGTAATAATTTGTAAAATAATTTACCTTCATATATTATATATAATTCATTTAATCTAGGTTTATAAAAACATGGCGCCATTACAAAAATAATATCATTGCAAAGTTTTTACAATTTTTTTGCAATATCGGTTGCTTTTAGTTATAGCTCATTCTTTCAGAGAAAAGACAAATTTGATTGACTTTTAAACGGTTGTTTCAATATACAAAATGTTGAAAAACCAAAACAGAGTGTAAAATATTCTTAAACTTTAGCTTTAGAAATATTTAGCAGTCAACAAAATGTACATCTTTGTCTCTCTACTCTGGTAAACACCAGAGAAGTGTTATTTATGGATAGTTTTTAGTTGTGTTATTGTATTTATGTTTTTTAAAATATTTGTGTAAAAACCACACTCACATCTTATGTAAAGGAACTCTTCTTAGATGAATACTTAACCGGCCACCACCTCATGCTTGTGCACTGACGTAACGGTACTAAGATGGTTTCAATGATTTGAGTAAATTTTGTCTAGCACAGAAAATTTTGAAATTAGGAACCCCTGAATAAAATAAGAGTATTTTAACGTCTATGATTAGATCACTATTTGGCTATGAAATGCTTTTCAAGAAGCTTGATGTTCATAATTTCCTCAAGGATTTTCAAGACGAATTAATCTAAACATAACTGGAGTCTAGTATTATAACTGACAGGAACACTAAAGTTGTATTGCATGTTGGTACCAGAGTAATACAATCATCCCTGCTTTGTCGAAACAAGATAATAAGTGTTATCTATACTGGTTTTAATATTTAAGCTAATTTTATAATTTGTGATATTCTCTCTCTCTCTCTCTCTCTCTCTCTCTCTCTCTCTCTCTCTCTCTCTCTCAACATTTCTCTCTATTTCTGCCTGTCTTTTAAACTAACAATTAAGAATGAATACTTATTATACCTTTGAATATACAACATTTTATGGACTCCATTTTCAAGACAAACTGGAATTTATAAAACTAGCAGGTAGATTTAGTGTTGAGTTTGTTTAGCACTAACACTAAAGGCAGTCTTTCGCAGAGCTACCCAATGAGGCAGGTCGAGCATTGTGACCGAAAACTTTGTAACGACGCTACATTTGTATATTAATTTACAAAACCTTAATGTAAACAATTAAAATCATTTTTCTTGTCGCCTTTAATGATTTTAAATAAACCTTACATACATGAAAACTTCCTTATAACGTAAATACCAATCGACCAATTAGTGTTTTATTTACAATAAATTTAAATAGATGTGGGGGAGACTTTGGAACATTTGTAGCCCGTTTATTGACGCATAGTACGATATTATTCAAAAACACTATTAAAAAATGCTACTAATATTCTAATCAATCATTCGGTCACTTACATTGATATCTAAATATTAATAATAATATAGTAATAATAATAATAATAATATTACCTTAACTAATAATCAACAGATTGCGCTAACAATCAAGTACGACGTACACTTAATACTTTAATTAGGCTAAAAGTTGATATCTTACAAACATTCTACACAGTATAGGTATTTATGTGTGTATACCTACACTTATCTTAGGCTTAAAGGCTAGTTTGGTCGAAAGCTATTTTAACGCTTAGATAAAACTACTTTATTTGTTATTAATCATGTTTACACTCGCATTTATGTAAACAATACTTTATTTATTGCACATTTTTAAATGAAGGCACTATTTTATTGAATGGTTCTCATTATTAAAGGATAATAAATATATCATTTTATTTTACTAAATGAGTGTAATACAATGACAATGAATGTGTTTACTGTGTGTGATAAGATGTCCTTTGATTATAATATTACAGAATTGGACTGAATTGATTTTAAAAAGCATTTTCTTTTCACTTCACCAAGTGACGATAATACAGGCAATTGCATCTATGATGTAGAACTACATATACCTATAGATGAGGTGTCAACCATGTCCTCACGTCCCTCAGCCTCTAGTTCCGGCGTGTTGCCACTAATGTCTACCTATACTTTACTCTCTAATATAAGTCGATGTAACTTTTATTTTATGCCTCTCCTTCCATAACCCAGTATATGTACTCTTTTCAAATTATTTATTGTGTAACTGTATATCACTGCAGCAATGAAATGGTTCAGGTTAGTTGCAGAAACAGACATATCATAATGTGTACAGACACTGACGCAACAATTAATAGATAGACAGTTATTGGTTAAATTGGTTTTTATTACCATGAAATCTCATGATACATCCATATTGTCTGTTGCATGCTCGTCCGTCAGGACGCTAAAGGATGGCATACATACTGTTCATCAATTAGTTTTGAAATAAACCCTTTTTACCTATCTTTACATATCATAATGAACATCTATGTATACTATAATTGTCCGTTATATTTTTCAATGACAAATCAATGCAACGAACTATTTACCATATAATTTATTGTCAGTACGACAAGAAATATAAACGTAAGCACAATGTCAGAACATAAAAGTAAATTGATACAGTTGACATAAAGATACGACCAATAACGTCATATAACTTTCCAAAAGATAGCTTTACAACAAAATATTTAAAATAACATTTAATACTATACTTCAACAAAATTATGAAAAAAATATTAAAAAAAGGTTATCAATTGCGATAAAATACGTACAACTAAATAACAAATGTTTTACTTTTTTTCTACTAATAATTTAATTTATGGACAATAATTATTTACAATTCTAAAACAAACTAATATTAAATGATAATAAGTTGGAAAAAAATTAATTTCAAAGAAGGAAAACTACAAATTTGAAATTAAAAACTATAAACAAAGTATGAAACAAATTTTAGATAATTAGCACTAAATTATATTTAAAAATGATAAATGCTATAGAACGTTATAATTAGAAAAATAGCTGCTCAAAAACATAAAATGAGAGTGGGAACAGTAAAACCTATGGAACCAGTTTTAAAGAATATGATTTAGGAAAGGATATTTAATATGTAATAATCAAAATATCAGAAATTTACGGAAAAGGGTGACTGTCAATATACTCTACGTAGAAATCACTGTTACGTAGAAAGGTATGAGATTTTAGGTTAATTTCTACATTAAATCTGATTAATCAATAATTCAATATTTAAACTTACATAAGGTACATTATTGGTAGGACTTTTATTTAAAGGTAATACGTTTCCTTCCTTATTTAACGCTGCAAAACAGCACCTTTCTTCCACGATTCTGAGCTCTTTTCGGTAGATATTTACAATCTATGTGGGAGCCACTTCAAAGCAAATCTGACAGAATGTTCTGCGTATGGTTTGCACGAACTGTGGTTTCGTGTCAACTTTATGTTGCGTCGAGTGTGACGCAGCTGCTGTGCGCCCACAGAGGCTTTATCAAAACCTGATTAGTTGTTGCGTACGGTAACACTTAGTGATTCTGATACAGTGTTTTTGCTAACATGGCACTATAGAAATCAATGCAAATAGCATCGTGCATGAACATGGAACAGTTAGAAATAGTTTTTTGATCTAATTTGTCTTATTTGATATTTTGTTACCATATGATCTAGAAATATCCTCTTCCCATGCAATCGCGTATAAATAAATTAAATAACAGACTTCGGGCTGGTGTTCAAAATTATTTATTGAAGTTGAAAAGTTTTCGAAATTATTTTAGTGTTTATAAGATAACTTTAGTTTATTTAAAGATTTTTCGAATATTATTTTTAATATAAAATTGTAGTATCATGTTTTCTCTATGAAAATATTATTAGTTTCTTTTCCTTTCAAAATATCTTAGTCCTTAAAAATTAATTGATGCTGTGTGATGTAAAAAAAGGAAAATACAGACAGATATCTCGATATACCAAATACATGTCCTTGAATAACATACCAAGAGGTTCTCTTTTGGCCTAATGTCATTCAATTACCTCACTTTAACCAATATAGTACTAAACATCTTGATATATTTTCCTTTTTAACCCTAATTGTATTCAAACCTATTACAATTGAAATATAACTTTTCGCTAGATATTGTAATAATAGAAGATTAGCAAAAGTCGTATTCACAACTAATTCCAATACTTCAATTACAGTTAATAATTATTTTTAACCTATACATGTAGACAATATGATCGTACGTCACTAAATTTAATGCGAAAACACTAGTAAGGAATGTAAAGAGTTTCCCACGTATTCAGCTTCTGGGGGTATATCAATTTCTATATTCAGGTTTGAATAAATTTACGCATTTAGACATACTAGAGCACTTTAAAGAGAATTTGTATTTTACTTTGCCACAAGGATCATCCTAAGATAAGGGAAAAGAACTAGCGATCACCAACGCAGAAATAAATTGCGAATAGTGTTTTGGGTTGGATCGGTATTTTCCACCACTCTCATCACAAACTCTTATCTAAGTCGTACTTACATGTGCTGAAACAAATGTGCTAAGCCACCAGGTCAATTCCTTGTTAGACGTAATCTTCTCAATAAATGTTAAGATTTACTTTAAGTGTTTTATAGAAAAATATTTTAAATGAATTCGCAAACAGAAGGAAGTATATTTTTAAATTATTGTAGAATTTTTTCGATATAGTTCTATATAAATGTGGAAAAGAGAGAGAGAGGGGATTGAATTCTTTTAAAAATATTTACACCTATATTGAATTTTAGTATACTAACTCTGCAACGCTGTTAACAACATACACATACATGTATCAAGACTTTAAAGAACCCTTAATTCATTCATGAACCAAACCTTTAATTTCTTATTAAACGGCATCATAAGGTTTTTAAAACTTCAGAATTATTGAGAAAAAATAAAAACTAAATAAATTATTAGTTTTTCATTGAATATAACATTTTTACAGTTTAAGCATACCTAGCCAACATCTCAAGCACACTAAAACATACATTAAAGTAAACGAACAAATTTTAAAAACTGTGACTAAGAGAGTTTTTGTAATGAAACTTGAGTAAAAAGAATAAATAAAGGAACAAATAAGAATACAATAATGTTATAAGACTTGAATCACTCACATTAAAAGCTGATAAAAAAATTACGAATCCGAATCAAAATATAAACATATATGAAAATATTAAAGTTTAGAATTGAATACGATAAATGTAAAATTTCTGACAAAAAAGAAGACTAAATCAAAACTTACAACTAAATAGTAACCTATGTAAAAACAAGAAAGAAAATAATTGTGTAAAAAGGCAAAACAATGACAACGATCTGTAGGCAGTAAAGGAGAAAACAAAGGTTTTAGTCACTCTTTAATAGATTAACCTTCTCTATGTCAGTTTTATTTAGACTTGTATGTTCCACTTTCGAAACCTTATCAGCAAAGGATTCCTGTGATATAAAGTTTTTCGCTATTTACAGTTTGAAAACATTAACCTCAATAAAATATAAAATATAAATTGGTAAAATTAGTTTAAAATTATAATTGGAAAATACTACTTATTTTTTTTTTTCTTTTCTACATAATTGAAAGCTTTCTAAATTTTACATGAATATTTGTAAAACCCTGCCAAACAAATATTTAACATTCTATTACTCTGGTTACCAGATAGACTGATAACTACTAAACCCATTGACATTTATAATATTATACATTATTAAATTAAAAATACAATACTAAACATAATTTGATTTTAAGTGGTTTTTATTATTTCAGTATCATGATTTGTATTATTATCATAAATAAATAAATATTTTGAGATTTAATTCTTGATATATAGGCCTAGATTTTCTTAATATAAGCCTATAGTTCTTTCAAACGTGACCAAAACATTAGTTTGTAAAATTTATATTCAACAGTGTTTTACTAACTCAATATTACAGGCATGGTAAAAGCTATGTTTAGAAGGACGTAGAAGGATCTACTAATATTGATAACAATGTTTGTTTCTAAAAAAAAGTGAAAGTTTTAAACTTTTCTTCATCAAAGAATGGACGTGAATGTGATTATTGTTAAATTGGGTAAATATAATTTCTAAAACTTTACTTATTGCGGAAGTTTTAACTCAATGTAAAATAATAGGACAAAATAACACTAATAGAGAGATTGAGAAAAAGACAGACAGAACAACAAGCAGAGGCAAAGAAAGAATAATGAACAAGACTGTATTAGTCATTCACTGAGTAATACCAAATTCCTCCTTTTCAATGTTACTTTTCTAATCCTGTTTAAATCCTAATCCCATTTCATTCCAACCCGGCGCCAGTTTGTAATACATACTGAAGCACGTAGTAAAGTTGATCAACTTTTCAAAACGGTTTTAAAACTTCACATCTCCTTGTAAACATTAGGCAAGCATGATCGAATGTGTATGGCTATCGTTATATCGCGCTTTGCGATTGTAAGTAAAAATGTATTTCTAAATGTAGTATATTTTTTTATGTATAAGGAGACGTCAGTTTTTATTTTTGTTCAAATTAAATAAAAACAATGTCTTTGTGAAAGATAATTTATATAAACTTAGAAATTTTTTAAACTGTTGAGGATTTTTAAATGCTAGGCGTACCGGTCAGAATCCACTTCTTCATTAAACTGACAGCCCACCGAATCCTGATATATTATTATTCATTATTATCTCATTACTGTAATACCTTTATTGTTGTTTCTTCATATTTTGTTGTGGAATACTAATGTTTAATATGAATTCAATGAACATTAGTGTTGATGCGTTTTTCTCTAATTTTAGTTCATTTCATTACCACACCCTCATCAAACGTTCAGTACCGTAACCCGGCAGAGGTCGCGTGAAAAATAAAACTTAAGGGGTCGCACATGGTGGATTCGACCAGGTCATTTTATTAATACAAAAAAATTACTGAACAATATTTTATTTTAAAAATACAAACATCGTAATTAAGTACAATGTATTTACTTAAGTTCTATTGGTTTTAATTGTAACATTAATATATTAAGTAATTTTAAATAATATTGCAAGATTTAACAAATTCTTTTTTGAAAAAAATACAAGACTTTAGATAGGTTGTCATAAAATAAGGACTCTTTTACAAAGACTCATGTTTATTGATATATTCTGAAAAAAATCGAATTTATGAATAAGACAATGTGCTTGATGTTTACAATAGCTGTAAAGTAAAGAACCAAATTTGAAAAAAATGTGTTGAATGATAAAATAAATGTATCATAATATTACAATTATAGTGATGAAATGAAACCGTAAAAATGTATGATTTAAAAAAAAATAACATACAATATGTCTTAGCACCTGAGGGTTACAGCAATGAAACTCCTTACAGTTCCTATCCGATTGATGCCTTTGAGTGGCGCAGTCTTGAAAAGAAGGTACAGTGTGTTCCCTGCAGATGAATATACGACAGCTGTTGCACCTAGGCTTTTATATCCTGTTTAGTCTCTAGTTGTATAGACGGCATCGTCCTTCACGTGCATTTTCTGCAATATTTTGCCCCTGCGGCTGTAGGTCCAGCATCTCTTCTATATTTCTATTCACGAAAAAGTTATCTTCTAACACTACCAGGATTTTGAATCCTTTTTTCCTCACGCCTTTCTTCCCTTCCTACGCTATCTAACACTCTAGCAAATCTTTCTTCCATACTCGATTCATATTGCGTAGTAACACTATATATACATAACACACAACACACTCCTAGGAAAACGTTTCCTCTAATTGTATGTTAACAATTAAACAACATTTAGTTAACAAAAAGTCTGGTCGCAAGTAATAGCAAAAATGTAATAAAAAATTAACTATGTATGACGACCTGTAATGTCTACAGCTTTGAGCTAAATATAAATAACACAAAAAAAACTGTAACCTAAAATATTTTTTTATTCTAGTTTTGTGTACATTTCTGTTACAAGGTAACCATTTACAGAGACAGACAATACATACTGAGGATGGTTACATTGTAACAGAAATGTACAGATAAATCGAATACAAATATTTCTGGTTAGAGGATGTTGTATTATTTTTTATTATTAAACCCCAGTAAATTATTGGAAGTAATTAGTAAGTATGCTATAGGTTTAATAGTTTAAAGGAGTTACATAAATTTCTGTTTTCCTGTAAATATCGAACATTTCTGTAAACGTAACTCAAACTGATAGTAATACCCGACAAGTAATGGTAACTATTAAAACATTGCGTTCTAAACAATTCCGTACACAACTTAAAGATTATAGGATATTGGTAAAGTGAGTTTTGATCAATTTTCAAACTGGTTAGTGCACATAATTAAATTTTCAATCTGTTTAGCGATTTTCATTCTGTCTTTAATTGTGTTATAAGGATTTCTACATTGAACTGCAATATACAAAATTGAGGACATCATTAATTTACATCCAGATAAATATATTCTTATACATACTAAGAAATAGTAATGCATAACAAGAACATAGTTTAATGAGTTTTCAAATAGTTTCCCAAATAGGCTACGACTTTGTATACCTGACATCATTTCCACGCAAATAATTCCAAGTATTTGCAGCCGATATCTTGAAGCAGTTTGCAAACTAATGGTGTAACGGGAAGGCCTTCGCTTAATGCCAAATCCAAGCTCCTTCTTGAAAGTTAATTGAGGTCAAATCCTGTTACCCGAATTGTAGATGATAACACTTCGCCACATAGTTATTAAAATATGTTTGACACGAGAATAATGCATTGATGGGATGTTATGAAATAGGGAAATGTCTAACGTACATAGTAACAGAGACAAACTATTTATCAGTACAAACTCGAATACTTCACAATTAACTTCGGATAGAGTTTATAACATTTCCATTAATTTACTTTATAATTATGTTTCAAACACAATTATACACTATTTTAACACTTGTGTGTTTAAGTTTTTAGCTAAAGTGTTTATGCATACGAGATTTTATCGCTACGGTTTGTTTAATTTAGTATTTTTTTTAAATGGCCATTTCATTTTTGTGGTCAAAATTAAACAAATCTGTTTTAAATACTTTTTCTTGTCTCTTAAAATTTATCATATGAATTACTGTTGTAATATTAACAGATATAGAGTTTTTAGATAGAACATTTCAGAGCTTATAGTGACCAAACTACTAGTAATTTGTTTTCTCGTTTTTTTCCAGATATTTGGAGTCTGATTCATTATAAACCTGATTTGCAATTTTCGTGTGAATGATTTTCTGTAGTCATTGAACAAAGTTAGCTGAGCTACAATTGAGGCATTGCGCCATAAGCTGTCTATTCATCCAGGAGTTTTTGTCTAACACAACAGGAGTGTTGAGAAAACAGATTCTAGTTATGTTATAGATCACTTCATTTAAGAATTGTAGAGAACAACAATGTAAATATACAGTTAGTGTGAACACTTCACCAACGGTGATACACAGGTTCGTTTTCAAGCTTAATGTGTTACTCTCATGCGCTATATGGGTCACCTATAATATGCAACAGAATACTATTGTAATAATCATCACTTTAAAGTAAAACATCTATTCATGTATATTTAATGGGCAAACAGATATCCCTAAAAAATATATATATATATATAAGCATTTCCTAGTATTTATTTACAGCAAATAAAGATTTTAATTACTTTTAGGAGGTGAAGATAGTAGAAAAATCATTAGTGGGATTGAAGTTGGGGAATTCGTCTCAATGGTCTGGATAATTGAAACGAACAGATCAAGTGAGCAGGGATGTAGACTGGGCCGGTTCTTATCTTTGCAGAAAGGGCCAAACCTTTATTTTTATTGTATGTATCGGGTAAAAAATTTAGAGAACTAAAACAACTAAGTTGAGAATGGAACGTGGTGTTTCCGTTTTACTAGAAGTAATGTTAGCACATTACTTGCAAAATGGATTTGTTGGTCTAAGTAAATCCTGCTCTTGACCTAGACCTACGGTTTATCGTGTAAAAATATAACATAGATTGCAATAAAGTAATAAACAAAGTGCATCTAATAGATATTCCTATATGTCCTTGTTTTTCTCTCTTTATGAATACCCAGTAACTATTCTCATTGAGACGACTTAATAAAGATTTTTTACAAATATGATCAAAAGTAATATTTTTTCCTTCGGAACAATACCACCACATTCTGAATATTTTAAGGTACTCTTTTCAAAGGTAATTGATAGCAGTGATAATCTCGTGATATTTCGTGGTACATCTGCGTCTAAGTGTAGTTTGATACAATAAAACTTCAGTTATTTTACACGTGAATAGTGAATACTTTATTGGATGTACAGATTGATTCTAAAGAATCAACTTGTAAAAGAGGGCGAGTAATGATAAAGAGACTCGAGTCTGTTTAGTCCTATGATTTGAGTGGGACTGTACAATAAGTCCTGCAAAACTCACCTCTGCAAGAAATATAGGTTGTGATTGATTTGGGATACCAAATAACGAAAGTTATTAAGGATGGTTAGTATATTTGTGTTACAAACCAATTGGGTTTGTCTTTAACGTCAAATAATTTGAGCAAATACACAGTTTTTTCCCATAAAATAAAAAATGGTTTGTGGGGGAGAGAGAGAGAGAGGGAATATGTGTGAGAGAGTCGAAACAATTTCTCAACACTACTCATTACATTTTGGAATTAGAATCTTTATTTTAATTAGGTTTATATTACCATAAAAAAGACGTTTCACTCTGTTTAGTGTAATGTTGGAGTAGGCAAAGCTATCCCACAGATGTGTTTACAGATTACATTAGAAACTGTGAAGTAGGGACTTAGATTTATTACTACTTTACCAATGAATGTGTGGCAAGTTTGTAATTATCAATATTTTAAAAGTAGAAAAGGAACAGATTTTGATTTGGAGCTGTTACTCATATTTTTTTCATTACATCAGTTAATTATCCTTATTGCAAGGGCCTTATTTCACTTGCTTCAGATTTGTGCTTTCGTAGACTTTGTTCGTTCTTTGAAGGAAACAACACTTATTTGTAGAGACATTGGGCAGTACGAAGCCTGATTGTATAGAGAATTTAAAAAGAGCGAAAATAAATATTACTTTGCTCCAGCTTATACATACTTTCCTTAAGATTTGTTACCTATTAGTATATTGTTAGTTTCACATTTACCTTTTCTTTTAGAAAAATATTCACCAAAACTAGATACTGTTTTATCATTACGCTATTATGATCTCATAATAATATTAACGATTGGTGCGTTGTAGTTTGACTGTTTGTTCAAGTATAAATGAAACTGTTTATTAGAGTAAATGGATGGAAAACATAGCATATATCGGTGGGAATGTATGAAATGTATCCATTCCTATGGAATGTATACAATATTTATTTTTCACTTCTTACGTAAAGAAGACGAATTCGGAAAACAAAATTTACGAAACCAAGAGTTATTTCTGAAATGAAATTTCTTGGAAGTTTTCAGTGCAGACAAGTTAAAATGAAGAAATCTGTAAGACTGGTTTCTGTATGAAGTTACAAAGTTGAATTATCGTTATGTGTATAGAAAATAGTGTCTCCATTTTACCAATAGTAGACCTATTGTATCTCACTAATGCAGTATATATGACGGGAAATTGAGTGGCGTAGAATAACATGAAGTTAAAAATCAGAAACATTTTCTAATTGGTCGCGTAAATAAAGACGTCTAAATTGAATGGTTAAAGCGGCAGACCCCTCTTTTGGAACTAGTAGAAGCTTAAAATTTGATGCTTAGAACACTTGTTTAGGCAATATAGCAACTTGGTATTCAATAGAATTAGTATTTTTGATGAATCTCCGGATTTTTTTTTATTATGTCAGATAGTTGAACCACTTGACCTTTTGACCATTGATATTTGGAAGATTTCAAATGTAAATGAAACAAATAAATAAATAAGCCTCTCTGAATGAACTTGGCCTTGCATGTATATATATATATACACGCTTTGTTGGATCGGAAGGGCAAAGAGCATCTTCTTAAACTGCCAGGAAACTCTAAATACTTTCTCATAGAATCATAAAGACTTATAAACATGTCAGACTGCATTTTCCAACCCCTATGGACCAGTTCGTTAACTGAAGTCTTAATTTACAACGGATAACATTGGATACGTTAATTATTCTAGCACGGAAGGCGTAGAGCTTGAACTAACATATGGGCGATGTGGTGACACTGAGAGAGACTGAGAACCCTAGCTGCAGTTCTATAGAAGCGGCAGAACTACAAAGTGTGTCCCTTACACGTTTTGCGAGAGTAGAACTGAAGGGTAAGCAAAGTTGGTGATGGAGAGGAACCGAGAAGCCTAATCATTAGAAAAGCATTACAACTTTAGAGTGATATATATATATATATATATATATATATATATATATAAATATCGCAATATGTTTTCTTGTGTATTAATAAAGAACAAAAGTCAAAATACAAATACAAGAATTTTATTTGAATTTAAAATTCAAAGCTTTTCGTTGGCTAACAGTACCAACATCATCAGGAATATTAAAAAATTAAAATTAACATATGTGCAAATTAGATCAAATAAATAGTTATGCCAAATCAATTACAATGTTGTTAAATTTTATTATATTTTTTTTTTTTTTATTTTGCTGCCTAACATTACAAACACTGAATATATTATCGAATTTAGATTTTACTTGTATTTATAAGCTGGTACTGTTATTCTGCCCTTTATTAAAGGAACCACTGATAGGACTGGCAGACAATTTAGGAGGCATGGTTTACGTTCCGTTTACCCTTACATCACCATCGACAAGGTTGTTGGTAACGCCAAAGATAAGATCTTCTTGAAAAAATATGGTGTTTACAGCGTTTCCTGTGGAGTTTGTAAGAAATCGTACATTGGCCAAACGAACAGACGTATCTCAGCTAGGCTTGAGGAGTACAAACTGGGCCTTAAAAACCAGCAGAAAATGTCGGCTCTGTACAGGCACCACTGCGATACAGGGCATACCATTGATTTCCAATCTTGCCGACAGATTGCTCGAGTGGAAAACTACAAGAGTAGAATTATTAGTGAGGCTATCTAAATAGAAAAGCGAGTGAGACCTAACATACGCGATGATACTTTGAATTTGCCTGCAGTCTGGAAGTGTGTCATCGATAGATTTTATAGGCAGAAAGGTGAACAAAGGCAAGGAATGTGAGTAATTCTTTGTTATATATATATAAAGAACAAAAGTCAAAATACAAATACAAGAATTATATTTGAATTTACAATTCAAAGCTTTTCGTTGGCTAACAGTACCAACATCATCAGGAATATTAAACAATTAAAATTAACATATGTGCAAATTAGATCAAATAAATAGTTATGCCAAATCAATTACAATGTTGTTAAATTTTTTTTTAATTTTTTTTTTTTTATTTTGCTGCCTAACATTACAAACACTGAATATATTATTGAATTTAGATTTTACTTGTATTTGTTCATTTATCAACTCATTATTAGTATTTTATTTATGTATTTCTAAAGTTTCATAAATATTCATTCTCAGGCCTTTGTTAATTTCTTTTATAAGTATCATATTATCTATATTAGGAAATAAGTGATTATTATTAATACAATGACTAGCAAAATTTGATTTATAAATTTCTGGCTTTTTATATGCATTAAAATGTTCTTTATATCTATCTTTAAGTTTTTTCTTAGTTTGTCCTATATAAACTTTATTACAATAATTACATTCTAATTTATATACACCGTTTTTTTTCATGCATATTAATAATATTATTATTATTCATTATATTTATTAATTTATTATTAGTATTATAAGCGAATTTTATGTTGCTACCTTTAAACAATTTTGTGATATTTTTTACTTCATTACCAAAAAATGTAAATGAAGTCCATATGACATTTTCATCATTATTTTTGTAAATTAGATTATTATTTTCTTTCTTTAAAATATTATAATTAAGTTTATCAACAGTTTTCTTTTTATAACCATTCTCAATTGCAATTTGATAGATAATGTTTTTTTCTCTTATCTTGTTTTCATTATTCATAGGTATTTTATGTAATCTATATAATTAATTGTATAATGCAGCCATTTTTTTATTATACGGATCGTTAGAATTATTAGGTATAATTTTGTTAGTTTGTGTCGGTTTACGATATATGTTAAATTCAAATTCATTAATATGTCTTATAATTGTTATATCTAGAAAGTTGATCTTATTATTTTCCTCCATTTCATAAGTAAAATTAATATTTTTATTTATCATATTTATTTTATCTAAGATAGTTATTAAGTTTATACCATTATTATTAGATACATACAATCCATCATCTACATATCTAAACCAATAACCGTTTTTATCAAATGTCTGTATAATTTTATTTATTTTATCATCTATATATTGTAAAAATATTTCAGATATTATATTCGATAAGGGAGAACCCATGGCAAGACCATCTTCCTGTTTGTAAAATTTATTATTATATGCAAAATAATTTTGATTTAATATTATTTTTAATGTATTTATAATTTCTAATATTAATTTTCTATCTTTTTCATTTTGCTCTAATCTAGATTTTATAATATTGAGAGTCTCTTTTATAGGAATATTTGTGTACATATTTTTTATATCTAATGATATTAATTTGGTTTTATTATCAATATTAATTAGTTTTAATTTATCAATAAGGTTAATAGAATTACTTATGGTATGATTATTATTTAGTTTCATTTTATCTTTAAGAATAGATGTTATGATTTTAGATATTTTATAAGAATTCATAAAATTTACTAATGGTCTAATTGGTTTCTCAATTTTGTGTAATTTAATAAGTCCATTCATTATTGGTATTTTTGGATTATCGTTCATTTAATTACTAATATTATATTTATTAAATAATTTATAAGAAGATTTTATTAAATTTTTTATTTCATTTTGATATTTCTTTGTAGGATCCTTATATATTTCACTAAATTGATTTTCATTTATATATTTTTCTGTTTTATTTATGTGTTCGTCCTTATCAATAATTACAACAGCGTTACTTTTATCAGCTTTTACTGTAATTAGATTGTTATTTTGTAGTTTATTTTTTAAATCTTTAACTCCTAAATATGTTTGTCTATGGGTTTTATTAATTTTATTAGTTTTAATTAATGTTTTTTGTAATTTTGCTAGTCATTGTATTAATAATAATCACTTATTTCCTAATATAGATAATATGATACTTATAAAAGAAATTAACAAAGGCCTGAGAATGAATATTTATGAAACTTTAGAAATACATAAATAAAATACTAATAATGAGTTGATAAATGAACAAATACAAGTAAAATCTAAATTCAATAATATATTCAGTGTTTGTAATGTTAGGCAGCAAAATAAAAAAAAAAAAATTAAAAAAAAATTTAACAACATTGTAATTGATTTGGCATAACTATTTATTTGATCTAATTTGCACATATGTTAATTTTAATTGTTTAATATTCCTGATGATGTTGGTACTGTTAGCCAACGAAAAGCTTTGAATTGTTAATTCAAATATAATTCTTGTATTTGTATTTTGACTTTTGTTCTTTATTAATACACAAGAAAACATATTGCGATATTTATATTTATAACCTTACAGGGTTGTACTTTGTGTGAATTAGAAGTGATTGTATTTTTTGAGGTTAAGTTCCATATTTGTTTATTTTTTATAAGTTGTTTACATATTTTTTGGTATTTTACTATATTACATTTTATTATATTTATTATATTATTATTATTTCATATTATTGTAATAATTTTTATATATATTGACATGATATCAGTTAATAATTGTAATGCTGCCTTAACAAAGGACTTAAATTTATTTGAAAAGCGGAAAATTCAGTTAATGAACACAAATTGTAATATATATTTTAATAAACAATGTATTATAAACAATATTATTCCAAAATATGCAAAACTTACAATAAAAAACAAAAGTGATACTGCCAAAAAAACTTGTAAACAAGCTGAGAAATTATGGGTTAAAAATGAAATAAGAAATTTATATAAAAAACAAAACATTTTAACTACTGAAATATATAAATTACATTTAAAATTAGCTTCTACAATAAATAGTATAAAATGGGAAGAAAAATACAATAAAATTAACTTCTTGATAAATAAAATTAGAAATATAAAAATCAATAATATATCAAAAAAACTAAATAATTTAAAACTTGAAAAACAAATGAAAATAATACCTGAAGTTAAATATCATAGCTTTCACCCTAATGTTGTTAATTTATCTAATACTAAATTTAATAATTGCGAAATAAAACTACTTGAAAATAATAAAATCAATATAAAAAGAAACATAAATAAAGATATTGATAATATAATAATAGATACAGAAATCGCCATTAGTAAATTAAATGAAAATATACAAGATAGTACCAGAATCGAAGCAGCTCATGAAATAAAAAAAATAATTAAAACTAATAAAATTAATAAAACCCATAGACAAACATATTTAGGAGTTAAAGATTTAAAAAATAAACTACAAAATAACAATCTAATTACAGTAAAAGCTGATAAAAGTAACGCTGTTGTAATTATTGATAAGGACGAACACATAAATAAAACACAAAAATATATAAATGAAAATCAATTTAGTGAAATATATAAGGATCCTACAAAGAAATATCAAAACGAAATAAAAAATTTAATAAAATCTTCTTATAAATTATTTAATAAATATAATATTAGTAATTATATGAACGATAATCCAAAAATACCAATAATGAATGGACTTATTAAATTACACAAAATTGAGAAACCAATTAGACCATTAGTAAATTTTATGAATGCCCCTTCTTATAAAATATCTAAAATCATAACATCTATTCTTAAAGATAAAATGAAACTAAATAATAATCATACCATAAGTAATTCTATTAACCTTATTGATAAATTAAAACTAATTAATATTGATAATAAAACCAAATTAATATCTTTAGATATAAAAAATATGTACACAAATATTCCTATAAAAGAGACTCTCAATATTATAAAATCTAGATTAGAACAAAATGAAAAAGATAGAAAATTAATATTAGAAATTATAAATACATTAAAAATAATATTAAATGAAAATTATTTTGCATATAATAATAAATTTTACCAACAGGAAGATGGTCTTGCCATGGGTTCTCCCTTATCGAATATAATATCTGAAATATTTTTACAATATATAGATGATAAAATAAATAAAATTATACAGACATTTGATAAAAACGGTTATTGGTTTAGATATGTAGATGATGGATTGTATGTATCTAATAATAATGGTATAAACTTAATAACTATCTTAGATAAAATAAATATGATAAATAAAAATATTAATTTTACTTATGATATGGAGGAAAATAATAAGATCAACTTTCTAGATATAACAATTATAAGACATATTAATGAATTTGAATTTAACATATATCGTAAACCGACACAAACTAACAAAATTATACCTAATAATTCTAACGATCCGTATAATAAAAAAATTGGCTGCATTATACAATTTATTATATAGATTACATAATATACCTATGAATAATGAAAACAAGATAAGAGAAAAAAACATTATCTATCAAATTGCAATTGAGAATGGTTATAAAAAGAAAACTGTTGATAAACTTAATTATAATATTTTAAAGAAACAAAATAATAATCTAATTTACAAAAATAATGATGAAAATGTCATATGGACTTCATTTACATTTTTTGGTAATGAAGTAAAAAATATCACAAAATTGTTTAAAGGTAGCAACATAAAATTCGCTTATAATACTAATAATAAATTAATAAATATAATGAATAATAATAATATTATTAATATGCATGAAAAAAACGGTGTATATAAATTAGAATGTAATTATTGTAATAAAGTTTATATAGGACAAACTAAGAAAAAACTTAAAGATAGATATAAAGAACATTTTAATGCATATAAAAGGCCAGAAATTTATAAATCAAATTTTGCTAGTCATTGTATTAATAATAATCACTTATTTCCTAATATAGATAATATGATACTTATAAAAGAAATTAACAAAGGCCTGAGAATGAATATTTATGAAGCTTATAAATACATAAATATAATACTAATAATGAGTTGATAAATGAACAAATACAAGTAAAATCTAAATTCAATAATATATTCAGTGTTTGTAATGTTAGGCAGCAAAATAAAAAATAAAAAAAATATAAAAAAATTTAACAACATTGTAATTGATTTGGCATAACTATTTATTTGATCTAATTTGCACATATGTTAATTTTAATTGTTTAATATTCCTGATGATGTTGGTACTGTTAGCCAACGAAAAGCTTTGATTTGTAAATTCAAATATAATTCTTGTATTTGTATTTTGACTTTTGTTCTTTATATATATATATATATATATATATATATATATTTATATATATATATATATATATATATATATATATATATATATATAACAAAGAATTACTCACATTCCTTGCCTTTGTTCACCTTTCTGCCTATAAAATCTATCGATGACACACTTCCAGACTGCAGGCAAATTCAAAGTATCATCGCGTTTGTTAGGTCTCACTCGCTTTTCTATTTAGATAGCCTCACTAATA
This sequence comes from Prosapia bicincta, assembly GCA_036971475.1. Taxonomy (NCBI): domain Eukaryota; kingdom Metazoa; phylum Arthropoda; class Insecta; order Hemiptera; family Cercopidae; genus Prosapia; species Prosapia bicincta. The sequence goes on along the minus strand of JBAIZL010000001.1, from coordinate 171,426,165 downwards.
ATTCTACTCTTGTAGTTTTCCACTTGAGCAATCTGTCGGCAAGATTGGAAATCAATGGTATGCCCTGTATCGCAGTGGTGCCTGTACAGAGCCGAAATTTTCTGCTGGTTTTTAAGGCCCAGTTTGTGCTCCTCAAGCCTAGCAGAGATACGTCTGTTCGTTTGGCCAATGTACGATTTCTTACAAACTCCACAGGAAACGCTGTAAACACCATATTTTTCCAAGAAGATCTTATCTTTGGCGTTACCAACAACCTTGTCGATGGTGATGTAAGGGTAAACGGGACGTAAACCGTGCCCCCTAAATTGTCTGCCAATCCTATCAGTGGTTCCTTTAATAAAGGGCAGAATAACAGTATCAGCTTTCTCAGTCTCTTTTTCGTCCACGTCAACAGGAAGGGCACTTTGGCGGTGTAACGCTTTATTAATGGCATATTCCTTATAGCCATTGCTTCCAAGCACCTCTCTCATAGTAATAAGCTCCTGGTCCCTCGAATCGATGTCTGATAACTTGTGAGACCGAGAGAAGAGGGTGTCAGCGATAGTCTGGATCTGAGATGGGTGGTGATGTGACTCAGCGTTAAGATATCAATTGGTATGAGTCTGTTTTCTGTAGACCGAGTGGTGAACACAACCTTTCTGACCCTTCCTAACAAGACGTCCAGAAACGGCAAGCAGTCATCACTCTCCATTTCCAAAGTGAAAAATATCCTGGAGTGGCGAGTGTTGAGGTACATAAGGAACTTATCAAGTTCTGTGCCACCATGTTGCCAAATCATAAAGACGTCATCCACATAACGAGACCAAGCTTTAGGCCTGAGAAAAGCATCATTCAGGGCGTCTTGCTCAAAGAACGTCATACAATGATTGGCTACAGCTGGAGAAAGTGAAGATCCCATAGGGGCACCATTAAGTTGCCTGTAAAACTGTTCATTCAACAAAAGGTAAGTGCCGTATGTATATATATATATATATATATATGCAGGAAATTTTAAATTGTTTTAAAAAACTGTATCTTTAATGTAAACTAAAAATGTCCCAAACAATAATGATGTGAAATATATTTTCCTATCACGAAATTGATTAAACATTAAAACCATGCCTGCTTATTATCAAATGACCATGTCGAAATACTTGTTTTGTGTCTCTTAACAGCACCTGCATTGTATTTTTGGTTTGGTGGTTTCACAAACTACAGTTATTATTTATTGGTGTTTTGTAATTCTATGGTACATAATTCACAAAGATAAATCAGACTGTTGCATTGTTGTACTAGAGTTTAAAAGTTTCAAAGAGTTTCATTGAAATAAATGATTAAATTAACGCTCTGTTGAGTTGTGAAATTAAAAAAATATTTTGTTATGTAATATTCTTCTCTTACTTGCCTCGTTACTCAGAACGTTAAAGTCTCTGTAAATCTGTAAAGATAAAATTGCGACTATTTTATTATATTGAAGTCAAACTTGAGTTTACACTATTGTTAGTATAAAAAATAAATAACAACAATTATATCGTGACTAAAAGTGTAAATTTCGTCTCAGAAAACAAAAACATTTTTTAAACATAATCAATAGTGTATTGTTAACCATCTCCGTTTCTTTTATATTTCATGGTGTAATATGTGAACTAGGCACAGATATTGTTCTAACAAATTTACAAATACGTTGGTTCCGCTCATGTGTTTCTTCACCTTATTCCTTAAAATTTGCATTAGCAGCTTTTTTACTTTTGTACGTTTCATGTCCAATTATGGCTCTAATAATCCATTTCTTTATATTAAATATCTACAAAAATTGGTCGAAAATGTGTATATATTTCAAAGATCTTATAATATTTGTATTCCCGTGATTATATTTAATACCTTCTTACTACACAGTTATTCTTAGGCTTTTTAAGAATATATATTACAACATAGGCCGAGTCTCCTCGGGATTTATTATATTTATCAATGTACTACATGAAAAGTGCCAACTATTAAAGGAAAGTTTATAAATCTACTTCATATACATTGATAGGTCCTTCTTAAAATCCTCCGAAGGGTAAGTGATATACATACATAAATACGTGCACACACACACACAAACACACACACTCACACTACCGCGGCCATACTACTACCAAGTCTGCACCATCTCAGGGAAAAAATTCTGTCCCCGTTCCACACCTTACCAACAAAGTATCTACATTTACGCGTCATTCGCGTAAGCTATACCTGGTGATAATGTACTCTGTAGGGCCGAAACGCGCAGGTCAGCCGCAGTCAAAATATTAACCCACCCGACTTACCATATCCTGATACCTGTGGTGTATCGAACGTGATCTGCCAGTGGATAAATCCCTGGACTTCGTTTAAAAACTAACCAAAATGTTGAAACTCATTTATGTAATAATTTATGCCTTAAATATCTGTGTTTGGGTATAAATTTATCTGTTACGTTCTTATTGCAATAGTATTTGTTAAGAATCTTATTGCCAGATTATTATAATAATTTAATTTTATTCATAGTTGCTGGTTGGAAAAAGTTCATAAAATTTTATATACTAGTGTTACCACAGGTTTATTTTATTAATTAGAAACATTATTTGTTTGTTTTATTTTGTTTAGTCACTTGAAAATTTAAAATATAATTTAAAATTTGCTTTTCGAAAATATCATATAATTCTTAATAACAGGTCATTAAATTTCAGTTTTATATTTTCCATTAATTATCCGCAATTCTTTGGACATTAAATATATTTGAATAATTTATAAAGTTCTTAAATGGTATTATAATCTTAGCATAACGTTCATTGGTCAATTGGATAACACTATTATTTAACTGTTTCTAATTTTTTAAGTGAGAACAGTTTGGTTTTTTAGAGTTCAAAATTGTACACATAAAATCACATACATATTTAAATATAGCAGAACAATAATGTATACCTTTTATCTTATTTTATGTCCATATAAATTTCTGTAGAAGTAACTTGCAAAGTACTTCCTAGTACCTATGGATTTAATTCATATTTGTGTTTTCAAACATAAATCTTGATGATTTTAGAACCCCAATTACTGGATTCACATTTTTATAGTTATTTGATACTAGTTGTTGGATTTAGTATATATGAACATAAAATAAATTCTATTCCCTTAACTACTAAATTATCTTATACGTATTTTATTTATAAATGTTTAATTCATTTCCTGATATTGACTCTAAATAAATTTTGTGGCTATTCATTTTGAACTTATATAGATTTTGACTTTATAAAAAGGTTATCTTTATTTTTTCTTGACCTTAAAATTCTAGAACTTTCAATTTAATATTTGAAAAAATTATTAAAATATCACCACCACTATTTTTACTGCTTAAAAAAAGCCATTTGTTTATATTTTTTTAATTATTCAATTGCAACAAATGATTCAATTTATGTAATTAAGAAATTTGATTACATGAATTTAAGAAATGTTTACTAGTTTTAATATTTGGTTTATTTCAATTAAAATTTACACTTGCTCCAAAATCTTTCACTGGGATTACTGTGGTTTTCCTGGATTTTCATGGACTCTTGGATCTTGTAGCCATCGGCACTGATCGGTTTTAGGGCCGGTTTTAATACTTTTTTACATTGTAAAAAAATTCAAGTTCGTTTTTGCGGGCGGTCGAAGGCAGATCATCTCCACATTCATCTTGGGCTAGGATGTTTTTCTCAGCCACAGAACAGCATCCTGAACTTACTTCTGGATCTCCAGAAACAAGTCCGTCTTCATCGAAAGCTGAATTGCGAGTCCTCCCTTGCTAGCTGGTGGTTTCTCCTACCCTTGCTATCGGGTTTTTCCTTTTGTCAAGAATTTCTCTTGACTTGTAACATAGTGTACTTTGAACTTTTTTCCTAAGATTTTTGCTCGTTTTTTACTGATACTTTAAAATGTTACTTATGGTGTAATATGGTGGATATTTTAACACCAGAGTCTTCTTTACTTTTCAAATTGTTGTTACAAATTTGACAGTTCTAGCCCCCTCCGTTTCATAACTTGCCCTATTACTACACTCGAAACTATTGCTTAACGCACTTGACAGTTTTAAAATTTTGGAGCATTTATTTAACGATTCATTATTTACATTTATTAAATAAATTTTGTAATACGTTTGTTAATCAATTTATTATTACATTTTTAATTCACAATAATCTTTTTTTATTATTTTTTTACAAATTTGTGTATTATAGGAAAAAAAATTATTTATTTATAGTTGCTCTATTCCGTGAACAAAGTCTACCCTTTGGACCGGCCTAGTTTACTTAAACAGATAAAGCACTTGCTTGACGGCTACTTTCACTTGCAGCGATGTCATTTTTAAACATTACAAAATAATATTAAAAAAAAACAAATTATTCTCTTTGAGACTGATTTGGCCCACACACAAACACACACTCACACACACACAGACACACACACACACACACACACACACACACACACACACACACACACACACACACACACACACACACACACACACACACACACACACACACACACACACACACACACACACACACACACACACACACACATACACACACATGTATATATATATATATATATATATATATATATATATATATATATATAAAATACGTTTTCTTGTTTAATAATTTAAAACAACACAGGTAATTCAAATACAAGAATATTTATTATTTTATATCCAAAGCTTTTCGTTGGCAAACAGTACCAACATATAATTTTCATGCCTGATGATGTTGGTACTGTTTGCCAACGAAAAGCTTTGGATATAAAATAATAAATATTCTTGTATTTGAATAATCTGTGTTGTTTTAATATATATATATATATATATATATATATATATATATATATATATATATATGTAAATATACGTATCTGTCAATATTCTATACATGCACCTAATTTCTTTTTCAATTGTGGGGCCAAATTTATGATAAATTTAATTTCATATAGTAATAATATTAAATTTCGATAACAAATTAAATTAAATTACAGTACGTAACATTTAACTAGTAAATATAATCGTATTATGGTAATCATATCACACTCATTGCATTGACAATGAATAAGCTAGGTAAATAATAGTAACTCCTTCATTTCATTGTTGTAGTTAAAACTTATTAAAGTAAATAACCCTTTTTAATTCAAAGCAAATTGATAATCCCTATTTGCTTCCATTTACATTACATTTTACGTATTAATTCAATGAACTTCATTATAGTGCAATCATAATTGATTAGATTGCCGTTCCAAGTTTTAATTAAAATTAAAATAACTGAAACAATTAATACCGAAGACTAAATACCCTAATAACATAAATGAAATTATCACAATAATTTTAATTGCAATTTCCCTTGAATTGGCAAATTTCATTTGTTAATAAAACGTGTATTATATGTAGTAATGCAAATCTATATAATTGATTTCATATTATTTCAAGATCGGCATTCGCTAGATACAGTATAAGAAATGTATAACTCTAATATTTGTATGAATAGCCTCTACTGGGTTTCAAATTTGTTTGTCATGTAGGATAAATTATATATTTTTTTAAATCCAAAGAATTAGTGTTTTCTTCAACAAGGACGATATAAACAGTAAAATTATATGACCCCTAAGGAAATAATTAAGCATATTTATCAATTGGACAAAAGTCTTTCCTAACAATAGGAGAAAATGATCGTATAAGGCTAATTGAAGAGATATTAGAATTACATTGCCCAAACGAAGCCTCTTACAAAAGTAATTATGGCATAAAGGTTGCGTTATGTCAGCCATTGCTTCTGGTACATGCGAATTTTAGCGGATCATGAGTTCCTAAAGTCTTTGGCCAAGGATAGCCTCTTCCTTGATATAAGGTCACAGAACACATATTTCTACATTGAGTCAACCGGAAATTGACAATGCTTAAAGAATTGTCAAATTTTGAGTACATTTGGTTTTATGAGTGAAAAAAAAATGAAAATATGAACTATCCGGGAAGATAACGTAATTCCTAAATAAGTTATAATAACTATCTTTGATAAAATTTAGTTATTTCTCAGCAAAAATAGTTTAGTGGTAATTTTCTTGTCCACGCTAATAGATACATCTGGTGAAGTGGTCTTAACTCGGATGCATGTAACTAATCTAATAATTAGAGATTTATATATTGATATTCTAAGACTGTCATATCCTTTGTGGGTTTAACCCTTCACAAATGAAAATTATGTTTTATGTCGTAAAGATCTGATCAGTAAAATAATATTTTTAAACTCAATCAGTTATAAATATAATCCCCATCACTCTCAGAATTCTATTGAATATTTTGAATTTTTAATAAATATGCACTGTAACAAATTATGTCTATTGATTAAAAGTTATATTTAGCAATACATTTACGTTATAAGTGGCTAATATAACTACAGTTGTAACACACTTTAGATGGTGTTACATATTAAATTGGCAATTTCAGAAAACAAACGAGAATGTATTCAAAAATTGTAACAATATACAACTATATAAAAAAATTGTGATTTATTAGAAATATTTTTAATGAGATTTCTGGTTGTTAATGACATCTGTCGGAAGAATTTTAAAACAGGTAATTAAAGTAGGTATGCGCCCACCCGGATGCGCAGTAGGTAGGAAGGTTGCTTCCAACGTTAGTTTTAACTCTCTTTTAGCCAAGATGTAAAGGGCAACGGACGTGTCCGAGAGCAATGAAATTTTATTTTGTTTTCAAAATTTAATGTAATATTCATTTTCTTAAACATGTTATAATCATGGTGTAGAAGACAGCGTACGTAACCAGGTACAAAGATGGGACGCTGAAGTTACCGATGACTTTTCCTGAGACTTTTCCACAAGGAGGATGCGAGGTTACGACATGTGAATACAGCTAAGTGGACGATTTAAGACTTTAGAGATTTATTGCAAAATTTAAAATGTTAGACAGTTTAACTCAAATTAATGAACCTTGAACGTTTCAATCTATATACATAAATGTAATTTACGCATCTTTTGGTGCACTTGTGTTCACCATGAATTATAAAATTTAATTATGAAAAAAAGCAAATAAACTCGAGTACAGATTCATTTTCAGCCATTGATCAAATTGATTGATTAATTGATAGATTGCAATCCGTAAAAATTCATAAGTTAAATATTAAATGTTCAATAATCCGTAACTGAAGCAATGTCAAGAAATTTGTATCATGATTATAATTTATATTATTTTTCTTTGTTAAATAAAATGAGTATAATTTGTTTTAATTAAATTTAAAAGAGTAATTATTTAACCAGCACACAATTCCATGCATTTCAAGTTAATAAGCCTTAAAAATTAATTTAATGAGACTCTGCTAGTTTAAATGATTTAACTTGTATTTTAAAGTATTTTAATGTAACGGAGTTCTACCTTCAAGTTTTGAAGTGCGTTACAGACAGACGATTATTATTACGCCTGAACTGTAAGCTAGAACTTAAAACTAAAACTTAAACATTAAACTTAAAACTTAAAACTAAATTAATAATTTCTTAAAAACGTTACACAGATTGAGGTACAAATTTATCTAAATTAGCCCTAAAGGAGTACTCACCTACCTGTCTAAATATGTAATGCTTCATTTTTTTAAAAAATTATATATATTCCTAATCTCTAGAAATAAAGCAATATTAACATATCCTACGCCTTGCTCTAAGAACATGTACGATGATTTGCATGACATAATTTGTTTAACCTCAAATGTATTAAAAAATCTACATTATTTTTGTAATCACTGAGCTAAATTAGGTATGGAAAGACATTCACTTTCATATATGTATGCCCCTATTAAGACGTTACACCAAATGTAATGAATATATTAATCCTACAAAGTGGTACCGAAACAGTACTAAGTTATGGCAAATTTCTGCTGACAATGAAATACAGTACATACAGTGCTTTCAAATGTACATTAGATCAACAACGGCCAAACACTTTTAATTATTTTTAAACAGAAGTATCAACAATCTGTTAATAACTATTTGTTATTGAGGATCGAAGGATAATATTGATTGACCCATCTTCAACTTTGGTTTCCACTTGTAATTTCTTCGTATTTTGGATAGCTAAATCCTTTCAAATGTTATATTTTCTAAATGTAGATTTATTTACTTACGATAATATATATATATATATATATATATATATATATATATATATATATATATATATAATTAAATCTGTTTTTACACAATTTTCGCTTATCACTAGGTTATAAATTATTTTGTAAACCTATAGAAAAAAATGTGTTTCTATAATTTTAATTTTACTTTTATTTGATTACGTGTATTAGTATTTCAAAAACTGTTATTATTTTATGTACATACATTATTTGAATAAATTAAAACAATTTATTACTACAAATTTTACTTACTGTGTTTCAAAATATTATAAATCGCCTAAAAGTATTTATTCCTCATTTACTAATAGTTTTAGAAAGGTTTGCAGATATCGATTAATAAAACTTATACTCTCCTATCAAGTTGGGTGATCTTATAAAAACTTGTTTAGAATTATAAATACAATTAAATTAAATTAATAAGAAGTTTTTTTTTAAACTTGGGAGCGGGTTTGAACTGCCCGAAGCACTGCTACCTTAAGGTATATTGTACTTACCTCCCTGATCTAGTCAAATAACCTCTTCCCTCTTACCAGGTTTAGGAGTTTCCTGACTAGAGTTTTACCTTCAGCACCACCAAAGCCGTTCCATCACCAAAGAGGTTGAAGCGCCTCTCAGCAAGTACTTCACATCTGTAAATAATGTGTGTGGCAGTCTCCAGTTCCTGCCCGCATAATCTGCACACTGGTTCATCTTTGTAGACACCCATTTTATGCAAATGTTTCCTTAGTCCACAGTGTCCCGTAAGTAGAACTGTGGCTATCCTCAATAAGAAGTTTACTCAGGTATTAAAATTTCTGTTGACTGAGATCTAGCGTAATAAAGTTGTACTTATTGTGTGAAACTCCTTGAATTCCACCGGGTGCTTGGATTTAACTTCGACAATTCACTTCTGAGCAGTAATATTTAAACATAAATTCTCCCATTTTCTTTATTACCTGCTTAATTAATTACTCTTTGCAGTTTTATTAATTCTTTACAAAAAATAACAAATAAATTTCGTTTATAACTTCCTCAATTATTCTCCGAGAAAAAGACTTTTTAAAACAATTTCTTGCAAGAAGGACCCCTCAACTCAACACTTCTGCACTCCCCAGATGCTTAACAAAATAGTCCTCGTTTTTCCCGAAGGTCTTATTTTTGAATAAAATAAGACCCCTTAGTTGTTTTAGCCTATCAGAGCTAAACTTTTAAAATTTTTACTTTTGTCCAGCGGTTTTCGCCTGTTTGTGTTTTCTAGTTGTTATACCCTTATTTAATGAGTACCTTGATACCTTCAGATGTTAAACTTTCCCTTACATGACTAACTTTTACCTGTTATTTCAGATTTACTGTTTCCAGAAATACTTCAGCCTTAGTAATAAACCCACCCATCCAAGTACTAAGTCTTAGTAATAATCTACACCCTTATTTTGCTTGCATATACCCAATTATGATTTATAACACTAACTGACATTTCAATCGTTGCTCTCTCTTTGTCAGCTTTTAATATCCTTCCTTCTTCGTTCTCTCCTTTCCTACAGTTTCTAACATTATATTTCGTAACATAAACTAGTTTTATATTATTTTTCATATCTTTAAGTATATATATATATATATATTTGTAACATATGCTTGAACTCAGCTCAATGATAAAAACAAATCACATATAGATATTCTAGAAATGCCTTAGAAAGATGTCGCCTGCGTTTCTTCGTTAAAATGCAACTATCATAAAATTATTAGAGCTATATTTGTGGTATAAATAATAGTGAATTGTATGAACAAATAACTGAAAAATGGAATAAATTAGATCAAAGATAACTCAATATTTTATTTACTGCAGAAAAATATGCGTGTTTGCACTATAAACTAAGTTTAATAGTGTAATATTCTTAAAATTTTTGTAAAGTAGATATACGATTGTTGATTTTTTAAAAAGTTATATTGAAATTCCGTTTTTATCATTGATCCCGATTGATATTTTTTATACTAATTGAATTATCATGTGTTTATAAGGTGTGAAATGTTTTAAATTTTCTTCAACCTTATTCCAGAAGGATAAAACCTTTCCCTGATCGTATATAGACAAAACAAAAACAAAAAAAAAAACAAGAAACAGACTGACTAAATCAATACTTGGGAGTAATATTGTAGTAGCCAGTGACCCGTATAATTTCCCTCCTGAAACAATTACTGGCATTAACCTATTGACAAAAATAATTCCTAGTCTACTTACTATAATTTAATTGATAAACATCTACTATCTTTGTATAGGAAATTTTATGTTTGTTGGTAAAAATAATATTATCTCAAACATATCGCGTGTAGATTACTAGCACATTCTTATTTGTCTATTATTCTACATATATGGTATTTGTATTGAGCTTTTCTAAGTAATTCAATAAAATCAATAATTATAAAACACTTAATAAAAACTTTACTTATATAATAGTGAACTAAAGTATATATATTTTCTCCCTTCGATATTATCTTTAATTTCCGATTTTCTAATATTATCTTTAGATTTGCATTTTACTACGAATGTTGACACATTTCACACTAAAGTGAGTATCTTTCTTATGTCTTAACACAAAAAAAGATCGTCGTTCAAGAAGAGGACTAAATTGAGAATAATGTTTTTAGCCTGGACGTTGTTATCTCCGAGACTATCCGAAAATCTTATCTAAGTCCCTTTAAATTGTGCCCAACCTCCTGTACTAAAGCAAATGTTAGAGCGGGAAAGTGTAAATATATCTAAGAGTTTATTTGCTAAATAAATCTCAAAATTTTCTAGAAATATTTAAGTAAGGAACTGAAAAGACGTGATGTATTGTTAACTAGTTTTATTTTAGATGTATTCTTCAGTTTATGTCAAACACACAAATACACTCACTCACACACTTATACCTACCTATCTCTCTTTTCCCTCAAACATCCACATGCACAAGCGCACTTGTCTGTGGGAGTTGAAAGATAGATAGGTAGGTATGAGATAGAAGGGAGAGAGAGAGAGATATTAGTTAACAAGCGAGTCCACGAAGCAGGCAAGGCAATGAATGAAATCGAGAAGAAAATAAGAATTATTAGAACAATGGCTAAACGAAACCTGGAATGCCAAAATGCAGAGTTAGAAAATCCAGACGACCCTGAGGGCCATTACTGACGGCCATACTGGTCCATTAAAATAGATACGATTGGACATTAAAACTTTTATTTATCTAATTTTATTAATTGTGTATGTCTGTGAATGTATGTGTATTTGCGTGTGATTGTGTGTATGTGTGAGCGTGTAAGTATATGTGTGTGTGTGTGTGTTTGTGTGTGTGTGTGTGTGTGTGTGTGTGTGTGTGTGTGTGTGTGTGTGTGTGTGTGTGTGTGTGTGTGTGTGTGTGTGTGTGTGTGTGTGTGTGTGTGTGTGTGTTGCAAACGGGCCCGCTCACGTCCGCACCACCACCTCAACTTACGCTCACTTACCCAGCCGTCAACCTTTTCGTTGATCAACTCCCCAGCGCATAACCAGCACACGCGCCCGCTGCAGAGCAAGAATTTTGAAACGAGCCGTTCGTAGCTTTTGCTAGAAAAGTTCGTAGCTTTTGCTGTGCAGTGTTCGCCAAAATCTGCCAGATAACAAGTCACTGGACTTAAAAACCAAAACACCTAACTTGCTGAGAATTTTACCCTTTACGGGTGAGTCATCACGGGAAAGGAGTACATTTTAAAGTAATATAATCGGCGAAATGACCATATCGATTGTAGGAGAGTGTAAGAAACTTGTTTAAAAGAATACTAAGTTTGTTTGCAAGTTAGTTAAAAAATATTTATTTTTAAATTTTGAAATCTATTAATTTAAATATGCATAGCACAGTATGCATTTCTTTAACCTTGAATTACATTTGTTTTGTATCTTGTTTAATTTTTAGAAAACATATTCTTTGTTTATTTTATTTGAAATTTAACGTTTAACTAAGATTATACAACTTTTGTTTACTAACTATCGGAATATAAAGAAGCGTAAAACTTTACTCAATTAATTTCTCAATATTGTTTGTCAAACTTAAACCCTTTCAACCTGAAATTTGGTTGTAACCTTCAATTTAAATATCTCTTTTCCCTTAAGTGAATCTTCAAAACATTTGACTACTTGATCTATTTTTATTTCAAAATCCCTTGTTATATAACCTTGAAAATTTAATTCTCAATATTCGTTTATGTTTACTTGGATTTTTAATTAAAAGTTACTTGCTACATTCTACAAATTATCGTTTTAACCCTTTTGTGTCCGGCAAAGCTTTACTCTTCAGTACACTCCGAAAGCTCCCTAACCTTTACATTTTGTTCAACTAGTTAAAATCTCTACAAAACAACTTATTTATGACAACATTCTATATAGCCATGTATGTGTTAAAATTTTTCCTATATGTCTAATAACTTTAATTGACCTTTCAAAGTAATTGTCTACTTCCTTTTATATGTAGAAATTAATTCTACTTTACCGAACAACCTTAAAACCATTTCATAAATTACATTATATTTATAAATAACAAATATCAAAGAACATACTGAAAAAGAAATTATATTTATAAACATATATATATATCTACCAAAATATATCCAAAATATTTACTGAATAACAAATTATATTTAATAAAAAGTGTTAAAACTTTTGCTGAGTGAAATCAAACATTTACTGAATGGAAATTACAATATTTACTGCATATTTTAATTAAAACGTTTACTGAAACATATTTAAAAGCCTTTCTGACAAATCCTTACTCATTTACAAAAAGAAATCCACACATTTACTAAAATTTATTTAACCCATTTAATAGAAAATATTTAACCCTTTTGCTAAAACTTAAAAACCCTTTCTGCAAGAAAGTCATACATACTGGCAATTAACTAACATTTACTGAAAATTTTTCAACGCAATTTCTGAAGAAAATTTATACTTACTAAAATTTAATTAACATTTATTGAATGGTCATTAACCATTTTACAGAAATAGTACAACTTAAATTACAAAAACTTGCAAAGATTTTATTTTTCTATTTAAGTTTTCCCTATCACTAACAACAACCTGACATTATCTTATATATTCATAAATCCTAAAATAATCAGAATAAACTTATAATTAACCACAAAAAAACTTATTTTAATTTATTAGCTAGCCCCACTCAAATTTTAAAGTCCCTTGTTTTAAATATTTGGATATTATTCATATGTTCACAATTTACAAAATTCATCCATATATAAAACCTCATTTAAAACATCTCTTGCTTTACTTAACCCTTTTGTTGCACATTTAAAATATTTTAGTTAATTACGGATCAAAGTCATAACCCTTTATTTTTACTCAAAATTTTATATTAATTTAATTTTTTGGATCCATATATAATATTGTAAACCTTTTTAAATAAAACCAACAGTTTAATTTAATTAACTTGAATTAATGATATAACTCTTTTTTATTAAAAAGAACAATTTATATTAATTGGTTTCAATTTTAAATTACAAAATAACTCCTTCTAAATAAAACAACATTCAGTTTACTTTACTTATATACCATACCGCCCCACTGTTAGGACATTTTGAAAACAATGCATGGACTTCGAATCAGCTGTAGTAAACAATCTATCTTTGCAGCCATCTTGCATGCTTACATTTGTGATATCATATGTAATTTTAAACAACAGATTATATCCTACTTAATTTCCTTACTTCCCTATAAATTTTGACCCTTTAAATAATTTAAACATCTTTATTTGATTTGTTTACAATGAACCCTTAACCTTTTATAACATTTCTAACCTTAAATTTTTATTCCCCTTATCTTCATAAAATACAACCTATTTTCTACTTTTAAGGCTACGCCAGCTTGTAATTCTTACCCCTCCCTTAAACAAAGCCACCAGTGCTTGTTACTCAATTTCAAAGTTTGTTATTTATGTTTTTAAGATTAATTTAAACTGTTTTACACTCTCCCTTTTAAAAAATTTTTCAAATTAAAATTTCTAATTTGCAAATAGAAAACTGTGCAGATCTAACCTCAACTTTTCCATAAGGCCTGGTTTCACTCCTTTCCCTCTCTCCGGTATAGCTGCGATCTTGGTAACACAGCTGGGTGGGGAGGTCCTTCTTGTTCCTAACTTGAACCGACGCTTGCTGCTCTGTTCAGCTTATAAGTGAGTTGGCCGCCATATTAGAATTCCACCTTCCCTTTGTGAAACGCATCAGCTCTGTTTCAGGTCTGCTTGGCTTCCCTCTCTCTCTGCGACTGGTCATATTTTCTTTTTTCTATGTATTTGACACATCTTTAAATTTAGAATCCATACTGATAAAATTTTGACTTTAAACCCTTTTGTAACACTGTTCCTAGCTGGGCATTTTCTAACACTCAGATTTCTTTAATTTCTCACATAGTTAATTTTGACATTTACTTAATTAATTTTGAATCTTATTTTCGTTAAATTTTTTTCTAAATCACCACTGTTCACTTCGCCTTACCATCTCAGAGTAAGGTTGATTTTTAATTAAAGTTTAAAACACAAAAACTTCCTAAGACGCTTGCACACTTCGATCTTATTTTTGGGATACCTGTTTCGGCTAGATCTTCGTCGAAAGGGCCCCTTTTTTTAAAACAAAATGTCACGACATACCGGCGAATTACTACGTATTTAGCCTTGCATCTTTTTGGATCGATTTACGGTAATAACACAATTGTTCATCGTTTCTCACCGGAGCTAACTTCGACACAATCCGTTCCCTTTGGTTGTTTGAGTTAAGCTGCCCGCGTCCTGACGCTACTTCTTCCCCCCCTTGTAGGCCTTCCATCTCCAGCTTCTGTTCCCATGGTGCGTCTTAACCAATAAGGATCTCTAACGATTACGTCATAATTTGCGCACGCATTCCTTTGTGTTCTTCAAAGTTGCTCCAGAAAACCAATACTGGATCGAATTCTAACTATTTTTCTCATTTACTAATAGTTTTAGAAAGGTTTGCAGATATCGATTAATAAAACTTATACTCTCCTATCAAGTTGGGTGATCTTATAAAAACTTGTTTAGAATTATAAATACAATGAAATTAAATTAATAAGAAGTTTTTTTTTTTAACTTGGGAGCGGGTTTGAACTGCCCGAAGCACTGCTACCTTAAGGTATATTGTACTTACCTCCCTGATCTAGTCAAATAACCTCTTCCCTCTTACCAGGTTTAGGAGTTTCCTGACTAGAGTTTTACCTTCAGCACCACCAAAGCCGTTCCATCACCAAAGAGGTTGAAGCGCCTCTCAGCAAGTACTTCACATCTGTAAATAATGTGTGTGGCAGTCTCCAGTTCCTGCCCGCATAATCTGCACACTGGTTCATCTTTGTAGACACCCATTTTATGCAAATGTTTCCTTAGTCCACAGTGACCCGTAAGTAGAACTGTGGCTATCCTCAATAAGAAGTTTACTCAGGTATTAAAATTTCTGTTGACTGAGATCTAGCGTAATAAAGTTGTACTTATTGTGTGAAACTCCTTGAACTCCACCGGGTGCTTGGATTTAACTTCGACAATTCACTTCTGAGCAGTAATATTTAAACATAAATTCTCCCATTTTCTTTATTACCTGCTTAATTAATTACTCTTTGCAGTTTTATTAATTCTTTACAAAAAATAACAAATAAATTTCGTTTATAACTTCCTCAATTATTCTCCGAGAAAAAGACTTTTTAAAACAATTTCTTGCAAGAAGGACCCCTCAACTCAACACTTCTGCACTCTCCAGATGCTTAACAAAATAGTCCTCGTTTTTCCCGAAGGTCTTATTTTTGAATAAAATAAGACCCCTTAGTTGTTTTAGCCTATCAGAGCTAAACTTTTAAAATTTTTACTTTTGTCCAGCGGTTTTCGCCTGTTTGTGTTTTCTAGTTGTTATACCCTTATTTAATGAGTACCTTGATACCTTCAGATGTTAAACTTTCCCTTACATGACTAACTTTTACCTGTTATTTCAGATTTACTGTTTCCAGAAATACTTCAGCCTTAGTAATAAACCCACCCATCCAAGTACTAAGTCTTAGTAATAATCTACACCCTTATTTTGCTTGCATATACCCAATTATGATTTATAACACTAACTGACATTTCAATCGTTGCTCTCTCTTTGTCAGCTTTTAATATCCTTCCTTCTTCGTTCTCTCCTTTCCTACAGTTTCTAACATTATATTTCGTAACATAAACTAGTTTTATATTATTTTTCATATCTTTAAGTATATATATATATATATATATATATTTGTAACATATGCTTGAACTCAGCTCAATGATAAAAACAAATCACATATAGATATTCTAGAAATGCCTTAGAAAGATGTCGCCTGCGTTTCTTCGTTAAAATGCAACTATCATAAAATTATTAGAGCTATATTTGTGGTATAAATAATAGTGAATTGTATGAACAAATAACTGAAAAATGGAATAAATTAGATCAAAGATAACTCAATATTTTATTTACTGCAGAAAAATATGCGTGTTTGCACTATAAACTAAGTTTAATAGTGTAATATTCTTAAAATTTTTGTAAAGTAGATATACGATTGTTGATTTTTTAAAAAGTTATATTGAAATTCCGTTTTTATCATTGATCCCGATTGATATTTTTTATACTAATTGAATTATCATGTGTTTATAAGGTGTGAAATGTTTTAAATTTTCTTCAACCTTATTCCAGAAGGATAAAACCTTTCCCTGATCGTATATAGACAAAACAAAAACAAAAAAAAAAACAAGAAACAGACTGACTAAATCAATACTTGGGAGTAATATTGTAGTAGCCAGTGACCCGTATAATTTCCCTCCTGAAACAATTACTGGCATTAACCTATTGACAAAAATAATTCCTAGTCTACTTACTATAATTTAATTGATAAACATCTACTATCTTTGTATAGGAAATTTTATGTTTGTTGGTAAAAATAATATTATCTCAAACATATCGCGAGTAGATTACTAGCACATTCTTATTTGCCTATTATTCTACATATATGGTATTTGTATTGAGCTTTTCTAAGTAATTCAATAAAATCAATAATTATAAAACACTTAATAAAAACTTTACTTATATAATAGTGAACTAAAGTATATATATTTTCTCCCTTCGATATTATCTTTAATTTCCGATTTTCTAATATTATCTTTAGATTTGCATTTTACTACGAATGTTGACACATTTCACACTAAAGTGAGTATCTTTCTTATGTCTTAACACAAAAAAAGATCGTCGTTCAAGAAGAGGACTAAATTGAGAATAATGTTTTTAGCCTGGACGTTGTTATCTCCGAGACTATCCGAAAATCTTATCTAAGTCCCTTTAAATTGTGCCCAACCTCCTGTACTAAAGCAAATGTTAGAGCGGGAAAGTGTAAATATATCTAAGAGTTTATTTGCTAAATAAATCTCAAAATTTTCTAGAAATATTTAAGTAAGGAACTGAAAAGACGTGATGTATTGTTAACTAGTTTTATTTTAGATGTATTCTTCAGTTTATGTCAAACACACAAATACACTCACTCACACACTTATACCTACCTATCTCTCTTTTCCCTCAAACATCCACATGCACAAGCGCACTTGTCTGTGGGAGTTAAAAGATAGATAGGTAGGTATGAGATAGAAGGGAGAGAGAGAGAGATATTAGTTAACAAGCGAGTCCACGAAGCAGGCAAGGCAATGAATGAAATCGAGAAGAAAATAAGAATTATTAGAACAATGGCTAAACGAAACCTGGAATGCCAAAATGCAGAGTTAGAAAATCCAGACGACCCTGAGGGCCATTACTGACGGCCATACTGGTCCATTAAAATAGATACGATTGGACATTAAAACTTTTATTTATCTAATTTTATTAATTGTGTATGTCTGTGAATGTATGTGTATTTGCGTGTGATTGTGTGTATGTGTGAGCGTGTAAGTATATGTGTGTGTGTGTGTGTTTGTGTGTGTGTGTGTGTGTGTGTGTGTGTGTGTGTGTGTGTGTGTGTGTGTGTGTGTGTGTGTGTTGCAAACGGGCCCGCTCACGTCCGCACCACCACCTCAACTTACGCTCACTTACCCAGCCGTCAACCTTTTCGTTGATCAACTCCCCAGCGCATAACCAGCACACGCGCCCGCTGCAGAGCAAGAATTTTGAAACGAGCCGTTCGTAGCTTTTGCTAGAAAAGTTCGTAGCTTTTGCTGTGCAGTGTTCGCCAAAATCTGCCAGATAACAAGTCACTGGACTTAAAAACCAAAACACCTAACTTGCTGAGAATTTTACCCTTTACGGGTGAGTCATCACGGGAAAGGAGTACATTTTAAAGTAATATAATCGGCGAAATGACCATATCGATTGTAGGAGAGTGTAAGAAACTTGTTTAAAAGAATACTAAGTTTGTTTGCAAGTTAGTTAAAAAATATTTATTTTTAAATTTTGAAATCTATTAATTTAAATATGCATAGCACAGTATGCATTTCTTTAACCTTGAATTACATTTGTTTTGTATCTTGTTTAATTTTTAGAAAACATATTCTTTGTTTATTTTATTTGAAATTTAACGTTTAACTAAGATTATACAACTTTTGTTTACTAACTATCGGAATATAAAGAAGCGTAAAACTTTACTCAATTAATTTCTCAATATTGTTTGTCAAACTTAAACCCTTTCAACCTGAAATTTGGTTGTAACCTTCAATTTAAATATCTCTTTTCCCTTAAGTGAATCTTCAAAACATTTGACTACTTGATCTATTTTTATTTCAAAATCCCTTGTTATATAACCTTGAAAATTTAATTCTCAATATTCGTTTATGTTTACTTGGATTTTTAATTAAAAGTTACTTGCTACATTCTACAAATTATCGTTTTAACCCTTTTGTGTCCGGCAAAGCTTTACTCTTCAGTACACTCCGAAAGCTCCCTAACCTTTACATTTTGTTCAACTAGTTAAAATCTCTACAAAACAACTTATTTATGACAACATTCTATATAGCCATGTATGTGTTAAAATTTTTCCTATATGTCTAATAACTTTAATTGACCTTTCAAAGTAATTGTCTACTTCCTTTTATATGTAGAAATTAATTCTACTTTACCGAACAACCTTAAAACCATTTCATAAATTACATTATATTTATAAATAACAAATATCAAAGAACATACTGAAAAAGAAATTATATTTATAAACATATATATATATCTACCAAAATATATCCAAAATATTTACTGAATAACAAATTATATTTAATAAAAAGTGTTAAAACTTTTGCTGAGTGAAATCAAACATTTACTGAATGGAAATTACAATATTTACTGCATATTTTAATTAAAACGTTTACTGAAACATATTTAAAAGCCTTTCTGACAAATCCTTACTCATTTACAAAAAGAAATCCACACATTTACTAAAATTTATTTAACCCATTTAATAGAAAATATTTAACCCTTTTGCTAAAACTTAAAAACCCTTTCTGCAAGAAAGTCATACATACTGGCAATTAACTAACATTTACTGAAAATTTTTCAACGCAATTTCTGAAGAAAATTTATACTTACTAAAATTTAATTAACATTTATTGAATGGTCATTAACCATTTTACAGAAATAGTACAACTTAAATTACAAAAACTTGCAAAGATTTTATTTTTCTATTTAAGTTTTCCCTATCACTAACAACAACCTGACATTATCTTATATATTCATAAATCCTAAAATAATCAGAATAAACTTATAATTAACCACAAAAAAACTTATTTTAATTTATTAGCTAGCCCCACTCAAATTTTAAAGTCCCTTGTTTTAAATATTTGGATATTATTCATATGTTCACAATTTACAAAATTCATCCATATATAAAACCTCATTTAAAACATCTCTTGCTTTACTTAACCCTTTTGTTGCACATTTAAAATATTTTAGTTAATTACGGATCAAAGTCATAACCCTTTATTTTTACTCAAAATTTTATATTAATTTAATTTTTTGGATCCATATATAATATTGTAAACCTTTTTAAATAAAACCAACAGTTTAATTTAATTAACTTGAATTAATGATATAACTCTTTTTTATTAAAAAGAACAATTTATATTAATTGGTTTCAATTTTAAATTACAAAATAACTCCTTCTAAATAAAACAACATTCAGTTTACTTTACTTATATACCATACCGCCCCACTGTTAGGACATTTTGAAAACAATGCATGGACTTCGAATCAGCTGTAGTAAACAATCTATCTTTGCAGCCATCTTGCATGCTTACATTTGTGATATCATATGTAATTTTAAACAACAGATTATATCCTACTTAATTTCCTTACTTCCCTATAAATTTTGACCCTTTAAATAATTTAAACATCTTTATTTGATTTGTTTACAATGAACCCTTAACCTTTTATAACATTTCTAACCTTAAATTTTTATTCCCCTTATCTTCATAAAATACAACCTATTTTCTACTTTTAAGGCTACGCCAGCTTGTAATTCTTACCCCTCCCTTAAACAAAGCCACCAGTGCTTGTTACTCAATTTCAAAGTTTGTTATTTATGTTTTTAAGATTAATTTAAACTGTTTTACACTCTCCCTTTTAAAAAATTTTTCAAATTAAAATTTCTAATTTGCAAATAGAAAACTGTGCAGATCTAACCTCAACTTTTCCATAAGGCCTGGTTTCACTCCTTTCCCTCTCTCCGGTATAGCTGCGATCTTGGTAACACAGCTGGGTGGGGAGGTCCTTCTTGTTCCTAACTTGAACCGACGCTTGCTGCTCTGTTCAGCTTATAAGTGAGTTGGCCGCCATATTAGAATTCCACCTTCCCTTTGTGAAACGCATCAGCTCTGTTTCAGGTCTGCTTGGCTTCCCTCTCTCTCTGCGACTGGTCATATTTTCTTTTTTCTATGTATTTGACACATCTTTAAATTTAGAATCCATACTGATAAAATTTTGACTTTAAACCCTTTTGTAACACTGTTCCTAGCTGGGCATTTTCTAACACTCAGATTTCTTTAATTTCTCACATAGTTAATTTTGACATTTACTTAATTAATTTTGAATCTTATTTTCGTTAAATTTTTTTCTAAATCACCACTGTTCACTTCGCCTTACCATCTCAGAGTAAGGTTGATTTTTAATTAAAGTTTAAAACACAAAAACTTCCTAAGACGCTTGCACACTTCGATCTTATTTTTGGGATACCTGTTTCGGCTAGATCTTCGTCGAAAGGGCCCCTTTTTTTAAAACAAAATGTCACGACATACCGGCGAATTACTACGTATTTAGCCTTGCATCTTTTTGGATCGATTTACGGTAATAACACAATTGTTCATCGTTTCTCACCGGAGCTAACTTCGACACAATCCGTTCCCTTTGGTTGTTTGAGTTAAGCTGCCCGCGTCCTGACGCTACTTCTTCCCCCCCTTGTAGGCCTTCCATCTCCAGCTTCTGTTCCCATGGTGCGTCTTAACCAATAAGGATCTCTAACGATTACGTCATAATTTGCGCACGCATTCCTTTGTGTTCTTCAAAGTTGCTCCAGAAAACCAATACTGGATCGAATTCTAACTATTTTTCGTTCTGGCCGTATAACTCTTTATTGGTGTTTTTTACGAGTTTTTCTTATTCTTGTTTTTTGATTTCTTTCGTATTGCTGTATCTTGTGAAATGTATCTTTCGATTGTATTTCTAGGTAGATTTGACGGTTTCCCCCTGGCAAATGTTATTTAAATTTTCTAAACCCCTTGAGATGGCTTGGTTTGTTTTATAGCATTAAAATTTTAAACTCTCTTTGTTTTAAATTTTTTTCCTTTGCGGTAGGTATTCCAACAGAATACAGCCTTCCCCAGTGTGTGTGTGTGTGTGTGTGTGTGTGTGTGTGTATTGCAACGGCGAAAATGACCGATGCAAAAAATATGGTAATAATGCAGAATATGTAACTAGGCCAAAGTGCCTAATATTGAAATTATTTTAAAATAATGATATAAAAATTGTTACTATAAGGAAAAGAAATGTAAACAGATTTACTTAACACTAAATTAGTAAAACTGTGAGTGTTAAAATATATTATAAACCAATACAGCTCTAAATAGGCCAAAGCGTTATCCACATGTTTAAATTAAGCAGTAAAACTGTAGGTAATGGAACTAAGCAAAATATTAATTAAATTTGGACTAAATAAATTATTGACTAGTCATTATTAGACTAAGTAAGAGCAGAAAGAGTGTTTAGACGTAGAAAGAAAAAATCATGATCACTAAGACATATTAAACAATAAGCCTAAATAAAGATTGACAATAGGACGTTAATTGTATAGCCTATGGAACCAGGCCAAAAGGTATAATATTACATAAATTTTTACCAAATATAATAATGAATAGTGAGTACAGGAATAAGAAATGTAAGGAGAGTAACTTAGGCCTAGCTAGGGAAAATTGTAATTCTTTAAAGGTATATCGTTCTCTAAATTGATATAGCCTAGAATTGAGAATAGGAATAAACTTATATTTGTTTTAGTTTCAAAACGTGTAGAGAGATTGTTTATAAGATCTTGCCGTTGTAATTCGATATATGAAAAAGAACAGTATATTAAATAAATTAGAAGAAATATAGACAAATAAATTATTAAAATTAATGTAAAAAAATTAAACTAAACATTGCATTAAAGGAAAGGCATTCATAAAAATCGAGAAAAAATAAGTTAATCGAATACGAGCAAAATGGGTCAAGATTAAAAATATATAATTAGGTTACCAGGGAAACGGAATTCCAATTGGTATAAAAATTAGGATGTGTGATTATATATATGTGTGTGTGTGTGTATGGGTGTTAATATTAATAATGTGTATTTATTAAAGAAACATATTTTGCACTATTAACCTAAAACTAGATAGGCAGGTTAATTGTAATTTCAGGATAGATAAAATTTAAGAAGAAGATTAGTTCTGAAAAATAATATAAACATAAATTCTGATGTTAAATAAAAAATGTATATTTTCCAATTAGCTTTGTTTTCATTTAAAATAAAATAAACTCACTTGGTATCCAATTATAGTCTTAAAGTCAAAAGTATCTCTCAAAGATTCCGTTACCCCGATAGGCGCTTAAGAGGCCTATGCGAGACTAATTGGTATTTGTAGTAAATTCAAGGGTTGGTTTCCCTGAGAGGTTTATTCCTTAACATACAGGTCTCGAACAAGGTTCGTAGTCAAGGGATAAACCAATACTTTTTGCGGACGAAGACAGGTCATCGCCGTGAGGATTGTAGAGGAGTTAGCCGGAGGACGTCGAGGAAAAGGCAGAGTGAGGTTAGGTCCGTAAGTGTGTGTGTGTGTGTGTGTGTGTGTCTGTGTGTGTGTGTGTGTGTCTGTGTTTCTGTGTGTGTGTGTGTGTGTGTGTGTGTGTGTGTTCGTGCGTGCGTGTGTGTGTGTGTGTGTGTGGGAGGGTGGGTGCATGTGTGTGTGTGTGTGTGTGTGTGTGTGTGTGTATGTGTGTGTGTGTGTGCGTGCGTGTGCGAGCGTGTGTGTGTGTGTGTGTGTGTGTGTGTGTCTGTGTGTGGGTGTGTGGGTGGGTGGGTGTGGGTGTGTTTGTGCATGTGCGCGCGCATGTGTGTGTGTGTATGTGATAACATTTTATAACTTTCACTAAACATATATCAGAAACCATTCAATATGTCTTGTTAAAATTTTGAATATAGTTTATAACTGGCAAATAAAGTTCCTAACACATAAAGTTCATGTACCTATATTATACATATAGCATATAGGTATCAAATAGAAAAATATTTCAAAATTTTTTTTTTTAAATCATATACATTATAAGGTAAAATTTATTAAAAAAGTGCCATGAACTCTTAATACAATCATCTTGTGTTAAAAACTTACCAAAATGCTAACCTTCTAAGCAAAACAAAATTGAAACATTATCTCAAGTATAAAAACACTTTATGGGCATTTTACCTTTTTGTTTAAATGGAGGTCGGGTCGCCCTAATATATTGTGTTACTTTGCTACACTATATCTGCTTAGCAACATGTGTGTTCATTATATTTTGATCATGTTTCACTGGAAGAATTACATCGAGTTAAATGCATCTATGTACTTAACACATACATTCCCCCAAGCTACAATCACCAGGGGTAAGCATTGGGCACAGATTCTCAAACAGTTTCGAAACATAAAGTGCATGCATTGAAGTGAGTCTTTCTAACTGGATAGAAAGATATTTATTATTATCGTATATTGGAAACTATATACTCATTTTAGGAGTATTTATGTATAACAAATTAGAATATAGGGCTACCCTTTTAAAGGTTTCCGTACAGTATGCTTACCTTAGGCTTTGATACACACTTTTCAAGTTTTAAATTAGTTATTTGGTTATCCTAATTTAGGATATTTATAATAAACTCCTTCTCCAGAAATTGCTTCACTTTTGTCCCAAATATTATAGCTGATAATTTATGTATTGCATCTATATTTTAACCAACGTACTAGTATATTTTCTTGTTACATTTTTTTCGTCGTACATCATAGAATAAAACATGTAAAATCATTAAACCAAAATTAAAGTCTAAGACGAAAATTCTTCACATATTTTAGGCCGCATATGCTTATCGATTTACATGTACATGATAAATGTTTTACACGGTGAAGATAGCAACTGGAAAAAATTGTAAGACCTGACAATTAACATAAATAACCTTTATGGTTCCAAGAGCTACAAACTCGTAAACATTTATGTGACGTCATGTACAGCGAGATATTTCTCGTTCGTAAAATGTGTAATTCAATTAATGAATGTTTCTGGTTATTAAATATTAATTTTATTGGTACATATACACAATTTAATATTCATAGCTATATGTGTATTCAAGTGGAAAATGAAATAAATAATAGCTGTTGATGAAATTGGGGTTAACAAGAAAAACGCCATTTTAAAAAAATATGTTTAAAACATTATGGCGTAGAAAAACAGAACCAGTACTATAAACTTTTACTACAATTGCGGTATCCAATTTGTATTCCAGGAATTATATCAATTGGTTTTTCGGATAAAGATATACTATCTGCAGCTAGTAATTCCCGAAGGATGAATTGGGATCGGTGAAAGAACGTTGCTGAGATAAACAGTGATTCAGGAAAAATTTGTTCATTGTCTTTTACACTTCTAATGTTGTGGTACAGTTTTAGTGGCCAAAACTACAAAGACGTTCCAACAATCTACAAGTTCGTTCTAGCATAAGTTATGCGCTAGAAACTGTATAGTTACGGCTTTACGTATTCACCGGCCGACTATACCATGTTGAGGACAGACTAGCAGAGCATCTAGACTTGAATACATTTCGAAGAGCATTTTCATTGTGTTGATCTCATATTGGCATATATATATATATATATATATATATATATATATATATATATATATATATATAAAATACGTTTTCTTGTTTATTAATTTAAAACAACATAGGTTATTCAAATACAAGAATATTTATTAATTTATATTCATGAATATAAATTAATAAATATTCTTATATTTGAATAACCTATGTTGGTTTAAAATATATATATATATATATATATATTGTTTTCTAGTAGAATAATCAAAACAACTGAGGTTATATAAAAACGATAATTATTTATTACGTTTTATTATTATAAACTTTTTTTTGGCAAACATTACCATCTTTAACAGTAATGATTAGCTAATAATTAATGTTAATTATAATAATGTTAACAATAAATAATCGTTCTAACACCAAGATAACATATGTCCGAGGTTACTCACACAACGATTAGGAGAAGGTGAGGTTTAAGAGAGATATGCCCGATTTTTAGGCAGGTGAGGGTCGACTCAGTTATGGTGTAGGTGGATTCTTGAGCTAAACCGTCACTGCTAAGGCTACGCTTTTGAGCTGTTTCAAGCGTATCCCGCATCGGTCTTTGATGCTTAAGTATTGCAAGATTTTGGTGTTTAGTTGGGAACTGAACGGTAGAAAAACGTTTAGGTAACTATATAAATATCCCTATTCTCTGAAGCAAATAATGTTTATTTTAAAAATTGAGATGCTAGATTGCCAAATTACAGAATTAGGGCAGATGGCTAGGAAATTTAATTTTGAATATAGTGTGATGGAATTCATTAAAATCTGCCTACTATTAACAGATTAAATCCGTCATTAATTCCGCAAGGATGATCTCGAATAATTTTTTCAACTACTCCGCCAAGTCATCCTTCATAGAGAATCTTTTCCTTTCCACACATCTGGTTTCATTTTTGAATTTTCTTATGTCGATCTAAAACTCCAGAATAGGCATACTTCTTGTTAGGTTTGTACTTGCTACTTCTCTTTAAAAAAATCATTATATTTTTGTAGCCATTGCTTTAATCACCTGCATTGCTTAGCTTATAGTTGGATTAATAACTATCTTGTCAGACACTATTACCTCCCCTTAGAGATACTTTAGAACAAGATACGTTTATACGGAACTTTGGCACGTAAAAGTGTTCAAAATATAGGCTATTTAATTCTTTAGGTTTTCCATTAAAAATCTATCTCTAGATTGAGTCCACAGGAAAACTGACTTTTTGATGAACATAAAAAACTACGTTCAATGGTAATAAAATAACGAACTATTTGAAAAAATTAGGACCATAGTTGTATTATTGTTTTTAATGAAAACGTTTTACATAATTCATGATAAATTTAATTATGACTCATGACTGGACGACCTCAATTACACTGTTTTCGTGCTAAATTTAATTGATATTGAAGTTTCGTTTTAAGAAAAATCATAATCACTGATCACTATTGCGTTAATTTAAAGAAAAGATAGAAACTGGTAAGTTAATTACTTCACAATGCGACAATACTCTCAAATCGTTGCTCTATTACACCTTACTGTATATTATTTTTACTCTTAACTTAATTTATTAAAGGAACAAAAGTGTAATTTGTAGTGATAACGATGAAATGTAACTATACTAAGCATACCAAGTATTGCGTTGGAGGGGGTAGCTACGTAATAAAAAGATCTTACAACTATAACAGTTAAACACAAGTACTAACAGCAACTTTTATTTTGTATAAAGCTAAGTTCACACCAATACAGGAAACCTTTACTATAACATAGGCTAAATATTATAGAACAGGGGAAGTTATATAGTCCGGATATAGTAGGCCTATATTATTACACTGTTGATATTACTAGTTGATATTATTACACTTTTACAGTAATTAATGTTTCAGCATTTTAGATTCTGAAGACCAAATTAATACAAACTGGGAGTCTAACAAGAGGAAGTAGCAGATAGTGTAAGTGTTAGTTATGACTCTGATATGTAAATACCCTCTTTAGAAAATTTAGCACCCTATGAGGCATCAGGCAGATTAAGGGAATTAAGTTATAATTTGGGTTTAAGTCTATCTAATCCCATATGTGTAACCTATTTAGTTTTCGAAAATATCTAAAATAATATATAGCTATGAATTTTAGAAAATATGGTTCATCATAAAATTTACATTAGACGTGTTATCGTGGTATCTAAAGAAACAAAAATAGACCGAATGGGAACAGGTAGGGGAAGTTAGTAGAAAGTATTTCTTACCACTTACGTTTAGACTAAATATATTTTCTCATTGAAAGCCAATTTTTGAGACGGGTAAAGATGAAGTACTATGTAGGATCAGTAAAACCTATCTTAGGAAGTGATAGATTAATATAAGAATATCGTAAGTGTTCAGTATGTGTGATATTGAGAAATGGCGAAATATTTTATTGCAATTATGTTTTAAAAACAAATGTATCCTCTAGCTAATCACATGGCATATTACTAAAATATATCCAACAGGGGCACATACTTAACCGAATTTGTTTCTAACTAGAACAAAAAATATTTAAATAATTCATTTTTTAATAACTTTACGAAGAATCTATCAGTATATGTACGGACTATAATATTCATAAGTGAATAAAATAATATCCTATTAAAAGGTTATGTTTCTAGCCTAGTGAAATAGTATCTACAGAATTAGGATCATATGGAATGGTTAACTATGATTTGCTATTACATTCATTTCAATACATAATGTTTGCATCCAAGAAAGAGATAAATGGATTACGTTCCCAATTTAAACCGTAATATTAAAATCCTTTGTACAAGTATAAAGAGATTTTCTCTAAGCACATATTTTTTTAAAAAGTAACGATATTTTCTAGAAACATGACACATTTTGGAATGGATTATTCATAGTCCTAGCGCACATTAAGTATTTCCTCGAGTCAATTAAGTTGTATTTTGCTCCGAAAACATTCTCAATATTAAAGGGCATTGTATTATATAAACAGGTTCAATTTCGTATTAATTGGTTTTTAAGTTAAATATTATTTGCTAATTGCTTATTTTTTACATTCCTTAAAAAAAATTTAAAGCTACTTATTAGGGATATTTACAAAAATAGACTATTTATAAAAATATACACAAAACTATTTACACTAAGCAGTTTGAAAATTTATAGCTTTAGACATCACTACCATCGGTCTGAAACATTTAAAAAAAAAACAGACAACCTCGGACGACCGAACATTTTCCATATTGACACAGTGAGACACACAAGAATAGTCAGCTTCTACCCGACGCCAAGTGACTACTAAACTCAGCAAGGCAGCAGACTTGGCATAAAATCTGACGACGCCACTATCTATCATATTTATAACATCTGAAAAAAAGAAAACTCTTTAGCTACAAATATCTGATTATTATCTTTAGCTGCCGATTTCAAGAAGCGATAAATATCCTTTGGGCATCACGGACGTTTAGGCTGGTACGTAACCCATCACAAATAAACTGTTTTGAAATAAATGGGGACGAAACTGATGACGAGAAGTTGACGCCTTTATGGTTAATGGATTGTTACGAACATTACTCGTCAGCAGGAAGAAATAGAATTACGTAAGTACTCTATCTCCACACGGTAGTAATACGTCACAGGACGTAACATAATCCCGTAATCTGCTTTTTTAATAACAGATACAGAATTCCAAGTCTCCAGATCGATATGACGTGGAACCACGTCTTATCGAAATTTATTTGTAATTAAAGTTAATAAATATAAATCCCTTGTATAATATGTTAACTTTAAAGGCTTTACTTTAATATTAAAAAGTAATTTTTAATACTGGATTATTTGTAAATTACTTCTAATATTTCTATTATTCCTAATTGTTTGAACGCCCCCTAAAAGTTCATCACGTATAAAAGCTGCATATATCACGCTCTCATATTATTCTTTCATAATTCCTATTTTACTCATATCTACTACAGCTTACTATAGTTGTCATTTTATTCAACAATAATGATTGAGTTGTAAGTTAGACTTAGAGTAGCATTCACTGATGATGATGACTTTGTAATTGAAACGAGTATGAGTAAATAAATGAATAATTTGTGAGTTTTGTGTATGTTTTTATTTGTTTTAAAGGATGGAGCTGTTCAAGTGTAAGACCTAAATATTACAGTTCCTTTTATCTAGTTAGAGCAAACTGCTTAAATAACTAATTTATGTTTAAACTTTATTATTAAAGGAATAAATCATTTACAAATTACCTGTTCTCTCTACTTATTGTAATTAAAAATATATACAATTGTAATTTTACTACCATCCATGAAGTAATATATGTAAACATTTTTTCCTTGAGTCCTAGCCTTATCCTAACAGGGTCAACAGTCAGCCTGACAAGAAGGTAATTGTACAATACAAATTATTTACAAATATATCAAAGTATACATTCCAATTTAGCTATTTAGACATATACACCGTTCAAAGCCTGGAAAGGGATATATTAAAAAATCTCTTTTAAAGATTAATTTTAAATTCTTCCTTCGGGGTCTGTATTGAAAGTTAATTCGCCTACAAAAGTTACAATCAAGCGTTAATAGAAAAGTCAATGGCTATTACAAATAAAAAATAAAATGTGTACAATCTATTTATAAGTGAAATAGAGTTATTACTCTATTAATAGAGTCATGTGTGTCCTCTAATAGTCTTTAAACGATTACTGTACTGTTAAATAGATGCAATTTTATTTCTATGTGCTACACTGGTATGGAAGTTTGTTTCATATTTTAAAAAGTTTTCAACATCGAGAATTGTTGAAGTGTGGATTTAATAATAAGATTATATAATTAATAATTAAAATTGACACAGTGATATCTTCCACTGATTGCCATTTCCGACAAAATGGAGACGTGGGAGCCTTTTGTACATTATTATAAAGGTATATAACACAATACAACTTGTCACACAGGGGTAATGCGCAAAGTACAATACACAATGCCGCCTGATGTAAGAATACATTATTAGTGTGTGACGTCAGAGCTCGTCTTCAATATGGCAGACTGTAACATAAGGCTTGACAACTTCCTTGTTTAATATATGAAAATCATTTTCCATCCAATAATCACACATTTTACAATATCTATAAATATTAGAAAGAAAATATTTTCTAACAATAGAAGAAGAATAGAATGAACAATATTTAAATACACAGTTTTAAGGAGAAAGTGACAGGAACTTGGATACAAAATTTCAAATGTTTCCACCTGAAAATAATATCCGACACACTACAAGGTTTAATCGAAACAAGGAGGGACCTAATTCTATCCTTACCGTGTTAGATGATATGTCGAGCATTGACTCCTAGACTTGGTTACATTTAACTCCTACAAGGAAAACTACTTACCTCATCATCGACAGTAAAACTGTTTTTGAACAAATAGGGAAATATATATATATATATATATATATATATATATATATATATATATATATATCGCAATATGTATTCTTGTGTATTAATAAAGAACTGAGTCAAAACACAAATACAAGAACTATAATTGAATTTACAATTCAAAGCTTTTCGTTGGCTTACAGTACCAACATCATCACCTGCCTCAGTTCTTTATATATATATATATATATATATATATATATATATATATATATATATATATATATATATTTAAAACAACATAGGGTATTCAAATACAAGAATATTTATTAATTTATATTCAACGCTTTTCGTTGGTAAACAGTAAAATTACATTATTGTCATTTTCATTCCTGATCATGTTGGTACTGTTTACCAACGAAAAGCTTTGTATATAAATTAATAAATATTCTTGTATTTGAATAACCTATGTTGTTTTAAATTAATAAACAAGAAAACGTATTATATATATATATATATATATATACAACAATTAACTTATTAAAAAAAAACTTTAGAGTTGACAGGTGTTACACATCCATGTGTTTCTTTACATTCGACTGGAACCCACTTCAAGTTTGTAAATATCAGAATGAAATAGCTGAATAAAGCACGTGGCTTTATATCCTTCTGGTGTGGGATTGCTTTATATGATGAATAGAATTACTCTTAGGGTGGAATATTGTAATACTCTTACATGAAAATGTGTCTAAATATAGAAACGTGAATTCATGTAATTTTCATGTGCTATATTTTCATGTAATATACTGTCATATATTTTAATTTAGGCCTAAGTTGGTGTAGAGGTCACTAACAGCCTATTTATAAGTTACCGTCATTTATTAGTTTAAATATTATTTTTTTTTTGTTAGTTAAGGTAAACTTGAATATATTTTTGTGTTTTTATTTATGTGAGATTAACTGTAGCCTACCTAACTCGCTTACAATTGGTTAGTTGTGTTATTTACTTTTCTCTAAATAGGTGCAATCACTTTATATTTTATGTGTTGAAATGTTTTCCCAACCTAGAAGCCTGCTTTACCAGTTTTTAGTTTGAATATGAAATGCGGCATGTCACCTTTACAGTTGCGGCGTATCGCCCTTCGCTTGCGGCTTAGACGCCGCGAGGTAATAATGTACAAAACATTGATGACATCAAGTGAAACTAAAGTAGCATCAAGATTTAAACACGAGAAAGGTATTATTACACTAAAACTAAGAAGTAAATTATGTATCAAACCACAACTTAAGTATCAT
This sequence comes from Prosapia bicincta, assembly GCA_036971475.1. Classification (NCBI taxonomy): domain Eukaryota; kingdom Metazoa; phylum Arthropoda; class Insecta; order Hemiptera; family Cercopidae; genus Prosapia; species Prosapia bicincta. Next base: position 171,393,989 of record JBAIZL010000001.1, on the reverse strand, counting down.
CAGGTATTAAACAAGAACAGTGTGAAACTAAATCTAAGACAGCATTAAGTATTATAAAATTATAATATCAAACCAAGTTAGCATCAATGTTTGTTTTTTTTATCATCTTATTGAAATATAAATAATTGTATCTGATGAAAACCGAAGAAATTTTGGGAAAGGGTATTAATAGATTGCTTATTTGTATGTGCTCATAAACAAATTCAGTTAGTCATTTTAAATTGCAAAAATCTCAGTCTATAGTATTGGTACAAAACTATTTTATATTATAGTCGATATTTATTTTTCGTAGGACGCGTGATAAATAGTAGTAACACTAAATCGGAGTATAATATGCTAAACCTTCATTATTAACATTATTAATAAGATTCTTATCATAGAAAACTTATATTTTGCGATTATTTTTCTTGCTTTTTGCATACAACAACCCCTTGTCATCAGTAAACTTGTATTAACATAATACGAATTATATTACAAACAGTTCAGCGCTTTAACGTAATAATACACGTAGACATGCAGTCGGTAAACTCTGCTTAGTCTTTGGAAAACTAATTTGTTTAATTGATCCCTTTGTGCAAAGAAGCTACTGCCCTAGATAGATTATATTACATGTATTTCTGGAGATAGAGTAAATTTGTATTTATATTGATTTTCTATCTTAAAAAAGAAATTACCATATTGATGAATATTGGAAACATTCTGCTTGCTTGTTTACTAATTATCGTATGTATCAGTAATGAAGCATTTCAATAAAGCAATTCAAGAACCTAACTGTTGACATTAATGTATGAAGCTTATTTGAATTTTGCTTTTGACTCGTTTTCCAATACTGAAATATATTGACATTGAGGGAACAAAACTAATATTTGAAATATACGATATTTTTTTTATATGAATTATCAGTTCTCCTCTCGAGTGTACATGAGTACTACACTTGTTTTCTAAATTTAACAAATCCACCTGTTAATGATGAATTGCGCCACCAAGCTGGGCATAGAACACTATAATTAGATTAACCTCTGGTTTATGTTAAACGTATAAAGGTTTCGGCACACTGTAATGGACACGATAATCGCAGTAAATACCATGTATATATTTCGTGGAAACTTTTAAAAGGCTGTGAGAACTTTTATATGCGTCTGGTGAGACCATTAAGTGATATTGGGTCTTCGGTATGTACCTAGAGAACATACCATACGTAAATATGGTAATATATTAAACCATCTACTTTTTATAATTTAAAGTTTTCCCATCTTTGTTATATTTTTTTACCTTCATTTCGTTAATAATGTTTTAGGAATATAATCGTATAGTTTTACAATATTCTTGTAACGGATATTTAGTTTTCACACTATCACATAAAGTCCACAGTGAAATAAACAATTGTCTAGCATAAAATCATTTAGAACTAATGGCCTAAGCAATAGAGATAAAGTTTAATTCAGTTTCAGGTAAATCATAAAAATTCATTGTAATGCGTGTATTAAACTTAGGACCTAGGAACATTTCCCAGTTTATATGGAGGCGTTAAGACAATGACTCTTCTAAAACCGCCAGAGTGGTTGTAAACTGTTACGGGAAGAGATAAACTAATATTTTAGGACAACTTTACAGCTCTTCAGTAATTTATTGTTTTACTGTCTGTAAACATACAACAGATTATACGGACTAGTTTTATATATGTTTTGTATAAATTAGTTCATTAATGTGATGCATTTAATTTAAAGGTTCTGGCTTAGTATATAGATTTTTTATTGAATTTTGTTAACTGTAATGTGAGGGATTTTCCATCATTTGAAAGTTTGTGATTGTTGGACAAAGAAGGAACACGTTAGCTGCTATTGACACTCATTTCCTTTACCTGAATAAAATATTAGGATACGTTATTTATGAATAAACATCTATTTTTCTTAAGTGAAGACCGATAATGGATATAATGAAGTATAATTTACCAATTATATATAACTTACTAATTTAAATTAGTAAACTTTACGTTAATAATTAGAAAAGTATTTCATATAATGCATAAGGACTATTGCTCTAGATGTACTTTACAGTGGTAACTAAGCTATATACTTAGCGGACATATTTGTCTACATATTTTGTTTTATTATTTGGATAAAAATTCGTATAAATATAATTACATTTATTTTCATTTATTTATTGGAACATGGGAGCAAAAAGCGTACAAATGGCTGTGGGGTGCTACTTCGGGTGTCACCTATCCGTTAGAAACTTTTTACAAAAACATTGAGAAAAAATATATTTGTTGTAAAAACATATTTGGAAAATGAAGTGGAAAACGATACATATTTAAAAGTATAACAAATCTCAGTAATGTAATGGAAAATAATAAGACATTTATAATCTGTTTTAATCTATTATAATCATCTATTTTAGATGTCTCTGCCTAAATGGTCATTTAGCTTGTCACTGTAGATTACTTGATACTTGTATGAAAGTATGGACTCCTAAATCTTTCTATTCCGACTTCAATCATTATTTTTTTTACGATTACGGATTCTTTTAAGCTATATAGACTCGCAAGATATTCTCTAATCATGAATTTAGTTAAGGTGTTGGTCATATGGTGAAGCCATTAAAAATATCGATTAGCAAAGCACTCAACCTTCATTAATAAAGAGATTATCCCTTATTATCCCTAAACTAAATTAGGGATTTCCTAAATTATAAGAAACATATCGCATAAAAGTGTGAAACAAACGAACCAGAAATGCGTCCGGTCGTCTTTGTTGCTCCGCCATAAGAAATAAAATTTTCGTTACCTCAATTTGGAATTTGCTTTAATCGTTTAATTCATTCAAAGCAAGCAATATATATTAGGTATTATTATTTTTCGTACACATTAAATCGCACAAATATTTTAACAGTTAAAAAAACAAGAAACTTATTCGGCACTTTAATCAATGGAGAATCGAGTATCGACAATTGCTCGATACCATTAGAGTCGACGATTCCTGGAATCGAGAACCGGAGTCGGTCCATCCTTATATAACAGAAAGAAGAGACGTTAATGGGGCCATAATATGTGAAACGATTGGAAAAAGTTCCTTGATGTGATTAGGTAAATAAAATTATTTTAATACTGAATAGAAGCTAACGAAGAATGAAATAAAACTGTTATAAGATAAGTACACCTTTTTAAATAATTTGTATAAATACCCAAGTCATGAATGTTTGTTCATAAAACCTAAACGTTATAATTAATAGTGCCTGCATCCTACCTCTTGTATGACACCATTGAGTCACAATATTGCAAAGTGGGTTTATATTAACGTTGCAGTCCTATATTTTTGTAATTGTTTCACTAATTACGGTGCATTGAAATCAGTCACTCAACAACCCTGACGTACGATATATATTTATTGTATACGGAAATGTAATTCAATGTATGTGAAAAATATATTCTTTTTAAATAGCATAATCAGGCATGTATTAGTACTTAACCGTTCAAACACAATGTATAATACAGTGAGAGATTGGTGCATGTAGACAGTCTTAATAAACTGATTGATATCATAAACAGTTGTGTAATCAAAACACAATGTATAATACAGTGAGAGATTGGTGCATGTAGACAGTCTTAATAAACTGATTGATATCATAAACAGTTGTGTAATCAAAACACAATGTATAATACAGTGAGAGATTGGTGCATGTGGACAGTCTTAATAAACTGATTGATATCATAAACAGTTGTGTAATCAAAACACAATATATAATCCAGTGAGAGATTGGTGCATGTAGTCTTAATAAACTGATTGATATCATAAACAGTTGTGTAATCAAAACACAATGTGTAATACAGTGAGAGACTGGTGCATGTAGACAGTCTTAATAAACTGATTGATATCATAAACAGTTTTGTAATCAAACACAATATTTAAAGGCGATTTTGTCAATTTTCTAATTTATGTTTCACTTATCTAATATAAATGTGTAGCAGGGAGACAGCTCTCATTTTAATTGTCTACAAATAGCGGATGTTACATCGGGAGACAATGAAAATTATCCAAATATTTGACTCCGATTTCGCTTTAAAAATTTAATAATTTTTATAATTCTTTAATAATTTTTTTTGCTATAACTGCCTCAAAATACTTCTTTTCTAAAACAACAATAACACTTAGGAATAGTATTCCGGTAGATGAAAATTAATATCTTTTTCGTTTAACACGGTGGATTATGCAATTAAAGGCATCAATTGTGTATCCAAACATATTTATAATTGGATAAAATTTAATATAACTTTTCCGAGGTTGGTTAATGGCGTCAGCGTTTCCATGAATAACATAACCTCAATAATTTATACTGGTTAATATTTGTCACCTGTGTTTTTGTGTGTGTTAAATTCACAATTTAAATAGTTTTATTTATTAGTAATATTGGCGGTAGGCTGTCAAACAAAGAGGAGGAGCGGCAGAGTGAAGAAAAAAAATCTAGGTGTAGGTAGTGAGCAAGATCCAGACATTCAAAATATTTTTTTTTTTTTTTTTTTTTTTATTAAAACTGGTCATTTCTGACCAACCATTAATTTACATTTGATAATTAGATACATTAAAAATATATATAATAATTAGGTATGGGTCGAAATGAAGTTTGGTCGTCTTTCAATTTTGGGATCCAGTTTTCAGACCGATTCGTTTACAGGTTTAGTAAGCTTTATATCATAAAGTAAAAGGTTTTGTAAGGATAGTGTTGCACTAAACTTAGATTCAAAAGATTAAATTCAGATGTGTGAAATTAATAGAACTGTGTATGGTATAGTTAATGTAACATTTACATTTCTAATAAATAGTTGTATTAAAAGTAGTGTATGCCGTGTTCAACCGTATTACACAGCGTTGCAGTGCAATTAAATAACATGGACAATTTTATAAGAGATATGCATTTTATAAATTTTTGCTAAAGAGTCAAAGTTATAATATAAATATTCAGATCACATAAACCTCAAAAATTTACTTTATCAAATGCTTTATTGAAAAGTTTTAGTGAATTTATAATTATTTTCAAATAAACGAAAAAGAAAATTTTTTCCACGTTCTTCCTCTCTGATAATAGTTTACTTTCTGTTATTAAATAATAAATTAGATTAAAATTTTTCTAAATCTACAAATAAATTTATTCTGGACAACCTAGTAGTATGAAAAATAAATAATTAAAAAAATTAGTTTTTCAAAGACTATGCAGAAGTGTACTGAAGTGTGCTGAAGTGTAGTAATTAAGTGTACTGATTTATCACTTCAAAACGTTGATCTGTTTATAATACATCTCCCATTTTTAAAACGTAATTAATGAAGCTAAGTGATTGTTTTATCAAAAAAGCGTGTATTAGTATTTTATTAGTTTTGCTATGCTATGATATATTAGGTCAGCTATGTAAATGATACCATTTTATTTCAACAATAATGAAATATATTTACTTATATTTGAAAAGGCAAGCTTAAATATATTTTGAAATGAAAATATAAACAAACGCTACAATATAGAAAACTATCTAAAGGTAGAGGTCAATCAACTCTGATTTTTGTGATATGTTTATCACGTCCTACAAAGGTCAGTAATTACAACCAATAAAAATATTGCACCAGTTGTGATAGAAAATGTTTTTTACTAAACACAATATGTACTGATTCATGCAATACAATACATAATAACTAATAAATATACAATACACATGAAAACAGGTTTCCTCTACCCACTTGAAAATATTTGATGAACGACTCTATGAAAGACCATCTGTAATTATTCTTATAACTGTATGAAGCAACTGTGGCGTGATGATTATTTTTAAATAAATAAAACCTCTAAACCACAAATAGCATTTCTTTGAACCTTATGTACATTTCAATTGCTCAGCAAACATCTTCAGAGGTATTTTAATACCTCTGAAGATGATTGCTGAGCAATTGAAATGTACATAAGGTTTAAATAAAGGTTATTTGTGGTTTAGAGGTTTTATTTATTTAAAAATGTAATTATTCTTCTCTAACATTTGTTCGTATTAGTCATACCCCTTTCCTTCGATGTTATATTTTTTTTTACTTCAAGCAAATAATTTCTAAAATACTTTTAACCCTGCTTCTTTGTTTATTTTATATTACCATGAGGTGTACAAAATAATTCTCGATGCTTTCAAGGTTTTAGTTTGTTACCACACTTTATGATTACACGATGCTTAGTTTTAGCCTGGCAACGACTTGTTTATTACATGTTAGGGTTATTTTGATATCATGTCCCCTTAACTGATGTTACCTTAGTTTTCGTTTGATAACCTTCTTATATTTCTTGGTGTTATCTTAGTTTTACTTTTATACCATGCCCTTAGTTTTGGTTTGATACGTTTTACTATTACATGTCCAGCTCTTAGACCTTTATGTGTAAGACAAGGAAGCAATTAGAATCAGAATCTAATGTGTAATTTGTTAAGCTATCATGGCAGGGTCTCCAAAGTGTACAGAAAGTCACGGATAAACTATTTGTATTGCTAGGGGTTTGGAATACTTTTAAACCGATAATTAGTTGATGTATTTGCTGATATTTGTATATACTTATTTTTGCATAGCAACACATATAAAATACATTATTGATACTGGTTTATTAGAGAGGGGCTAACAATGTAATAATTAAGGTGCACTGAAATTATCCTGTGAATCTCTAGCCGTCAAGCTACTGTTAAAATGAAAATTTAAATACAAAGTTTGTTTTTAACAACGTTCAAAGCTTTTACCAATATAAAAATATAAACCTAACTCAGAATAAGATGGGTTTATAGTTTATGTATGTCGGTAGTGACATCAAGAACTAAAGGAATAAAATATAAAAACTTCCCTGAAAGCAATAAACTTGAGCCTGACTCAAGTTATACATCCTGTTAGCACTTTGAAATGTCACCAATCCATCTTTTATTCATACCAATAGCTGAACACGTGGATAAACCCTGCTGAATTTCACTTACCAATGCAGGTACAAGACGACTGTTATCGACTTTAATCCTTTAAATTAAACATCTTATGACATTAGGATGTTATAGATAAAATTTCCACTCATCCATTCTATATCACGTTTTCTGTATGCGCCAATAAAATTGCTTGCAATAAAATTATTTAAAACGTACCTCAGTATAAGAATTTTGAATGATAATTTTATTTTACAAAATACACAACAAATGGCAATGACTGTTTTTATAATTGTTTAGTATAGTCTCTGGGTATGACAACTAAACATTCCTCAAATTCTAATGCCAACATTCTATCTGTGACGTATTTTGTCTAAGTTTATATATTTTTTAAATACTCATCTAAATACAAATTTTGTATTAAATTTTAACATACTAATCCAATATGATATATAATAAGCATAAAAAAGATTTAGTTTGTTTTCCGGTTCAATATCCAGGCTCAGCTTTAGAGCTTGTCTTTAATTCGGTTTCTCTTTATTTGTTTGTAGAATAAAAAATATTTATTGAAAAACATGCCTTTGCGACGGTATTTTTATCTACTAATATTATGTACTCTATTTTCTATGGTATCTTCTGGTATGCAGCATCCGTTTTAATTTTGAGGTGTTTTTATGTTTGTATTCTACATTTAAAATAGTTAAAACACGTTTTGCAAATTTTTCCCTCAATTTCATCCTTGGTATAATACTAGCCAGAGAGATTACAGAGATTTTTAATCTCTCGTAGCCATATTAAATTATTTAAAAAAACCAGTTCGTAAGAAAAATAATATTTGGAAACTTCCACAAGTAAATTCTATTGTCATCGATACAAGACAGTCTTTATATAAGAAGATTGATTTTCAACTTAAAATTTTTAAAATGTATGCATATACAATAACCTTAAAACTATTTCATATGATTTACTTCGTATAGTGATGACTGTACATTTAAGAATTAATACTTCTGAAGAGCACCTAAATGGGCGATATATATATATGAGTGGATGACTTAATCAGAATATGAAGATCTTAAGATACTCTAGTCTCGATGTTTATTTATATAATACTATATTATCTAAATGAAAACGTAAAGTTTCTTGATACGGCCTTTTTACTTCTTCTAATTGTTTACCCATATGTCGTAAATAAATGCCATCTTGATTATTTACTAAAATTTAATATTTATTGAATAGTATTTGAATTAGTTATATATTTAAACTGAACATAAATATAATACCCTAATTTTCATAGATTTGTGTGTTTACTTTCAAGCGTTTATAATGGAGTAAAAAACCATTTAATCTTCAAAGTAATACCTTCAATTAATTACCCTCCATTCCCTCTCTCTCAGAGTTGAGTTCTGGCCGCGTATAGTAAGAGCATTTCAATGTACTTCGCTAAATTAAATCATATTCAAGTCAACAGTGTTGGTCAACTTGTCTATAGTTAAAGTGCATTAGACTAGTTGTATCATTATACTTGTTTATAACATAAATCCCTTCAAAGTTTTATTTTATTTTGGTATGTCATAAAACGCCTTTTATGATTTTATTCCAATATTATTCAGCTGCAATAACTCAGATCTTATGCAATCCTAAGATTCCTAATGATGGTATATCGGCTTCGGGCTATTTCCATTCTTTAAATCATAATAAAGCAAAGGGGAACCATTCCCTTTTTCGTAATGATATAAGATATTTACTATTTTATTTTTATTACGTTATTTTTCAATTAATATTTTTATGAAAATGTTTTAAAATATAAACATTTTTATTTGTTACACAAATAATTTGCGTAACATTTATCCAAAACGTTTTAACTAAATTCCCCCATCTACTACTTATAATGACATGTCCGCTCATGTCCGCAGTCTTTGCAAGGAACAGTTTTCCATCAAGTTACCTAATCCACGGAGAAATACTAGAGCATAACTACATCACTAAGACGGCCTACTTTTCTCTTAATTAGTAAAACCTGAGGTAAAAGAAAACATCTTGCCGGAATTCGGAGCACGATGATAATTCTGCTGAGTTACGACTGAGTTTCGTTTATAAAATAATAATAGAATACAACGTCTCTTACCGAAACACAATAAGTGAGTATAGTTACATTCAAAATTATTGTTATGTCATTCCATATTGCAGAAAATAGTGTTTTATAGAAACTCTTTACAAAAAAAAATATCTTTTTATAAGTGCTATAAAATGAAATGCAGTATATTTTAAATCAATTTGAAGAACTTTTAAATATATTTTACTTTTCTAATAATAAAAATGTTTAGTACGATTTGTGGTGACCGCAACAATGTTAAAAAGTAGGAAATAATGTAAACAGATATTTAAGTTTGTGCAGGTGTGTTGAAGAAAGGGTTAGGCACGTGACAAAAACAAAAGATGTACAAACTGCTCAGTAAGGGGGGCACACATCTGTTGTTTGCAGACATTTAGCTAGTTAGGTTTCTATGTGTTGGCGCTAACGCATCCCGGTACAAAAGCAAAAGTTTGTAAGTGAGCGTGCCAATCCTCCTTTTCATAATATAAATAAATTTAATTTACCAGAGAAAGTATTAGCCTATATTTGATAATAGGAAATGCCTAACCTTATTTCTCAAAGATTTGTTTCACAGTTACGTGAACAGTTAGGAACACTTAATAAAATAATATTTCGATGAGCAAAGTTCATGTTTCAATTGAATTTGGATTGGCTATTATAAACCATCTTGCTCACATGGGCCGAAACTATACAAACTTCCTCACTTCTAGTGATGGTTTGAATTACAATATTCTGCTACCTAATTTGCCTCATTTCTCCGTATTTTAAATAGGTCAGCTTTTCAAATATTACCATCTTTATATTATCTCACACAAAGTAAAAAATATGGTTTGTATAAACAGTTGTTTGAGCTATATGTATGAATAAACTTAAAAAGTAATTATCTTAAGAATTTACCTAGCATATGTAATAATTTCTTCTATAATTTTACTTACATAATATATGTTTATAAAAAAACAAATATTTTATACCTCACGAAAAATTAGGACCTATACATTGGAGCTTAACGAATTCTTCCACTTAATATTCCAAACTATATAATAGTGGCCGTATATTTATGACGTGGTAAGACTTTATGGCAGATATTCTAGAAGCTCCAAAATGAAGATTGCAAAATCTCATTGCATTTATGGTTCATTACAGCCACCTCAATAATGTTTAAATATAGCCCAACACTAAATGGATTGACGTTTAGTGTGGTAAATTGTGGAATGAAGTGAAGAAAGATGTTATAAATATATAAAAATATATGTGGGAAATGAGTTAGAATAGGCATTGGTATAGAGTGAATTGTAGCCCTACGTCAGTAGAACTAGAATAGTTCAGGCTATGGCGTGATACTAGAATCCTTTTGCTAGAATCCGGTATGTCTATGCATAATTTTAATTAAAACCCTCTGACAAAGAGTAATACCCATGGTGAATGTAGAAAATGATAAATAATATATGAATTAAGAAAGACCTAAATCTATATGAATATGGATGGCAATTTATATTTTTAAATAGTATTAAAATTCCATTTTTTTCAATAACTATTCATTGTCGTACAAAAACGTACCTAGCAACGGAGTTTTTAAAATAATACAAGAGGTAAACGCAAAGCAATGCAACTTATCAGAGGCGATTAGAATTAGTAATAATTAATTTACATTAAGATATTCAATTTATTTTTATTATTCACTGTTTAATGCTTACATTGCGAATAATTGTACTTGAAAATAATAATCATGTAACGCTCTTTCAAAAGATTTATATTATCATCTCCATATAAATAATCAGTATTTCAGTCATAGAGACTATGTATTACAAATATTATTATTTCTAAGAAAATCGATAATGAAATATTTATACCTAGTTACAAAATCCTTGTAGAGTAACATTACAACACAGGAAGACTACGTTTAGTATATACATTACTCCATTACATTGATATTTTTAGTGATAATATTCAAAGCATTTAATACAGTTACCTATACAGTTTCCTATCAACTCTATTTCCAAAAGTAATTATTAGTAAATAATATTTTTTCAGTTCATATTGATAAATTCCTATACGGAATTTATATGCTCCTTTTTTATTCTATAGGGCATACAACTTGATATTGCTAAACAGGGACTGTATTTATTCAAAAATCTGGGTCATGCACTGTTTAAAACAATTAATTCACATAGAAAGGTTTAAAATAAAAGCTGTTATCAGTTGAAGATACACTGACAAAAAAAAAGTTGAAAAACATAGTAGAAAGCCTTTTGTGAAAACCTGTTTGGAATTGAAATCGACAGTACAGCTTTGATAACGAATCGTCATTAAACTTTTAACTGATATAAATTATTCCCTTGATATTATTATAAAGTTATCCCCAACTTCGCTCTTGCTAGACAAAAGTCCTACTAGTATTGTGTAAATAAAAATCTATAGTTTACCTGAGCATTTTACTGAGTACGTCTGTAGGCTACTTTATTTTCCGAAGTCTGATTCTTTTTCAATGTGAAAAACTTGTTTCTTTTTAAATTTACGTTCAGCAGATCTTTTGAATGTCAAGAAACTTTGTGTAAAATAAGTCAAATTTTCTTTGAATTCGCGTTACGTTATGACTTTCAGATTCTTTGTTGTGCAAAATGTTTTGATATGTGCATGTATCCGCGTGAGAGATATTTTAATCTGTGTATTCACTTTCTCACTTCTTACTTGTTTTGTAACAACTTTTTGAAGTTTGTAAAAATGAATATAGTGTTCTACGAATATATATATTTGAGAGATGTATTGCTAGTACATATTCAATACAGACTTATACTGACTGTAACTTGAGACTTTGACACATAGTACCGCAAGTCTTGATGGGGACTAACAGCGCCTTTATGATTACGTCACATCCTGCTTTTGTTGAAGTTTTAGGGTGTAAGAGATGTTAGCCTTGCATAGGCTGAAAGTGATGCTGGCTTCTCTAATATAGTCTTTTCGGTAATGAGATAGTCAGATGTCATTTTTTTTCGATAAATATTTTTCAAATTTTTTGATGGTTTTTGAGCTCGGTAAGCTTTGTTGTGTAAGAAGTAACTGGTCAGATATTTTTTACTCTCGCGTGCTTCTCGTACACGTTCGTCATAAGTTGTGACTCTCTGTTCATATTATCTCGCCTGTTCAGATTTGTTGCGGAAACATTCAATAGTTTGTTTTTGTAGCTCAGCTCTATAATAAGCATACAATTAGTGGTCGTCAGGCTGTATGTTCTATTCCACACATCTATTCGCTTTTACCTTGCTAAAGTGGAATCGAAATACGTCGTCCTTGTGAACATAAACTGATTTTATGGATCTGCTCTGGTCAGAGATTTTGCATCTCCTTGGATGCACTAAGCTACTACAATTGGGTATAGAGTTTATACATCTAACTTTGTAATACCAATATGTCTTGCCAGTAAGAGCGTTTCAACTTGCTCAAACTTGATATATTGAATTAAATGTATTTTGATTTCAATAACTCCAATAAGTAGAACGTAAAACACTTTGTGTCCTTTTGTGCTGAAAATTGAATTTAAAAGAAGCATTCTATAACTTCATACCACCTCTCACGTAGTTATTCAGTAATTCCGTTAGGTTTATTGATACGATACCTCTACTTTCCCTTTATTCTATTAACCCTAAAGGTTTATATTACAGCTCTGATGAAGATAGTCCCTCTTGAGCGAAACGTGTAGAAAATTTGACCATCCCTATGTTTCACAATATTTTGATGTTATCGCTGCTCAGCGTTTTTTTTTTCTGAACCTTATATAATTCTAATTACCTACAAATTTATTGTTTTCTCAAATTTTATTTAGAATATTTTTGGAGAAAATTTGTAACACCATACACTTCATAGAGAGGGAAATGAAAAAGTGCATGCAAATTCACTCTCTATTTGGAGCTTAATATTTTGATTCTGTCATATGCATATAGGTACTTATAGTAACTGAAATTTGAAGTAAAAAGTAACTAAAATAAAATGTTCTTTGTAGATCTCAGTAAGAATTAACTGGTGCTTAACATTTTAATTTTGTCACATGCATGTAGATATTTATAATAACTGAAATTTGAAGTAAAAAGTAACTAAAATAAAATGTTCATTGTAGATCTCAGTAAGAGTTGACTTAAAATAATAGCATTGTATAAAAGTTCGATCTCTTTGAACTACTGACATTTGTGTTATAAATCCAATTTTAAAAAAGGACAAAAATTGTTTTGGACTATTATTTGTGTATACTACTACTACATATTCCTTTTTTCAATGTCTAATTTATGAAGCTGATGGCGGTCTATAATTCCTAAACCTATCTGTCTCTTGTAATTCGTCTTCATTCCAAAGAATTCTTTTAAATATTTTGATATACATCTTTAAGTAAATGATTTATAGCTGTGGGGAGGTTAGGATTTAACCATGAAGTCAGTCAGTTCAAATCCGACAAGAAAACATATTTTTAAAATTCAAATAATAATAAATATTTGAAAAAACTATATTAGGACCAATTATTATCCACTACAGCTTTAAAAATTATTGATCATAATTTGATAAGAAAAACGTTTTTTAATAACGATTAAAAATTTAAACAATCTTACTTATAACAATCTTATTATATATATATATATATGTGTGTGTGTGTGTGTGTGTGTGTGTGTGTGTGTGTGTAAAAAGTGTGAGGTAATAGAAGAAATTGAAAAAAAAAATACTTTCGTTGAAATTATGATATAGTGAACGAAAATGTTTTACGTTTTCTCTTTATAACAGAATAAATATAAGATATTTATTAATAATTTTATTTTGTGAACAAATTATTAAAATGAATCCCATCTTACGGTTTACTTGAAATAATCAGACTAAGATGTTTAACTTTAAATTTGTTCCCAAAGAAGCTTTCTTCCCTTAATTTCTTATTTCAAAAGATTCTTTGATGGTAGAAATTATAATTTTAAGTAATCCCTTAGATTTAGACTTCAGCTGTTTCAACAAAGTATTTACATGGCTTCAGTTTCAAAAATACTGAAAAAATAAATCATTAGTAAAATGAATTCTTTAGTTTTATATTTTAACTTTATGATAAACATCAGTTTATAGCATAAAAACAGTTTTTTTTATTTGTTTTCATTTTAATAACTTCGGTCTTATTTAGGAAGAAATATTAATTTAAATCAAAAGTTTTTGCTAATTCCGGATAAAAAGTTTTGATTTCTACCATTTGATAAAAAAACTGTTCTCCCTGTGTATTGCAACATTTTATACGATATAAAAATTTAAAAAAATATTTTCATTGTTTTAAATTTAAAGTTTATATTTACATTTTTAAATTTAAGCATAAAAATAGACCCATCAAAATAATAATAGTTAAGTAATATAAAACAAACTGTAGGACGGTTTACAATTTGTAGCGGTATTTTATACGACTTATTTGCTTGACACGAGACTGTTATATCTTATAGTCGTATATAATCTTAAATCTTATATAAAATTGTGTTCCTCCGGATTGGATTATACCCTTTATAAATGCATTTCAGAAATTTATAATATTTTTGGTGAAAACCCCATTTTCTGTATTGAATAAAGCTACCTTAAATTCGACTGCTGATTGATCAATTATTCCTAATAACAAACATGCCCACAAATAAAAAATTACATCTGCTCACCAACTTAGATCGAAATCGGAAGTTTCGTTCCAAAAATTAACGTGATATTAGTATATATTGTGTTTATAAATCTGAACAAATATTTTTTTAAATTCCAGAGGGCATAAAACAAAATTGCATTTTAGTCTTCGGCTTACGTTTACCGCAATGAAATATATTTAGTCCGAAAAACTAAAGTGAAAATAGATGTTTTATGAAAAATAAATTTTTTCTCAGTAGATATTATAGCTAGGCATTTTTACGTAAAGACCATTATTGAAGCCTTTACGTTTGTCAGTTTAAAAAAATTTTAATCGTTTTCCTACCTTTTATAGTTTCAAACATAAGAAGGTTCCGGTACAACGCTTTCCTCGCGACGTTCCCCCTCTCCTCCCGGTATGTCGACCACGTGAGGGGGCAACGACATACGTTTTTACAATAACCAAAGTCCCAAGAACAATAATATGAAATAAAATTGAGTTAGGCTATCAGTGTATATACATCTCCATTTAGATATCTAGACTAGTACGACAATGCGTATGACGTTTACTTGCTTCTGTCCTGTAGTAATATTGTTTTTACAATAGTGTTATATAGTTGTTATATAGTATGTAAACTATAAAAATATGTATGTGCAATTACTATACCTGATAACAGCGTAATTAATAAGAAAAACTAGTTTTTTAGAGTTATTATTGAAATAAAACTATTGTAAAACCCCCAAAGTTTTGGAAAACACAGTTTTAACTAAAAAGGTATTTGAGATAAATATTTAGTGGTAATGACTTTTTTTAAAGCTCATATTTTTGGAAAATTACAAATATTTGTTGGTTATTTTATAGCTAAAAAGATACAACGGTTCCAGTACAACGCTACCGCAGGTAAGTTTTTCTCTGTAATCCTGGTATGTCGGACACGTAAGGGGGCGACGACATACGTTTTAAAAATCCCTTACGTCCCCAGATCAATATTCTAAAATGAAATTGCGTTAGGCTTTCAGTGCATACTCGATCCCGGTCTTAACAAACCTACATTGTTGATACAAAAAATCAAGCGAGAAGCAAATACAATGTCTGGTAATTTGTAAGAACAAATAGTATTGCATCTTTCTGTAATTAGTCATTTACTTCATAAAGATTGGTGGGACAAAAGACCGTTAATGACTAGTTACCACAGGAACGCTGCAACAATGACTAGCGTTACTGAGGAAACAAACCTTCAGTGTAGATTCAAAAAGACAAACGAGAAGCAAATACAATGTCTGGTACTTTGTAAGAACAAAAAGTATCACAACTTTCTGTAATTAGGCATTTACTTCATAAAGATTGATGGGACAAAAGACCGTTAATGACTAGTTACCACAGGAACGCTACAAAAATCACTAGCGTTACTGAGGAAACAAACTTACAGTGTTGAATAAAAAATCCAAGAGATAAAATAAATCAATCTCTGGTACTTTGTAAGAACAAATAATATCACAATTAGTCCTTCATTAGTCTTTTTCTCTAAAAACAGTTGTGGGACATGAGACAGATAATAACTAGTTACCACAGTGACGCCATAACAATGACTACCGTTCCTGATTAAACAAACCTACATTAGCCTATAGAATCAAATAATCAGCGATAAGCAAATACAGTCTCTGTTACTTTTCAAGAACAAATATTATCACAATTGTCTGTCATTAGTCATTTTCCTTACGAAGAGTGGTGGGACACGCGACAGTTAACGACTAGTCACCACAGTGACGCCATAACAATGACTACCGTTCCTGAGGAAACAAACCTACATTATAGATTCAAATAATCAGCGATAAGCAAATACAGTCTCTGTTACTTTTCAAGAACAAATATTACCACAATTGTCTGTCATTAGTCATTTTCCTTACGAAGAGTGGTGGGACACGCGACAGTTAACGACTAGTCACCACAGTGACGCCATAACAATGACTACCGTTCCTGAGGAAACAAACCTACATTATAGATTCAAATAATCAGCGATAAGCAAATACAGTCTCTGTTACTTTTCAAGAACAAATATTACCACAATTGTCTGTCATTAGTCATTTTCCTTACGAAGAGTAGTGCGACACGCGACAGTTAACGACTAGTCACCACAGTAACGCCATAACAATGACTAGCTTTACTGAGGAAACAAACTTATAGTGTTGATTCAAAAATTCAAGCGATAAGCAAATACAATCACTGCTTGTTTGTAAGATGAAATAGTATTACAACTGTCTGGCATTAGTCATTTACTTAATAAAGATTGGTGGGACAGGAGACCGTCATCGACTAGTAACTACAGTAACGCTATACCAATTACTATATTTACTAAGAAAACAAACTTATATTGTAGATTCAAAAATTCAAGGGAAGAGCAAATACAATTTCTGGTACTTGTAAGAACAAATAATATCGCAATTGTCTATCATTAATCGTTCTCCTTATGAAGATTGTTTGTACAGGAGACCGTTAACGACTAGTTACCACGTAACGAAATAACAATGACTAGCGTTACTGAGTAAACAAACTTACATTGTTGATTCAAAAATTCAATTGATAAGCAAATACATTCTCTGGTACTTTGTAACAACAAATGATATTACAATTGTCTGTCATTAGTACTTCACCTTACGTGGAGCGGGAGTAGACGAGACAGTAAGCGATTAGTTACCATAGTAACAACATAATAATAACTAGCAATACTTCGGAAACAAACCGATTCCAATGTCTATTTGTTAATCCACTAAATTCTCTGATACTTTGTAAGCACAAATAATATCACTACTGACTATAGTTTGTACTTTATTTCATTAAGAGGCATAGTAAAATTTCCTATGTAAATTTTCAGTCACTCGAAAAAAATATATAATACACTATTTTTAACTCTGCTTTGTGTTAGTAAATACGTCGCATGATGTAAACAAAGTTATCACATGTTTTGTTTCAATAAGATCAAGCACTAATGAAAAGATAAACTAGAGAAATGAAATCTCTTTACACGGGTAAATTTTGGTGTGGAACGTTAACATATATCTTTCCCAAATGAGCCGAGACTGATCTCCAAGTGTAATTAAGATCTGTAGAGAGTTTCTAATAACTTATTGAATATTTTTTAATCTTACTAACGTTATTGTGATAGATTGAAACATTTATTCAAAATAATTTCCGCCTGATTAGTTTTTGAAGCTCTAGAATCATTTGGCACCTTGGTTTTTGTAATATTGCAATGATGTTCGATCCGAACCATATTTTGAGTAAATATTTTCGTGATGTAAACCTGAAAGAACCCTTTCTTAATGATTCAATGTCATTAAGCATTTCTTCCGCTCCAAGGACTACTGGCGGCTAAACTAAATAGCTTGAACTACGATCGAAACATTTATTCGAAATAATTTCCGCCTGGTCAGATTTTGAAGCTCTTGAATCATTTGGCACCTTGGTTTTGGGTAACACTGCTATGATGTTCGGTCCGAAACCATATGTTGAGTAAATATTTTCCTGATGTAAACCTGAAAGAACCCTTTCTTAATGATTTAATGTCATTATGTTTTTCATCCGCTCCAAGGACTACTGACGGCTAAACTAAATAACTTGAAATAAGAATATACTTTTTTCTAAATAAAATGTAGAAATTTAGTTATAATAAAATGGAAGAGGCCTCTATGCATACAACAATTACCTTTTTCGATTTAAGGAAATAATTTCGGATTGAGGGTCAGTATATCAGAAACGTATTATCGCATGGCTCTCTTCATTCTCAGATTCATTCATGACAAAACTTTAAATTGGCAAATTCCTAATACGTTGATTTTTGTCTGTCGCCAATGTTTGTTCATATTAAAAACAAATGAATTACATTAACAGCCGCAATATTAAACAAAACAAAAAATAGTATTAACAGAAACAAACCAAGGGACATAATCACTTATGCTACTTCACGTAGAAGACGCTATATAGAACTAAAAATGATACAAAAGCAGAAGCTCAGTTTGTGATTTTTTGAGACACTTAAACAAAAGATGAGAAATACGGTGCACGAAATAGAGGACTCAGAGCGTTCGTTTAAAGACCATCTAAAGGCATTAGGTTGTGTTTACGTTATCTGCAATACGTATGGAGAGGAATCGAATAATGGATGGAGACGTAGCTCAAGCGACTCAATGTTCTTGAAAGACTCATAGAAAAGCGAGAGGAGTGGCAGCAAAACAGAAATTGAGTGAATAGTTCCCTAAGATCAAGCAAAGATGATCTCAAGTTAGACAGCATAAATATAGAACCCATTTATTTGGAAATACTAATGAGACAACAGTAATCATTTTTTATAGACAAATAAGCTAAAAGTAAAATGGTTTCTAGTCAAAAAAAAACATTACTAAAATCAGGACACCACTCAAGGATATAAACAGTCAACGTACAAAGAGGGATCTTCATAAATCTATTACCAAAACAAAACAAAAACTAAACACTAAAGATATACTGATAGTATAGAGGCCTATATTGAAATATACTGTGCTGGATTGGAAGTAAAACATATTTGCAACAAGGTGGTTAGTCTTTCCTCTTTGAAATTTTGCTGGAAAGTTAAATATTCACGAAAAATCTCAGACTTTCCTAATATCCAGATATTTACTTAAAATATCGCTGACACACAAGTTTTAGGGATGGGCTTGTTAACTTGCAACTTATATCCAAGCATACGGAAGCTAATATGTTATGTCTATTAGCAGCTTCCCGCAACACTCTCTATAACACAACAAAGTAGGGTAAGATTCCGAACGCACATTAAATAGAAAATTATAAAATGCAATTTATTTGAAGGAGAAAAATTGCCTGCAAGTATGGTGCCACGTCCGTGGTGCCATCCACATAACGTGTCATGGGATCTGACTTATTATACAAAGTTAAATCTGAACTGTTACTTGCCTGCAATAAACAATGGCAAACTGTAAATGGAAACAAGCTGAGAAACATCACGAATACCGTTCGACCATGGAGGTAATCTGTTCGTTCGAATCGTAGGGAGGAAGTGGTCGTTACTCGTCTTCGCATCAGACACCCTTTGTAGACGAATGGATAGTTGATGCGACACGAAGACCTACCACTGTGTCAGTTTTGTAGAGATACCATCACAGTAAAGCATATTCTGCTTGAGTGAGATGAGTTGACCGATTTATGTATACGACACGGCATTCAATGAAATTGAAAGAGGGTTTTATGGGACGCTGTAACAGTTGTCGACCGTCCCATGCCTTCCTAAGCCACCTTAAACTATTTAATAATATTTAAAATATTTTTTGTTTAGGTTTTTTTTGTTTAAGTTAGAGTTAGTATTATTTATTTTACATTTTACTACCTTTGTTGTAGTAGTGTGATTTAGTTAAGGGTTTAGTTCTGTGTTTGTAGCTATACAGTTATAATTAGTTTTACTTCATTTGTCAACTTATTTAGAATAGGCGCTGATAACAGTTTTTGTGTTTTAGCAAAAACACAATACAAAATTATACAGTGCAACAGGTAACACATTTACAGCGAGTAATGTAATCCAAAAATCAAAACTGAACTATCTTCAAAACTTAAAAAATTATAATTATTTCCAATTTTCTATAATGAGTCAATAACAGCTAAATCGAGCAGTTTAAACTGGAAAACCATATATGAAAAATATTTTACGAAATATACAAAATGAATATAAAAATGAAGGAAAAAGATCACTAAAAATCCTGGATAACTCAGTCGTAACTTGTTTTCGTAGCAGATTATAGTAATCACTAAACCAAATCAGTAATGGTAAAGTTAATTTGTAAGAAATATCAGGACTCTGACGAAGACAACGTAGGCCACCTGTATAACTAGATACTAGACGTAAATCAATATTTGACGTTTCAGCCTACTACATTTTAAAACACACTACAAATGCAACAGTATAATATAATAGTTACAAAACATTTTTGTTTGATGTCAATCACTTTTTTGTTCTTCTAGTATAAGATGGTTTACTTTGTGAACAGCAATAACGAATGTCCCAGTTGTTCAAATATGGATGAAAATATTTAATTATTGTAAAGTAATAGTTATATATTGTCTTGACCACATATTACACTAACTTAATTACTACCTAAATAAGGTTCAAAGTGAGTTTTAGTTAATTTATAGGGTCCCTTTTAGACGCAGCCCAAAATACACTGCTTTTTGGAACACATACCAATTGCAAATGCATTCCTATTACCAATAGGAAGGGATGAAACAAAAGAAATCATATTGAACCAGACAAAGAGCACTGACTGAATATACATACATTTGTTTACCCAAGTTAGCCTTACAATTTGCATGATTTCAAACGTTGCTATGACAACGCATTAGACCTTAACGTTTGAGCCCACAATTAATACTGAAAGCACAAATTTCTTCCCTCCACCTGTGTCCTGGGCCGGCTGGACTCAATTTAATCCTGTATGATCATGTTTTATCAAAATGTCACGTCATTAGCAAATATCACTTGCATTATTATTCTTTATGAATTTATTACCTGCATTTATCCTAAACAAGAGGATGAAAAATACATTTTCTAACAATTATCGTATATTGTGATAAAAATACATGTTTTTGATTTGCTTAGTAACTAAGACATCTTCTTTATCAAGATCATTTTATATTTTATCTTTCGAACCATTTTTTTAAAGTAAGTTAAAATAGTGGGTGTTGGGTACTTCTTCTGTGCCCCGTCTGTGGTTACCCCATTCCCTCGGCGTGCCGTGGTCGGGGAAAGAATTATATAGAAAGTTATTAAATTATTATTATAATTATAACTCTAACATGTTATCTGCAACATCCTACTACTATTCGGTTCCGGATCTCAGGTGAAACAACGTTTGTACAAACTGCACCAAACATACGGCTAATTATATTATCCTAGGATAAACATATATTTAATTTATTAGAATGTATCTAGAATATATCTTTAATTTGAAACTGAGTATATTTTAGAGTACAATATATATATATATATATATATATATATATATATAAAAGCTTTGAATAAATATATTCATTAAAAGTATTCTAGTTTTTGAAATATATTTAATTTATTATATAAATATATATATATATATATATATATATATATATATATATATATATATATATATATATATATATATATAAGTATATAGGTAAAATCCCGAATATAGTTTAAATTTCAATTAGTTTCCTAGCTAAATATATTGGCAAGGTCGTCTACCGAACTATTAGTAAAAGCCCAGTACGGATTGCATTATATTACGTATAAATATACTATTTTATTCAACACTATAGGGCACTGGGACAAGCAGAGTGCAACAGGACCGTATAGAGTTCTCTAACTACTCATTTTGCTCCAGATCTTAGGTCTTACTGTCCCTATCCTGAGTCTTTTGGCCTGTATCTTGGACTCAGATTGACTATTACATACAAATATATAATTAATAACAAAATTTGTTAGACTACAATTTTATATTAAAACAAACTAATCAAGATCCTACATGTATAATAAGGTCGACGAAGGCGATTAAATCTACAAATAATTAAATTTAATTTATATGTTACAGTATTGTACATTTCTTTATTATTAAAATATTTCAGTTTTTGTTATTCATGTCGCTTTTAGAAAAATGCTATCATTTGGGATGTATATATATACTTCTATAAGCACTCCATGTGCCGATCTTTGTTACAAAAAAATACTGGATGGTGGTTGCGAACATATCCTCCTATGTTTCTCGTCCAGGAGCTCATAAAGATCTGGTCTGCCTTATCTATCTATACTAGAATTACTGGTAACCTATCTCCCGTGAGGTGCTGCGCTCTAACGTAGCTATCGGAACTAGTTCTATTTATTGCAAATAATTTTAAATACCGATTATAATTTTATTACAAAAAATGTATCATTTCTAATATTAATTCCAAATTTTCTAGATCAATATTTGAGATTTTAGAGGACAAAATATTTGTACCTCTAATGTTTCTTGCAAAGGCCAAAATAGCCGATGCAACACGAGATTAGACAAACTGCCGATGTTAAAATATATTTTAACAAACATGACCCTAAATTGTCCAAAACCTAATCGACCGGAGTAAATTGAAAAGTAAAAGTGTAGTTTGTGGAGCCAGGCCAAAGTGCCTAATGTTAATTAAATTTGCACTAAATAAACGGCAGAATAGTAAATATTAGACTAAGAAAGAGTAGAGATTAATTTAGACATAGGAAGAACAAATGGTAATTCTCAAGATATATTAAACAAAACTATAACCTAAAAGTAGCTAATAGGACGGTAATTGTATAGTTTATGGAACCAGGCCAAAAGCCTAATATTACATAAATGTTAACCAAATATAATACAGAATAGTTATTTTATAAGAAAAAGAAATGGAAGAAGAGTAACTTAGGCCTAGCTAGGGAAAACTGTAATTTTTAAAATGTTCTAAATTTAAGCACAACCTAAAATTGTATGCCTAGAATAAAATTATATTTGACTCGGTTAAAAAACGAGGAAAGAGATTTTATATAAGAAACAGGGGATTAAATAATTTGGCAGAAATAAAAACAAATAGATTAATATACCAAAATGTAAAAAAGATACACCTAAATGGAGCCTAGTGAAACAAAATAAGTTAAATATAATCTAATTAATAATTTAGAACTTGGGAGTAATTATTAAATTAAAACCAAAATATGTATTTTTATTAAATCAAAGTTAAATAAAATATAAGTAGGATTGAAAAAAGAACTTGTAGTAAGTAGCAGTAATTACAAGAAAAGAATTAGGTAATGGTACAATTTAATAGGCGTCTGTAGGGCATATTAAGTAGAAAGAATATAAAAAAAAGAAATATAGTCTAAACATAGAAAACAAGGTTAATTAATAATAAAAGCAAGTAGAGTACATAGGCGTTAGATTGGTCCAGAGAACACTGAACCGGATCACACGGAGCACAATTTTAATGAATAATAATTTAAATAGCGATTCTATAATATAAATATATATAAATAAAAAGAGATAGAAAGGGAATCAAAGGATTTAATTTTAAAAAGAAATAGCAAAATACACACTATTAAAATGGCGACTAGACAAAGAAAAGACACAGAACCATCTGAAATGATGAAGATTTTAAAAAATGATGGAGGAACAGAAACAAGAGAGATTAAAAGAAATAGAGGATCAGAAACAAGAAAAATTAGGAGAGAAGGAAGAGAACAATAAAAGAGATAGAAAGAGATATCTAGAAAAACCAGAGAGAAAAAGAGGAGGGAAAACAAGAGAGCAAAGGAACATTAGGAATTATTGAAAAATATAGACGAAAAAAATGACCAGAATGAAAAAGGAGGTAAAACAAGACAAATAAAGGAACAAGAAGAATAAGTGAAAAAGAAGGAGGAAAAGGACGAGAGAAAAAGAGGAGGAAAAACTAGATAGAGAGGAAGATAAAAAAAAAATCAGACATCTGTGGAAAATCATGAGCATGAGGATAGATGAAATAAGTGATGGAATTACACGAAATAATAATGTAATGGAAATAAAATAATGGAGACAGTAGAAATTATGGAAAATTTACAGGTAGTAGACAGCGGAAATGAGCAAAATGTAGAAACGATTAATGTAGAAGTGAAAAAAGTAGTAAAGATTTTACGAGTAGTAGAGAATAGGTAAAAAAATATGGGAGAAAGGATGAATATAGCCACCTTGTTCAAAACAATGATGCTTGAGATAGAGCAAAAAGGAATTCTACGGCAGGGATGATGAAGACGCTATTGAGTTCAAGAAAATAGAAAGCATGATGTCCGAAATTGGTCCTGAGATGGAGGAAAAACACAATTTTTGAAAAATGGAAAGATACCCCAAAGGACCAGCACAAGAAGAATGGTTGGCAATGAATATGGAGAAAAAAAGTTACGAAGAATATAAAGAAAGATTATTTAGAATCCCACAAGACCATGAACGAAATTAGAGGAATGATAGTGCAGGGGAGGTATGAATAAAATCGAGGGGTAAATAACATGGTAAACTATTTCCTCAAAATGATGAACACGACGAGACACCTAAATCCGCCTTACAATCAAGCGGAGTTGATTACGAAAGTAATGAAACCTAATGGAAACCGCATATATATAGAATGTTCCGAGATGGCAGCTACTGACGTTGAAGGAGTAGTACGGTACATTCGAAGGAACGTGGAACAGGAGGCTACCAGGCACCGAATCCATTCTAGGGCTGAGGATCGGGAGCCTGAGAGAAGAAGGTGGACACAACCGACACGAAGCCCCGGATTTATGGGAAATTGGAGGCCAGAAAAAACCCCAGAGAAGAAAATGGAAGTTGGAGACAGAAGTCCTACCAAAGAGAGGGACCAGGAAATTGGCCGCAAAAGAAATGGCAACAGGAACGGCCAGAATATATGCCACAAACCCAAACAAAACAAGGCCCAAAAATAAGTGAACAAAGATCATAAAATTCAGGGTCGAGCGGTAAGGCAAACAACTAAAAGAAAGGATCCCTAATGGTAAGAAGGAAAAGAGGAGAGAGCTATTAGAAATCCAACAACAAAGACAACATTTCAAAGATAAAAAGGGAAATAAAGATAAAGGAAAGCCAGAAGACCTAGCAATAAAAGGAAATTAAATAAAAAACATAAAAATGAGGTGCACTAAGATCAACAGCTAACAGCTGGTGGGCCATCCCTTAATAATCTTTCTAAAGTGTTAGAAGAGGACGAGGTGATTGGTGAAGTTAACCAAAAAAAACCATGTTCTAAAATTGAGTGTGAGGTAGAAGGGCACTCTATAAAAGTAGAGATTGACACGGGTGCGGACGTGTCAGTTATTCAAGAAAAGGTTTACAACAACCTTAAGTTTCATGAGCTCAAGTTCCTAGAACTACCCATCAACAATGTAGAAGTTGTAACTGTCGTTAGAGCGAGATTGATATTCCTCGTGAGATCCTCATTCTCACGAAAAATTCCACTAATTTTTATTTTTTAGGACTTGAATGATGCTTATTTCTGAATGTTATTTATTGCTTTTCAATAGGCTTTAAAACACAAACAGTTTTATACATATCTACGATTTGTTCTGTTCCAAGACAAGTCATCATATCAAATAAATGTTTTTCAGAAAAAATATATTATACGTTTGTTATGGTATGTATGGTAATAAATGAAACCAACAGGATCCGAAAAAGCAAGAAAATATGCCATTACAAGATCTACAAGCCAGAGAACGTGACAGCATCAAAGAGGCTTTAAATGTTTGTAAAGAATATCAAACCGGTGACCTAATAGGATTCCTAAGATGCTTGTTGAAATTGTAGAAATCAATATCAAAGCTTTTGCTAAGTAATTGGTACAGAAAAAAACATAAAAAAGATTCCCTATCTTAGAATAGAGAAGCGTTTGGCTCGTAAAACATTTTTTTTATTTTTGAAAATTATGCGAAGTTCAAAAAAGGTAAAATTATAGTATTCAAAGACGTAGTAAGAAGATAATGTTATATAGAATGTTGTTACATTAGCTCTTAGTAGGGAATAAATAATGTAGTTCTTCGGCTAAATAAGTATTAAAAACGTTTCAATTTGTCCCTATAAATGTAAAGTTTTTAAAATTATTTAACTATATTAAACGTAATTACAATAATAGGATTCGTATAATATATTTTATATCGTGGCCTTTTAAAGGCGCATATGATCCAATTATAAAGGAATCGATATCGTGCCAAAGTGTTCGTGTTATTTGTTTATCAGATTTCCAAGTTTAAGAAGTTTGTATGAATTTCAAATAAATAATGAAGTTCAAGAAACCTATTAAACACATATAGACTGTTATATGGTTCCCCATCCATTCCTAGTGAAGCTTATAACGATGTCGTGATAGTCCTACGTCGTGAAAGTTCAAGATTTTCAAGGCATATAGTTATAATATCCTATTTTTTTCAAGTAAAACGTTGTGAAGAGATTTATTCGTTATTTATTAGGCTATCCGATACAAAAAGATTATCATATAGTTAATTCAATTGTCAAATAAATTTTGGTGTATCAGAAATTTTTCGACTACTAGGTCTTTATTAAATTGATATACAACTCTACACCTTTTTCTTCTACGTTATACAGATTTTACTACTCTAGAACCTTTTGTCGTTTGCAGGTTTACAATCCTCAGGGCATGTTCTGTTGAAGGAACCCAGCAGCATTTCCAATTCAAGAATTAATTATTTGTTTCTTTCCCAGATATTCATATCCCGTAGTTTGATCGATCTTCACAATTTGTCTCCGTAACTTTCACTCTTTGAAATTAAAGCTTTTTTTGCATCAGATACATTGCTTTAGTTATCGTAATTCTTGCCCGTTTATAAGCTAATATTTGTTGTAAAGGTTTGTTGCGAATGTCTCAATGAAAAGTTTTGTTTTATCTCTTTAATCCTGACACCATGTTTTCGTTGACGATTTTATCTTATCATAAGTTATCTATTTTCTTAGCGTATAGGTTTATCCGATTGTATTTCTCTTAATAATGTTACCAATAATAGCGTCTAACTTTTTTTTATCTATTTATATATAAATAGGAGAGACGGAAGAGGCATCGCGAGCCATAAGATAAACAAAAAATGTAATGTTAGTTACACACTTTAACCACCCATTATACTTCAGGTTTCACAACCCCTATATACTTTTATAAGTTTAATCAAATTGTAATTTTAAATGCCGCCAAATAAATAGTATTCTAACCTTGTTATTTTTATTTTCCATACTACACTTTTTAGGAGAAATTTTATTTAAAGTAATAGTTAATTTGAATATAAATGGTTTCTAATCATAATGCGGTAGCACGGGACTGTAATAGCAGAAAATGTATTCAACAAGTTATACGTAATAACTAGATTTCGTTCATAGATTTTGCCTGAAGAATAAATCCAAACATAATAATTTATACCTATAAAATACGAGTGGAGCCCTTGGTTAACGAAAGTTTTAAGGTTTACCTAAAGAGCGGAGCAATATATGTCTGGCAGTTGCATCTGTCAGAACGTATAAATGTAGGGCCTATTAATGCGATGTGACATAGTGATTGATGGGTGACAATTTCAAGCGGCAATGTGATACATTTCTGTCAGCAAACCTTAAAACTCCACCATCTTGCTATTTACATATTTTGCTGTATAAAAAGGCATACGTATTCAATGTTGCAGCTCCTTTAAAAAAACTGTTTTACTTTCAATGTCCGACATTATATCTGTCATTGTTTGATGTTTTTAAAGACCACGGTAACATATTGTTGAAAGCAAATACGTTTGTCCTCATAAAACCATTCAACAAGCTGCCCTCACCCCACTCAACTTTAGAAAACCTGTATTTCTTACATCGCTACAATATCCCATTGCTATTCTGACACTTTCTGGACTTCCTGTATTTCCAATAATTTAATAATGAAATACTTACCGAATGATTAAATGCCACTATTCAAAGGACATCACCAATATCAGTGTTAGAAGCTCATCAAGTATATTTCAACGGATTTAACCCACTACGGATCTAATTACATTGTTTTATCTCTTTAATCCTGACACCATGTTTTCGTTGACACCACCCGGGTGGCTTTACTTAAGGGCTGGCTTCGGGTTGGCTAGGCCTAGCTCCTGGGGGCTTTACCTCTAGCACGACTCCTGGTGTGACTTTACCGAAGGTCCGACACCAGGATGGCTTTACCTAAGGGTCGGCCTAAGGGATGGCTTTTCTTGAGGCCCTGCTCCGTGTTAGCTTTACCCGCTCCTAGGCGGTGTTACCTCAAGCGCCGGTTCGGGAGTGATTTTTACCTAGGTCACCGATCATTTTTGGTAGACTTTAGCCACAGCGGTCGATGACACCGTTCAAACCTTGGGTATTCACACCACCGTATGCGTTGTGTTGCATAGTTGGAGCGTCGGTCGTATGATCTAACCGATATTTTTTTGACAATTTCATTTGATAACCACCACCCCCACCTAATGCCTGATTCCAGGGTTACCTAGGTTGGCTGTTACCTTGCTCCGTGTTAGCTTTACCTAAGGCCTGGCTGCTGGGTGGCTAGGCTAGGATTGGCTTTAACCGATAGCGTGCTCCATATTGGCTCTACCTTGGCGGGTTTAACTAATGCCCGGGTGGATTTTACCTAGGACCCCGATTATTTTTGGCAATCTAAAAACAGGTGAAACCGCCCGCACAGCCTACCATGATGGACTTTAACCATACCATATACGGTCATTTGATCCGACCGATCGATTTTCGGCAATTTCATATTTTTTGTAAAAACTACCCCTAGGTTAAACAGCCCCGCAGCGGTCCATAATGGACTCTAGACATATCCCGTACTGTCTGTTCATCCGTCCGGTCGATTTTTGGCAATTTCATATTTTTTGTGAAAACTACCCCTAGGTGAAACTACCCCTCAGCCACCCGTAATAGACCCTAGACTCACCCCTTCAGTCAAGGCACGTTTTTCCAAAATTTTTTCGAAAACTACCCCCCCCCACTCCACCCCCGGAGCTACCCCCGGGGAAGGTCCTGAACGTAGCTGAGGTCACCCCCTATACGTAGGTTAGGTTAGATCTATTTTGACTAGCTTAGGTCAGGGGGTTGGAATTTATTTTTTTCGAAAAACTACCCCCTACCCCCCTAAACGTGGTCGAAACCACCCCTAAGGCTACGGTCAAGGTCGCGATGACCTTCAGCATCATCCAAAACTTCCCCTATAGTCCTAGGTTACGTACAGGCCGAGTTTTATTTTTTTTTCTAAAAACTACCCCCCACCCTTCTGAACGTGGTCGAAACCACCCCTTGGTCTGGGGTCAGGGGCGCATCGACCTTGTGTATCATCCAAAACTACCCCTATAGTCCTAGGTTACGTAGCGGCCGAGTTAGGGGTTGTTGTGCAAATCTAAACCAATTCCTACTCATGAACATCCGCTGTAAATTTAACTCAAACAATAGTCCTGCTCTTTTTGTTACTTGCAAGGTAACAGCATTCAACGGGAAAGTTAGATAAAGTATACTACAGGGTGATTATTCACACAGGAAATTAAAAATGTTAGTTTCATTTATAATTTGATTACTTTAGAAAATGTTTGAAGGTTTTTTAATCAGATATTTAATTTTCATATTGTTGGAATTGCTTGGTGTTGCCTTTGTTAAAGCAATTACCTAGCATAACCTATCCTATCTATTCTTTTTGCATAACATATTTATCTATTTATTTTGCTTATCATCATATCTCATCCACTTAACAGTAATAATCAAGATGCCGAATTCGCTACGATATTCTTTCTAGTCTAAACTCAGTTCCCAGAAAGAAAGCGTGACACACAATAGTAGGAAATGCTGATGGCAAGTTCACAAAACTTCTTACGAACTATTTTAAAAACTTTATTCCCCTCCGTCCCATGAACTCGTCCATTTCTGTATTTAGATTTCATGATATTGTTTGAAACCCAAACAAATCATTAGGTCGAAGTTTTACATTGCGAACTATTGATATTGCTTGGTATTACATATTAGAGGATGAAAAAGTATGGTAACTTATGTTTATGATAAACCTAAACCATTTTCTTCGTTTGACATTTATTAACTTTTACTTTTAAGGGCAATCCAAAATTTCAACGTCAAGTGGTAATCCTTGGTTCCTGAAAGAAAATTGGGCCAGCGTTTTAAATTGAAATTTTTCATAGGGAAAAATATATACTTATAACAATATTTTTTTTTAAATGAGAAATAAATATTTTAAAAGTAGATATATTAGTAATATATTAAGGTATGTAGAACTTTACTTTTAAAAATAGATACTGTATAACGACAAACACACAAGTACTATTTCTGGGGGGATTTGAAAAATATTCCAATAATCTTATGCTCTCTTTTTTGTTTCAAACTACACTTTACAGTTACAGAATTTATATTTAGATTATCTCTGAAAACTATGTGCACAAAAACACAATTGTAGTATCTGTTAAAGCGTGTTAACAAAATTTAAATCCTGCAATGCAAATTAGAAATCCTTATGAAAATATATCAGCTAAATATACAAAGTAAATAAGCAGAAGGAGAACAGAAAATAATATAGAATTAGGTCGACAATTTTTTGCATAGCAAATTATAGTATTAAATAAATTAGCAAATTAGGTAATGATCAACAACTTTTGTTAACAATATTAACATTCTGATAAAAACAATATAGGCCACCTGTATAGCTAGGTACTTGATGTAAATTAATGTTTGACGTTTCAGCCATTTTTATTTTACTTAAATTACATTTTACCTATTCTAAACTTACATTCATTCTAAATGAGGTTTTTACGATAGAAATGCGATACAGAAAAATTACTGCAAGTTAAGTTTATTGTCAATTTATAATGAACTTACATTTATTATGTGATAGATTCACAATTTTATGAGGGGTTATGGATTATAAAAATAAAATTATATAGATTTCATTACAAAGGAAGTCTTGTAATAATCTTGGCAGTTACGAAAATTAATTAGAAACAAAATATTTCACTATTAGTAAAGGAACAGAACATCATAAGAGTGCAATTTTAAATATGTTTTACTACTTGTACTTTTGCCAATTTCTTTTATCATTATTTAAAAAAATATATTAAAATAAAATATATTTCACTTATATAATCTATCAGAAACGTGAGTTTTAATAAAATAGTAAACACATTTTTAATGAAAGCAGGTTCAATTGGGACGTAAGAGCTGTTGCAACAGCTGAAAAAAAATCGGTTTAAAATATATTTTTCAAATTTTGTGTGTTTGCTATTTCAATTATGATGTTCAGTACAAATTGTCACCCATTACGAGATTGAAATTTGTCTTTTAAGTTCACAACCATTCCCTCAAACCCTCGAATATCTGTTGGGTTTTACACCTACAAGAGGAAGCCAAGAGTAATCAAACTCAGAATAGTACCTTGGTATACGCAAGTTGTGATAATATAAATAACAAAAGTGAAAGATCGGCTCTACGTTTCTTATATTGGTTTGAAATTTGTTTTGGTTTACACTTTAATTTAATCAAAGAAATTATATATTATTTTATATTATTATAAAATTTCAGTATTATATAGCTACTTCTACATTAATTTATAACTTAGTGTTCAGTTACTCAAGAGAAAGAGTATAGTTCTGCAAAAGGTATATAATTGCAATCTCATTAGTCGCGTTTTTCTTCTGCAGTATGCAGAAAATGTATCGCTTGTAAGGCGAAAGGAGTTCCAAGTGAAACTGAAACGGATGTTGAAAAGAAAATAACCCCCACAATCAAACGAAAAATCATCCCACAGCTGTGCCTGCATAGGTTTCCTTTAGCGTGTCGAAGAAATACTCGAATGTAAGGTATTATTGTGTATTCAAAATGATATGTCTAATCGAAACGTAATTCCTACATAACGATCTGACAAGTGGCCAAATGAACTCGAAACTAATTTACTAAGATTGTAAGTTACTTCGGGGATAACATTTAAATATAAAATTGTTACTTTTAGGACAGGTCAATTAACTTAATAAAAATTATCTTTATTATGGTTGCTGAGAATTCTAGGGGTAACTTTATATTATTATCTTTGAAAAAAAACATAACAAATAAAACAATTATAATAAATTCATGTTTTACAAAGAAAGTGAAAATAACATAAACGAGGAAACATTTGTTAGGCGAAGATTTGTTTTTAGTTTCAATATGATAATTAGTGTGCACAATAATGCTCAGTACATGTTTTTCAATCGAGTCTAAGTGTATTGTCAATACAGTTCGATATTCCTTACAAAGAGCCACTTTAACCTTGTTTGTGTACTAGAATACATATTTATTACAGAACATATAAAAAAGAAACTTGTTTTAAAATTGTTTATAACCATTCAGCATATTCATCTTTAAATCTTACGAATTCTCAAACATGATCTTTCTATTTTTGTTACGACAGCTGTTCGCTATAACTTAACACAACCTCCTTATTGCATTATTTTTCAATATCATTTGTGTAATATATTTGATTTGTTGTTCTTATGATTTTATCTATTAAACGTCTAACATAAGAAAAAACAAAATATATGCAACCACATTTAACTAGGGCGTATTAGGATATGGTCTGATGATTTTATAGAAAGGGTCTGTGTGGGTTCTACTTCAATCAGTGCATGTTTCCTCCATCTCTTATTGTTTAATGTAACCAAGAGCTTCAGATATGGAGCAACTCAAAGTTACCCCACAACTACAATACAAACAGTGGTTTCTCTTTATACAGATTTGAGAACTTAAATTGATGCGAGTACAATATATTAATGATATTCTTAAAAGAAATGTGTTTTTGAATCTTTTCAAAAATTGTGGGAAATTAGAATAACCCTTATGAAATTCTTCATGTAGAGGTTTAAAGTATGTTTATTATAAACATTTTACTTTTGTGCAATCTACTATAGTTTTTGTTTGTTTGTTAGAGAAGTGTGAATCCTGTAGTACCTACTGAATTTTCCTAATATTTGACAATATTTGTAAACAATAATAATTGTATGAAAGGTGAAATACTAATGATTTTATAATTATAATAATGTAGTTAGATTGTAATAGTTATCTGTGTTTGTAGATAGTCCGTCCTTTTAACACTTTTTGTCAAGTATTATAATGTAGTAGTATATAACCTACATTAGTACTGTAATGTATATAGTAGTATACAAACCTTATTATATGATAATTTAGCATGTTGGTAAAAACATCCTCATTTGTTTATCTAGCCTGATTATCTAACGTGTTCGGAAAATAATGTACACACAATGGACGCATTGCCATTTGACATTATTTTCAAGAACCAATAACTATCGAAACGTTAAGATAAAGTTATTAAAATTAGGATTTAACAACCAAAAGTTATCAATTTTTCGAGACATATTGATGTCATCTAAGCTGATTCACCGACATATTAGTTGCTACGGTTGCCATTCTTTGTGTCTTCTTAAAATATGTAGTGCTCGCAATGTAAAAGGTGTATGTAAATGTATGAACTTGGGAGTTGACATTCTCGCTGTAAAACCGTGAAGGGAGAACAAACCTCCCTCTGAACAATTTATTGTCAGTGGCAACACAAAGCTCTGTAGTCAGCGCTTTATAATAATGCTGTGATTAATTTTATTGTGACAATTTTAATACCCAATGCGAATATTTTTAAGTAACCATTTTTAAAACATTTATGCATCCCAATATGTATACTAGCATAAATAAAGTGACATTTCCTACGTATGTCATGACCTAAATAATGCTATAATCTCGATTCCAAAAAGGTTACCTAAAGTCAATTATATCAATAAAAAAAAAGAAACTTTAATTTAAGGGTGAATAAAAGCGTCTGATTTCTAAAATATATAGTCTTTATGTTCGAGTAAACTCATCATAAATAGAACAAGAAATCTGTTCGTTACAGTTTCTCATATCATAGGGAGCATATATATATATATATATATATATATATATATATATATAGGCCTATATATATATATATATATATATAAATATATATATGAAATGTTACTATCTGGAGTACATCCGTTCATTCTGCAGTCCATAAATTCGCAGTTCCGACGTTTCGCTAGAATCTCATCCAGCATTGACGAGGTGAACCCAACAACAGTAGAAGATATATATATATATATATATATATATATATATATATATATATATAGTCTACATATATACAGAAAGTTTTCTATCCATTCTATTGCACATTCCTATTCATGGAACAAAGTAAGATAGACCTTTAACCTTTTATATTACCCAAAGACAAATCTATAACGTTAAATATGATTAAATAACGTTTCACATAATTATCAATCTAAATATGACCTCATATTATTTTGAAGTATCAACTACTGTCACTCTTGATATGTGTTATAAGTAACAATCGTTTTTAATTTAAATTTTCATGAAAATAAGTTTTAACAGTAAAAACATATCACAAACCAACATCTGTGTTTATTTGTTTAAAAGTATATTCAAACACTCTTTAAAATAAGGTAATCTCAATCATACAGAGACGTTTCGAGGAATGAAGGGTTTACTAAGATATTGAAATTGAATATTGTTAATCAAAGTCACTACAAATCCCCTAACTAAACGTACCGACTTAGGAAAGGTAGACTTAATGAAAGGTTTATTAATTTTGTTAAAAGTTCTGAAAGTCAAGTTGTTATGATGAAAACTCAAGTTTTCAATCAATTAACTTAAACACAAATTACCTAGCTGGCGTTCAAAATTAAATTATTTTGCTCATTAGAAGTTTAATTAAATTACATTTCATTTTAATTCCACGTTTTAGAACACTGAAAAGAAATTCTCAATATAAACATGGCAGTCGTTGTATGACTTTGTCTACTTTATAAACCATCGCGCACCTTAAAATGTTTCCAGCCCTGCAAATGTTGAAGGTCGACATCCAAAAAAAAAACTCATTGCAATTATGTTCAAACGCATATGTCACTTCTTTGCTTTACACTCAACAAACCTCACACTACATGTTCAGAATAGAGGATGAGGATGGTACTAAATACAATGTAATATACGCCTAGATAATAAAAACGTTGAAATATCTTTACAAAAAGTGGTCAACTATAATAAAATAAATGGCCAGGGTATTTCTTTTCAAAATCACAAATAAAACACTTTAACAAATATCATTAACTATAACGGTGATAATTGAAGGATAAGTCAAAAACCTCTGGAAATTCTAAAATTGTTTTTACTTATTTTTAGACGATGTGAAATGATCTTCTTTTATGTAAAGTTATTTTCCTACAATTGTGTGTGTGTGTGTGTTTGTGTGTGTGTGTGTGTGTGTGTGTGTGTGTGTGTGTGTGTGTGTGTGTGTGTGTGTGTGTGTGTGTGTGTGTGTGTGTGTGTGTTGTGTGTGTGTGTGTGAGAGAGAGTGTGTGTGTGTGTGTGTGTGTGTGTGTGTGTGTGTGTGTGTGTGTGTGTGTGTGTGTGTGTGTGTGTGTGTGTGTGTGTGACTCTGTGTGTGTGTGTGTGTTTGTGTGTGTGTGTGTGTGTGTCTTATCATTATTTATCATTAAAATCATTATTTGTTTGTTGTATTTAAATAGAACTTCTAAGCTGTCATCGCATGCAAATTTTGGAGATATGTGTGAGATACATAGGTATCCTGAAAAATAGACGAAATTCACTTGATCAGTAAAAGGAAATAAAGAAGAATTAGAAACGTGTCTCTATGTAATTATTATGCGCTCTTTCAAGTTAACCCTCGGGTAGGCGCGGGGCTACAGATGAAGCCCAGAGTTTTTGTTTAGGCTGCAACGCCTCTCCTAAAACTAGTGGAGAAACCCCTACAACGTTTGTTGTATTTTGTCATCTACGTTACTTACTGAGTCGGTGATTGTCACTCAAAGTGTGTGCGTTTTGTAATTGTTTACGACTAAAGTTGTTTGGGCTACACCTGTAACCCGAGTGACCTTTTGTTTTATGAGTGAACCAAGCGTGCACGTGTTTTTGTTATCATGTGCAGGTATTTTAGATGATTGCTTGTCAGATGAAGAGAAAATCCTCGTATCTTACTGCACTAAACCTAAGAAGCCAATAGTACTTCTGTCCTCGATATATTAAGACCACATTATTGACGAAGATTCAGGTGGTTTACAGAAACCCGAAACAATTACTTTTTATAACAAGACAACAATTAGAGTTGATGTATTAGACCAAATGTGTGGCAAATATGATGTAGCAAGAATGGCGAAATGATGGCCTATGGTTCTAATTTTTTATCTTCTAAATATAGCACCCATCAATGCGTGAAGGTTATGCATTGTATAACACTCTTAAATAACTAGGTGTTACATATAAATTCATTTACATATTTAATTTTTATTTTATAATTAGATCGGCCCAATATAAAAGAAATTTTTTGTTTTCTTGGTGAACACTTGTTAATCTATCGTAAGTACTAAGGTGCCCCTAGCGGGAAAAATTGTAAAATATCGTACGATGTTGGTAAGTTAAGGAAGTTAACTAGAAGATGCCATATGACGTAAGCATGGGGTGATACCTGCGAACCAATCAAAAATGTATATAAGAACAAATAAGGGTGGGGGTTGCATGAGAACTCAGCTTCGCTCGTCCATCCAACTGCCCACTTCACTAAAAGTTTTTGGACGAGACACACGTGATTGTAATTTCGGACATGATTTAGAAAATTTGTAAGCTTTCATTAATCAAAATTTAAGATGTCAAGGCCGGTACCAGTTTATTAGTGCAACTTACAGAAGAAGCCAGAACCTTTTTTTATGAGTTCCAAAAAGTAAAAGTTCGTACTTTTTTTTCCTTAAGTGAGCTTATTGCAAGAGCGATGTGCAGTGATAAATAAAATATGTTATAGTGTTATACAAGTGGTGTGCACAGCCAGGTACGTTTTAGAGTATAATGAAGAACATGTATTTTAATTTTAACTAACTTTAAATTTGATCGATAAATAATTAGCACATAAACGGTAGAAATCGTCTTTGGGCATTCATTTCTGAAATAAATATGAACCCTTAACTTACTACCTTCTCGGTACACAAATTTGAACACTTAACTTACTACCTTCTCGATACATCAATTTGAACACTAATATGTAATTGCTATATGTAAAGAATATAAATCACTTGATATATTGGTTGTCATTTGTTCAATTTGTAATTTGAGCTTAATTAATAAATTGTTTATTATTGTATTTTTAAACATTCAATGGTTATTTCGTACGTAACCTAGTTCTATCGTCAAGACTGGAATGCCGTCACAGACAGACAGTCTCTGCCTGAGCTGTGACGTAGAACTAGAAGCCCTGGTAAGTAAAAATAAAAATTTTGTAATAAGTAAAATAACATATTTAAATAAAGATAAATTCCAAGGTAAAAGGGCGAAGCGTTACAATTGCTAACACACCTGGAAGGTTACAATAGTAAAGAAACGAGTTTATTACAAACATGTCTTTGGATCTAATTGTTCCTAAAGTAAGAGAAATGGTTAGTGTAATTATGCTACCTGTAGAACTAAGGAGGCGAGCAAGAAACCTTCTTGGAATCGATGAACCCCAGCCTGAACATCAACCAATAGACAAGATTTGACGCTGCTACAGGTGCGGTAGAGGGAGGAGTAGATCAACCTGAAAGTGCTACGACCAATGTGGAGATATGCCCTGACCATACCCTCCTAGTATGGGGCATTCCTTTGGAAGCCACACACCAATTAAACATTGAAAAGAACATTAGTATCATCTTTGTAAGTGGGCCCTACCCATTTAACCTAAAATGTATTTATTTGGTAAACAAACACTTTTTTTACACATAAAATGTATTTTTAATGTTTTTAAAAATCTGTGTACTATTTCTGATGAATTATATTTGCAAATAAATGCGTTTTATAGTAGGCCTATCATTATCCTACATTCGTTTTAGATTTATGCACCTAAAGTTGTTAGTAATTTGTGACGTAAAATTAATATAATCAGATTACAATGTTTATAACCAATTTAAAAATAAAATCTTACATTTAGTTTTTTTTTACGAAATGTTAAATTGTATTATAGAAAAAAATAGTTAGGACAGTAACAAATTTAAACCCGGCAAGCTGGCCTGAGCAAACGGGCGGGTCCACAGGTGGCGGATAGTGGGACGGCCTACAGAAATGTAGGTTACCTGTGAATAAGGATTCCGGAAGGTTTCTGAATATGCAGGCCTGGACCAAGGCTATGGTTCAAAGGTGAGGAATTATCCCTCCTCGTCAGTCAACCGGTTGGGCGTGGTAGAAATAACCGAGTGCTCTGACCGGGGAGACTGGGGTAGTTGGGAATTAAGTCCTCACAATGCTACTCTCACCTCCCGGGTGAACCAAGGGCAATGCGACAGTGAAGTATGGGCGGGAAACTACCCAAACGAAACAGTTGTAAAAAAGAGAGTAAAGCAGGCTGTTCGTCTGAGCAGTTAATAATGTCCTGAACTTGGGGTGTGCTTCAAGGTCAGTGACTGAATACCCAATCCAAGGTGGAAGGCATCGTGCCGAAGGATGAATGGCTGCAGGGTATAAAATGCAGTCCCAAACGATCCCCTTGAGGAACCAGACAAAACCTCATTGTATGTTGTCTTGCCAGGGCAGTGGGGGCTCTGCTCTGGTCGACCGTTATTTCCCCCATACTCGTGGGACTTTAATGGACCAAGTAAGTAAAAGAAATTATTTCGAGACTGCACAGACAGTGGGAGCCAATGAGACGGCAAACCGTGAGTCTGTAGCAGATGTGTCAACGGCAACCATCACTGGGGGTGCGGGGGTTGCTGTCAAGCTGCCGACTGCAGAAACCGGTGAAGTGGCTGTAGAGTTGAGCACGATGTCTAGTCCTGGGGCTGCTCTGCGGACCCAGGCGACTGCAAATTAAGCAGAACAATGATCAAGATCCTCCAAGTGAACCTACAGCATAGCAGGGCGGCGAGTGCTGTCGTGTGTAGGATGCTGGACAGGGGAGAGGTGGACTTGGTTCTCATCCAGGAGCCATGGATTTCTGGAGGACGAATATCCGGGCTGGCGACATCTGGAGGTAAGTTGTTGTACGATAAGGACTCTGGTGTTCCAAGGACGTGTATCCTGGTTAGGAGGGGGTTGAGTGCTTTTGTACTAACGGACTTCTGCTGCAGGGACTTAATAGCAGTGACGGTGGATCTGCGGGCGGAGGGGAGGATGAAGAGGCTGAACCTTGCCACGGCATATCTCCCCTTTGACTACGCGGGGGCTCTACCAACACAAGAGCTGAGGAGGCTGGTCGAGCACTGCGGGGCTGTGGATGAGGATCTGCTGGTGGGGATGGATGCTAACTCCCATCACACTTCGTGGGGAAGTACAGGTACCAACACTAGAGGTGAGGAACTTTTAGCTTATCTTAGCTCTAAGAGTTTACTAGTCTTAAATCAGGGGGAAGAGCCGACGTTTGTCACTAGGGCCAGACAGGAGGTCCTGGACATTACGGCGGCATCGAACCAGACGGCTAGGTATGTACTAAACTGGCATGTGTCGGATGAACCATCTTCTTCTGACCACAGACATATTAGGTATGATATCTCTCTAAATCCAGCCATGCTTCGGCCAACCAGGGATCCAAGAATAACAGACTGGGACTCCTACAGGAGGGACCTGGGAGTTCGGATTGAGGAGGCTGGATTGGAGTATGGTGGGAGGAGAGAGCTAGAAGACTCTGCCGCATTGGTTGGCGAGGCTATAGTAGAATCATTTACTGATAACTGCCCTCTTAGTGAGGGGAGAAAAGTAGGGGATCCGTCATGGTGGAGCAAGAAGCTAGCCAAACTTCGCAAGACCACCAGGAGACTCTTTAATAGAGCAAAAAAGAACGGGGAGTGGGACTAGTATAGGAAAACATTAACCGAATACAACAGGGCAATTAGAGAAGCACGCAGGAAGTCCTGGAAGGAGTTTTGTCAAGAGATTGACAAAACTCGGGAAGGGGCACGACTGCATAAAGTGCTATCTAAGGACCCAGTTAACCCGGTGGGGATGCTAAGAACCCCAATGGGAAATATAACAAAAACTGCAGGGGAAACTGTGGAAGAATTAATCAGAACACATTTCCCTTCCAGTACCCTGAGGAAACTTGGGGGAGCAGACACTGAACCAGTTGCCAAACTCTCCACAAGACGTGGTAAGAGGGAGGACTGGGAAGTGGCAAGGAGGATAGTAACTCCACAAAGGGTAAGATGGGCTATTGGCACATTTAAACCCTACAAATCTCCAGGTCCAGATGGGATCTATCCTGTGCTGCTGCAGCAGGGAATGGATTTGCTGGTACTGGTACTTACTAAATTATACAGGCTAAGCATTGCTTTAGGGCATGTGCCGGCAGCCTGGAAAGCTACTAAGGTGGTCTTTATACCTAAGCCCACCGGTAACCAATCGGAAGGGAAAGGATACAGACCTATTACACTCATGTCCTTTGTTCTTAAGGGACTTGAAAAACTGGTTGATAGGCATATTAGGGGGGTGCTTTGGCCATAAAACCACTGCATTGGAACCAGTATGCTTATCAACCGGGGAAATCCTGCGAGGGAGCTCTCCATCAAGTGGTTGGTAGGATTGAGCAAATGATCGCCAAGAAAGGTTGTGCCATAGGTGCCTTCCTCGACATTGAAGGGGCTTTCAATAATCCCTCAGTGGAGACGATGGTAAGTGGTGCAAGACGTCATGGAGTGGATGCAACCACTTGTGGTTGGATAAGTTCTATGTTAACAAACAGAAGCATTTCTGTAGAGGTGGCAGGGGAGGTTAGAAGGGCGGAGACAAGTCTGGGCTGTGCACAGGGGGGGGGGGGTTCTCTCTCCTCTGTTGTGGTGCCTAGTGGTTGACAGCCTTATTGAACTCCTGAATGAACAGGGGTACTTCTGTCTAGGATATGCGGACGACATAGTTGTTCTGATCCTGGGCAGATTCCCTGATACAGTCCTTGAGGTAATCAGAAATCCTCTACGACTGATTGAAGAGTGGTGTAAAAAGGAGAACCTTAGGGTAAATCCAAAAAAGACTGCTCTCATTAACTTCACCAGACAGCGAAAAGATCTGACGACCAGGATGCCCCGCTTGTTTGGTGAATACCTTGAGTTTGTGGGGGAGGTGAAGTACCTGGGAGTTACTCTGGACAGGAAACTCACCTGGAACCCACATCTTGAGAGGACAGTTAACAGGGCCAAAAGGGCACTGATGACTGTGAGAAGAATGGTGGGTAAGAAATGGGGACTGAAGCCATCAATGATGCACTGGATGTATCTGAGGGTGATAAGACCTATGATTACCTATGGAGCTCTGGTGTGGTGGACAAAGGCCAACCAGGCACAGACAAGAGCCAAACTGAGCTCTATCCAGAGATTGGCCTGTCTGTGCACACTGGGAGCGATGTCAACTACACCAGGTGCAGCAATGGAAGTAATGCTTAACCTCCCTCCCCTTGAGCTTGTCCTTAGGGGAGAGGCGAGCCTAGCGGCATGGAGATTGCGCAACTCGAGCAACTGGGCTAACCTCCCAGATGTCTCGGGACATATGAGTATCGAGTGCGTGGTCAAAGAACCCGTCTTGGAAATGGGCAGCGACCACAATACTCGAATGTTTGCACCTGACCATGTACACCAAACTGTGATGGAATGGTCAGGGACATTAACATCGGGAGCTCAGATCTGGTACACAGATGGCTCCAAGATGGACTTCGGCACTGGAGCGGGGGTGTATTGTAAAAACCCAAGGGTAGAACTAGTTTTTTCCTTGGGGAGGCATACCTCTGTCTTTCAGGCCGAAGTATATGTTATAAATGCCTGTCTGGGAGAGATAGCGAGAAGGGAAACACATGGGACCCGGATTGCTATTTTCTCCGACAGTCACGCAGCAATTAAGGCACTAAACGGACACGTGGTCACCTCGGCCATAGTCAGGGAGTGCCTAATTAACCTACAAGCTCTGGCAAGGCACAATCAAGTCATGATAGGTTGGGTGCCAGGGCATAGGGGAATACTTGGAAATGAAGCCGCAGATGCGCTGGCCAGGGAGGGGTCTTCGACTCCCCTGATTGGACCGAAGCCTGCGGTAGGTATTTCCAAATCCATGGTCAGGATGACAGTGCGAAGGTGGATGGCTGAAAGACACTGTGAGCACTGGATCAGGGCCGAAGGGATGAGACACAGCAAGCTAACCCTTAGGAAACCCTCCTTGGGGCTGCAGAAGAGTCTCATCTATCTGTCTAGGCAGGAATTAAGGATAGCCACAGGTCTACTCACGGGACACTGTGGACTAAGGAAACATTTGCATAAAATGGGTATCTACAAGGATGAACCAGTGTGCAGATTATGCGGGCAGGAACTCGAGACTGCCACACACATTATTTACAGATGTGAAGTACTTGCTGAGAGGCGCTTCAACCTCTTTGGTGATGGAACGGCTTCGGTGGATGCTGAAGGTAAAACTCTAGTCAGGAGACTCCTAAACCTGGTAAGAGGGAAGGGGTTATTTGACTAGATCAGGGAGGTAAGTACAATATACCTTAAGGTAGCAGTGCTTCGGGCAATTCAAACCCGCTCCCAAGTTGAAAAAAAAAAAAAAACAAATTTAAAAAAAAAAAGGGAAACCATCGATAGACTACACAACCACGAATAGTAGGATGAAAATTTTTAGGGCGAATAGAGAAAGGGATAAGGATTGTTAGCCATGATTCCCTGGTCGGGATTATGAAACCACTATCAGTAAAGTATGTAGGGTTTTATCTTTAGGATAAACGTACGATTACTGAAGTATGCAGGGCTTCATGTTTGGAATAAGTCATGATCTACCTAGGAAATATTTGCACAATCATTAGAAAACTAAGGATGGTGTGGGGATAAGAATGTTTAAATGAAATTAAGATAGGGAAGAAGCTACCCTTATTCCGTGACTGGTGAGAATCGCTCACTGAAGTGAAAGGGAAGTCTTAGGCTTTATCAACGACTGTCACAATTCAAGATAATGCCATTGTATTAAACAACAAGCGTATTTTAGCATCTACAAACACAATGATAACGTGTCTCTTTCCCTGCTGAAGCTGCACAATATACGACAGCACAAAACGTTATCATTTAACCTCCAAAATACAGATTCATTTCTTAAAACCATAGGTTATTCTATTTTCAGCCTAAAAGATTAAAATATTTTTGTCCAACATTATTCTTACCATTCTGATTTTAGTCTGACGACGTGTCTCAGCATAAGTTCAAAATATACTATATTCAACCCTTACATATCGTTTACTAGATACAATTCAATAAACCCTACACACCTTAATGTTCAGTGTTTAGAAATCACTGTTCACAGTTCACCGTTAAAGATTTGTATGGTAATTACCGTAAATGATGAACGGTCAAGCACACTAAACTGATCGCTATTCAGCATTGGCTAACAGTTCATTTTTCATCACTTAGCAACCATTCTTCACAATTAAAAATTAAACGATTATTGTTCACTTGTCTTTGTTCAACCTTCATCGACATTTTATGACTATTCACTGTAGGTCTTTAGCCGCCCACAGATATCTCTATTCAGTTTACTCTTCATTCTAATTCACGGCTAGAGAACATTCTAAG
The DNA here is from genome assembly GCA_036971475.1 of Prosapia bicincta. Taxonomy (NCBI): domain Eukaryota; kingdom Metazoa; phylum Arthropoda; class Insecta; order Hemiptera; family Cercopidae; genus Prosapia; species Prosapia bicincta. The sequence goes on along the minus strand of JBAIZL010000001.1, from coordinate 171,350,152 downwards.
CCAAGATCTATACACCATTCCTCAATATAAATTAGTTGGAATATTTCAATGTTTTTCTCTTTATTAGACCTTGTTTTGGAAAAATTATTTTAGTGTTTTTGAACTTGACAAAATTAGGAATTGGATCTGAAAAACTCAACAGCAGATCGTTTAATTGGCTCTTATTCTATTTATTTTATGGGTTTATTAATTTGTAAATTAAAAATAAAATTTAATTATCACTAATAAATTACAGATTAAGAAGTAATAATATTAACTATTTTCTTTAATCATTTCTTTATCTGCGAAATAGAATGTTCTACCTAATTTTAAAAATTTACAATAAATTAATGAACTTTCTTACAATTGTAGTTTTATTCCAAGCTCTGAAATGAGCATAAAACGCACGCAGCCTCTTCCTCTAACGTATTTATTTTAAATTCTAAACATAATTCCGTAATTATCGCCAGATGTCAGGGGTGTCGAGCTGTAATTAGTTTCATTAAGAGAAGTAACACAGCTGTCACAGATTGCAATTTTATTTCAGCAATTTTCATTAAATTATTTCTTCTGATTTACTTATTACATTCATTTACATTAATTTTAAATGTTTTTTCTACATTAAAACAATTTCAACTTTCTCGCACTTTTTTAATTTCGCGAATAAAACTATCAGGCAATTTTGCTAGCTTTTAATGTTTTGCAAATATTAAGAGTATTTAAAATAATCCATACAATATCTATTCTGTCGTTGCTTCTATTCACATGCCCTGGAACTGAATTGATGAAACCTTTTTATTTATTTTCAGTTTAAAACCCTTTTATACTGAATAATATTTGGCGAGACAAATATCAGATGGTATAATAGAGTGCATCAAAGGTTTTTGCTACGTATATTTGAATATTTTAAAATTCAATTTATTATTGCTATAGAAACATAACCCTAACATTCATTTTTAGGTCAATTGTGAAAAGATTTTTGAAATTGCTTCCAATATTATTAATAATTACTACGTAGCTGGAAGTAATCCGGTTGGAATAATTTTCGTCATAAAGAAGATACAATTTAGTGAAAAATATTGAGTGCCGCTAGGTTTCAGGGCAGTACTTTAATATACATAAAAGATCCCTTCTATAAATAAATTATTTTACCTACATATGAAGAATAAACAAAATATACCATCTCAAAGAAAGCGCAGAAATACCTTTGATAACGTTTCAATGACACACAGATTACATCAAGTGGTAGGAAAATGACGGAACAAGGATATATAATTGCTGTCACTTTACATCACTTTTACAACAGAAAATTTGCTCTCTGTTGAACTTCACAAATATGAAATATGTTGTCAAATACCATTTCTACCTTATTTCAGTGAAGCTTTCACTCGCATTTTCACTAAGATGAAATATTTTTCTCTGAAACTCAACCGACTTGGATGAACTTTATGTCTAATTGAGTTCTGATGCTCTAATCTAAAACTACCTGTGAACGTCTATAAAGATATCGATTATCGCTTAGCATCGAGACCAGCTTCAAATTAAAAATCTTTCAAAAATTGTAAACAAGTTCTTAAGTTAAATGATCACTGCTATGTATTTCGCATCAAACAAACCCAATCAATGTGCCATAGGAGCCTAAAAAATTTATGAAGTAATAAATGAAACAAGTGATTAGTCTGGGGAAGAGTATCTCTTTATGCAAAATTTTTTGATACATAGGATCTCATTTATGCCTCAGATTCAAAGTCACTTACGCATATTGTGAACTTACGCATACAGGAGACAAACGATAAATTAGTTTTATTATAGAATGTTATTATGTACCCTATAAGCCTTTCCAATGAAGCTGTTGTATTATTATGGGAATAATTAGATTTAGTTCTAACATACTTTGTTAAAAAAAGAAGTTTGACAAAATGTAATTACTAAGCGGGAGACAGGTGGCTAGACATACAGATGCACAAACGCACAAAGTTGGTAATTCAATTCCGTCGACTTGTAAACTACATTTAAGTTGAACAACCTCTCCAGGTTCAGTAACTTTAAATCATTTCACTCCGTTGGGACATGCTTACTCCTGACGATAATTAAATCAACTACGAAATCTCTTAAACATTGCTGGAATATAGGTTTTCTGAAATAATTTACTTCCTTCACTTTGGTGTTAGATAACTAGTTTATAAATTTATATATAACATCGAGTAAATAATGTTCTGTAATGATTAGGTTATTTTACGTTCCGGACTGCACAAAGTTATAAACACTTATTCTTTATTTTTATCTATACCTATATAAATTAATAAAATGTTTGCAATAAAATAACGAAAAGTAATAAATTAAATAAATACTATATACTATACATACTACATAAATAAAAATACAATATAAATCCTACATACTGTACATAGGATCTTGTGCAGTACATTAGTCCTACATATAATTGTCCGTGAAAAAAGCACAAATGTTCTAAATTTAATCCAGCAGTGGTCAATGATAGTACTTTGTTCATGGTTATTGCGAATGCAAGACGCAAATGAAATTGTAGTAGTTTGAAACCGAAGGGTAGATCGAATTCTCTGGAGGGCTGTGGATGGGCCTGCACCTAACCTCACAAAAACCATTCTGGGAATATTTTGACAATGCATCCAAATTAAATTAACTTCTGTTTAGCGGCTTAGGTGTCCATAAAATACATACATACATCGGTTTTTCATCAAACTAAGCCTCTAGGTCGGAGTTCTGCACATAGATCTGTAGAACGCTTTCCACGAGCTATCCTGAAAATATGTAAAATAATCTCTCCAAATTTCATCGACTTCTGTTTTTGTGCGTCCTTAAGATACATACTTCATTTTATTAAGTATAAATTTACCTAAAAATTTTAGTCCATTGTTTGAGTTTCACAACGTTACTTGTATTATTGAAGCTAAAACTCTAAGGGCGAACCAAGTACCCCTGATAAGGTGCACGATTATCGTATACGAATTATCTTATATTGATATCGACTGCTACATACAGCTGCGGTTTTGCCCTACTTTTAGTTTATGAATAAATCAGATAAATATTGTACGTTTTATAATTTATGGTATGTAAAACATACTGAATTATAACAACTAAATATGAATGAGCAAAGTTATAATGACATGTAATAATTTAAGTATTTGTTATAACTTATAAGTAATAAGGTGAGGGTTCGCTTGAATATAGTTTATTCTATAGTGTATTCGAATATTATAATAAACTCTTAAAGAAAATATTTATTAAGAATAAACTCTTTCCTATTTGTATAATAATAGGTTAAATTTATGAATGTATAATTTTTCAAAATACAAATAGTTTAAAAAATGTATTAATTATTTCTGTGTTATAGATAAAACCAAATAAATATGAAGTGCCAATATCCCACGTTTTCGTTTTGTATGCAATGCATCTGCTTATAAATTTAACTATGTTAATAGAATTTCATATTTTATTTGCAGAGAATTACGTCCGGATAACGAAATCGTTATCTTTAAATTCACTTTGACTGTTTATACAGAGAAATATGATGGTTGAACTTAGGTACAAAATTGAATTTTATATTGAATAGGGTAAAGAGAATATATACGATGTAATGCATTCTAAGAGGTAAAATGAAATAACAATATGAGTATATTGGGATAGAGTGTAAAGGTGTACCCTGCAATGTAGGTTGTATTCCCTACTAATGATGAGTAAGGGCTATTCCAATTAGGTAGGATTAGGGTTTAAAACTGAATGGCGTGAAATATAAGATTAGATCATGGATCATACATCGTTGAGGAATACCTCTCTATTAGGGTTAAAAAGGGATTATCTCGTCTCTACAACAGTTTTATACTTTACAGTGGTAGTATTTAGATAATTTACAATACTTTGAACACCTTCCTTATTTATTTTGGTCTTCCTACATTCGGTATATATTTAACCACATGTAAAATGTCAAAATCACACAAATGGCTTTTAACCTTAGAACTGGTGACCTCTGTATTTTACTTTTACGTACAAATATATTGAATGAAACGTAAAAACGTTTTGTGTTTATTTCTTTGGTGTTTTAACTATTGGAGTTATGGAAACTTTACCAACACTTGTTTGTTCTGAGGATTATCAACAATAGAATAAAACAATTTAATGTACGTCAGATTTATTTTGCAGTTTCTGATAAAGTTTAATCTCGGCAATTTAAGGCTGCCAGAAATGTGACGTCAATTACTTTTTTGTTAGGTTGTAAATTGTACGTATAACCAATGACGGATCGGTGATTACTCTATTTTAATATAAATTGAGCAAACTAAAATTGAGTCGTATAACGCACGTGCACATTAATAAGCCTTAATAGGCAATTTTCCTGGCAAATAGGGAACGCATGTGTTATGCAAGTATTGGGTGAATTATTTATTCTGTCTTAGTACTTAAGTGAGACTACAAGCTTGACGATAGTAAATCTATGGTAATAGCTATGAAAGCGTATCTGAATTATTTAATCAAGCATAATATAAGCAAGATGGAATTGATGTTTACACATTCAGCACCTTTTTTAAATATTTCAAAAACGTAACTTGTTTTAAGATAATGTTTAATTTCTTGTGTTGAACTTTTAAAGGAAGTACGAAATTATAGGTGTTTGGAAAACAATAAAATGAGATAATAAATGAAACTAAAAACTCTTAATTTTCCAACAACAAAATTCCAAGTCCAGGTTTCAATTTTAATATTCAAATGTTAAATCTAAACTACTAATTGGTCTTTGACACTTTACGACGTCATGCTTTAACCACCCTTCAGTGTTATACAAGTGTTACAAACATTGTTTCACATATTGATAGATGTAATATTTTAAAATATTTTATTTTGTGTCTCCGTTATTTAGAAGGAGACGTATTCTAACCGTTAAGGGATTCTCTATGTTCATTTCACATTAAAAAAATATTGCTTTTTAAACCCGATGTTTTAAAAACAATTACATTCTAATAAGATGAAAAACCATGAATAATACATTTCTTTTTCGTCGGTTGATTCTTTGTAGGAAATGACCTGCCTTAGATGTTTCCTGACAACAAAGACAGTTTTCTGTGGTGGGTAAATCTCTATCCTACCTAAACACTCTTTATCATCCAATTGTCAAAGCAGAGATTTTCATTTTTATTAAATGAAAATGTTGATCCGTTACACATTATTTATTTCGTTTCAAATATAACATTGCTTGATAACATTTATCACCAACGTACTTTAGGAAGAGGTTTAGCTAATAGTTTAATAATTAATAAAACAGAAGCCCTAATATTTATTATACTATGCTATTACCTTACCATAATCACGTATCCTTTGTTTTTACACTCACCTATATTCTTTTCACTTAAACTTCCCGCTTATTCTCTTTTCTCACAATTTTCACACACCATCATCAAATACTGTCCCCACACGTCCTCTTTGTATTACATTTCTCAAGTATCCCAATATATTCCCCTTGTTTTATCTTCATATATCCACATATTTTACAAACTCTGGACGCGGCTTTTACTATTTTCACATATTCATTACGTTTACCTTTGTCTTATATCTCTTTTTTCTACCACAATAATAAATCACCCTAAGGTAACTCACTCTCTTATATTCCTTACTTGCGCTCTTTCTTTAACACCCGTAATTGTGTTCTTCAATTACAATCCGTTTCCTTTCACAAATCTCACGTATCCTCTTTAACTACCTTCCTCTTACAACCATTGCTTTTAGCATTTCCTTTACGTCCCATATTATCTACATTCATCGCACACAAATATTCTCTCTCCTCTTTCCAAGGATCCTCCTTTTTCCTTACTAACAGATTACCTTATTTTGTAATCCCTACATATCATCTACCTTAACCACCTACATATGACTAAATCGCTTACCATTTTCTCATATAATCTTCTTAAGCCTTGTTCACGTGTACTCTTCCTGTAACATCTTGTTTTACCTTCTAGATTAATTATCTTAAGTATATTCTTCATTTAGCATCCTCATATAACCTCTTCATTCAAGAAGCCATTCGTTAGATATCCATTTCCTCTATTCTATTTATCATCTATCAATAAAATCACACACACACACACACACGGGCATAAGTAAATAAATAAATAAATATATATATATATATAAATTATTCTACTGAGTTGAGAGTTTATTCTATACTTTAGTATATTAAGTATATATTCACTCACGGGAGTATATATTTCTTTATTTAGAAAACGAAAATTATTGTTTAGGCTGTTAATTTTAAAGAAATAGCATAACATGTTTTAAGATATTACTATATAGTACAATAATGCTTCTTGAAAGCAGCTAAATATACTACAGAAAGTAAAGCCTATAAGTTTCTCATGTAGTGTAGAACAAGGAGCGTTTATGCTTTGGCTCTAAGCTGTTTATTCTAACACAACTCAAGTCTTCTTGATGCATTAAAATAATGTAATAAAGTTTCCTACTGTTATAAGCTATTATTGCCCTAGTTAGCAGGGATATTAATTTCTAGCACAAGTTAAACATTGCTAGTTCATCGTAAGGGCAAATATACTACACCTAGCATACTTCAACGAAAACTAGCTTATGTTGATTCACCTAACGGCATTCATCGACTTATTTATTTTTGAATTTATATTGATAATAAACACACACACACGTTCCTCTAATAATTTCAGCCTCAAAACACTACACATATTCAAAATGCATTTAATTAATTAAAAGATACTATTTGATCCGTCATATTTTACAAGCTAAAGATGCTTGGCAATACTGACACCTAAACCTAAGAGAAAGTATTGTTTAATGTCATTTAAAGAATTGTAGGTTTAGAAAATGTTCAAAAATGATTGTAAGGAAATAATTTATGATTTTATATGGAACAGTTTGCTATGTCTAACAGTTACGTTGGTAAATTTGAAGTCAATTTCGTAAAATAATACAGCTAATAGAATGATTTTATATATGTCATAAACAACAAGGTTTATGTTATTTCTAAATATTTTAATCAAATATTGTTTGTACGTATTAAACGTTTTGTCACCTGTTAAGTACAGGATTGCTAACCTCACTTTCCCTAAACCACGTTTATTTACATCTGTCATTATTTTCGATATAACCTAGAAATCAGCTGGTGTTTTACCACAGTTCAATTTCCACCGCCTGCTAGACTTTCGTTGCCGGCTAGAATCTAGGCTTCTTTTACTGCAAAGAAGTAGTTTTACGATCCAGTTACCAGACGCATTGAGACTATTCATCTATGTTTTAGACTAGGTCCACGTACTTTCTGATCTAGTTACTTTTGCTAGCATTTCCGTATTTCTCAGTTACACACTCTCTTGCAATATGGCTGTTTACTAGTGCGGCTCTCCTGTTTCTATTCAAGTGCTTTAGCCGATTACATCGGGTTTAAACCGCGTTATAATATTACACCGCTTACTGATTATGTTCAGTTAGTGTCGTAGATGCGTTCTAACTATAAATTACCGCCGTCAAACTTTAATAAGTCATTTTAACCGCATTCTAAGTTTGATTGCCATTGTGTTAGGTTAACTGCGTGGTATTTCATTACACCGCAGACAATTAACTCTTTAATCTCGTGTGTGAACTATCAAGTGTGGATTAAAGATTTTCTATTGTGACTATTTGAAGTGCTTTTAACTTTCAATTAATTTTAAATGAGTTCTAGTTTTATGCCCTTCTTCGCAAGCTACGGTTCTTCACTTCAGGACTGAACCCAGGCCTGGGACAACCGCAGCATCAACTCTTCAACTACCCTGTATAGCTTGGAATGATAAGTGGCGTAGACTTATCTTCACTCATAAAATTGAACTATTTCTTTTAATTAACGTGTAGTGTTTCATTTAAATTCAGTGTCGTTTTTATTAATAAAGCAGACCCCATACTGCTCCAACAAAGCGTGGGTGGTCTTCCGGACTTTTTAGTGCAACCTCGTTTGATTTGAACTACCCTATTGATTTCTAATATTTCACATAATTTTCTTTCTTTAGTTTTGCTACCAAAACTATACATCACCTTTACTCCCTTGTTATAACTTTGGCTCATTATCACAATCCTTATTAATCACTTACTAGTGCTGTAGGTATATTAAATTATATTTTTCTGGCATCAATTTTATAGTGTAATAAATAATAGCGAATGTGAGATCCTCAATAATAATTCTTTTAGTCACTAAATAACATAAACTTCTTCCGTGCTACTCAGTGCTCCATCTTTTTGTTTGGATTGTTAATTCTTCTTGATCGCTAATGTATTTCTTTACATCATTTGTCTACATCATCTCCACAACGTGTTACAGGTGTAACTAATTTGGAGTTTATTTAACTCATATCATTCTAGTCTTTCAAGCGACTTCCTCCTCCATTGGAGATATTTTTAAAGATAACAGACCAAGTTAGTATTGCAACCTATCAACAAGGCAAGCAATAAAAAGGAAAATACTTCATTATGTATTGTAGGCAAACTCGTCACCGTCAAAATCTACAATTTGGTTCTAAGAAATGATGTTGCAAGCTGCCTTAAATAAGATTAGATTCCGGTGTGAAAAGACGACTTAAAATAATGCTATGAATAATTTTAAAATGTTATTGTTAGTAAAGAATGTGATTTATAAATATTGCTCCAGACAAGTAACTTACCTCTTGTAAGGCATATACTTCTTTAAACTCCAAACCATTCTGTCCTTAACTCTTATCAATTAGAAATATAATGAAATATATTTTTTTATTGGTTGACTGGTGAAATAGAAATAAAAACTTAAACAAAATGCAAGACGGTACTAGTCGGCCCTTCACTATAACCCGTGCATGTTTTTGACAGCGAGACCTAATTTCCACCGTGTTCGCTGTTTCCCGGCACATAAGTCTTTTAAAAAGCTTTCCTTTCAAAAACAAGAGTTTGTGGTTTTCTCTTGAATTACTATTATTTATGACACGCTTTCATTCTTCCAGGACAGAGTCAAATCATGGATTATTCAGTTACACGCGCCGAAGAAACACATTGTTATGTGGTGGAAGGTTACTTCCAGAGATTTGTTAATGTAGTTTCGCAGTAAAGAACAGGAAAGAGGAAATCAGTATTTTTGTTTGACAATTATGGTATTACCTTGAGCCGCTATATTTCATTTTAATAAAGAATGCAAATTTATCATGAAAGTTTACTGTCAATAAAGTAGTCTTCATTCTTTCTTTAACTTTGTTTACAATCTGTTGCTTAAGAAAAAGTTCTTAGTATCTCTGTATCTATTTAATCTTCTTCTTTCATTCCGCTAAGTTTAGTTCTATAGTGATGTTTCATGAGTATCGACTTCCTTTCATCTTATATTTTTTCTTTATCAGGAGAAGAAAGATGTTTTTATGCTTACATATCTGCTACAATATCGATAGAAACAGCTCTGCCAGTCCCTTCTAACAGCGTGTATTAAATCAAAACATTCGAATATATATCTTGCTAGAAATGCATAGTAGAAGTAGCTACGAAGAAGGGTTTGACATATCTATTGTGGTCCAACAAAACTGTCCCCTTTACTAGTTTTAAAATTATTTAATTTTTTCAAAAAAAACAATAAAACATTATGACGATTTTATGGAACACATTCCTTAACAGCCATATGGATCTATTTTCCCTGGCAGCGTAATTTAAGCGTATATAGTTATTGCTAGAAATTATATTAGGTATTGGTTTATATAAGAGAGATCAATCACAAATGGGATTAAAATGAGCCTATGCTTTTATTGAACACCATTAAGACATTCTAGTTCCTCTTATTTTCTAACAGACATTGACATTTATCAACTTTTTAAAATTAAGCAAAAGATTGATATATAAATGTAGGGTTAGGGTATTGAATTATATATATATATATATATACAGGGTGCAGCAGCATAACTTCCTTTTTTTAAATGCTCGCCATTCAGTTAGTTAATTTCATAGCGGAGCGCTAGTGGTCTCGATCAAGAGGGGGTATAGTATTGTTTTGTCCCGATACGTTATAGTCGCCATCATGCGTTGGAATAGTGTGGAGCGTGCCTTTGCCGTTGAGGCTTACTTTTCAAGCATATGTTCGGTTATTGCAACACAGCATTTTGGAATCGCTTTAATTTATCTCCGTTGGCTGCCGTCCCAGACAGCAAATCAATTGTTGCATGGGTCACTACATGCAGACAAACCGCAAGTGCGACCAAACAAAGAACTGGAGTCCCTCTGCTCGTTAGATCACCTGAGAACATTGAAGCAGTGAGAGCGTCAATGTTGCGATCACCACGGCGTTCTGCGCGCAAACACGTATCTGCCCTTGGACTATCCGATCATTCTGTGAGAAGAATTCTTCGTGATGATCTTCATTTTGTATATATATATATATATATATATATATATATATATATATATATATATATATGGCGGAAAGTTTTAAATTTGTCGTGAAGTAAATTTTTTCTATCAAGCTAAATAATTTATCATTTTTTATATTTTATTTGTATGTTTTTGTTTGATACATTATTTTTAGTATTTATAAATTTGCAGTTTTCCCCAGACCGTCATTTTGATGGGTTTTTGTAATTTATAAATGCCTTTTACTAACTCCCACAATCCTCATATATTTCTTAATATTTCCTAATATATTTAAAACAGTAATAAAATACATTTATATACATTAAATCAAGTTCAAATACATTTTTTTAAACCTTTACAGATGACAATTGATGTTAACACAGTTTTTTTCATATATTTATTCAATAACTAATCTATAAACTATGGGCATCTAGTCCGGATTTGAATCGAGTATCTTTATATTCAAAGTCTAGCGTTTTTGTTAGTACGGTCTTTGTTTAATTATATGCAAATGTTAGACTTTATGATTTCTGTTTTTTTATTGATTTCTTTTTATAGTATTCTATAAACGCTACAGTGATAATTACTAATTTATAATTTGAACTTATGAACAGCAGGTGTAAGCTGTTTTTGTTCAGGTAAGATAAATTGGAACATACGGTGTCAAAATCTTTGTTTTAAAATATCGTAAAAAAAGTATTTAAAATTGTATTGTTATTAAAGAATGTCACATATATGAACTCCTTCCCAACTAGCACTCAACTGTTGTCAGTTATATCACTTTCTTAAACTTCACACCATTATGTCCTTGTCATTAAATGTTATTGTCAAAACGCTCCTAAATTAAAACATTACCTCTTGTCAAAATTATTTGGTTTGACTAATAACCCTAGATTTAAAACTATGTAGACACTTGCATAGGTAGGCACTTATACTCGAATATATATAAGTAACATATTTACTTTCTAGTAACGTTCTGTCACGAGGTATGCTACTAATACTATTTACATACACTATGAGGTATCGAATAATAAAGATTCTAGAAAGAACGTTGCTACATTTTATCAGTATGTATCATCTTAGAGTTGGTGCGGCCTTTAATTACCTCCTTCTCACGGAGGTGATAAAACGTATAATAGTGATATTTTTATATTCATAAGTAACGTAACCTGTTCTAAATCGAATTATTTAGCTTTTGGTGGAGTTATTTTCCAAGTTTGAAAGTATTTTCGGTTATTTGTTAACTGAAATTCATTTGTTTTGGACGGTGGTTGGTTAATAAACGTCTGCATTTGAATAAAACATATTTATTCTTAGGAATAAAACACAAAACCCTGTTCTCGTGTTTATATAATATTAATCGGTATTGCTTATCTCGTAATAGGTTTACATAATTAATATTGTTTGCTTGTTCTACTAATTTTGTCTTTATATGGCTACTTATGGTAAACGCTGGCAAAGTTTTTTTTGTGAATGATATACCTTTTAATAACTATCTAAAAATATAATTGAAACTGTTTTAAAAAAGGGAAATTTCACAAAGAGCTTACATTCAATAAGTAATTTACATGTGAGTAACCTTAGATTTCCAATATTAAGTCAAATATGTTTTCGGTATTTTCATTTAACTACACGCTACACATGTATATAGGCTTGCACGTCTTATTCCTCCTTCCCCTAAAGCCATTTACAGCTTCTGTAACCCAAAGTACACGCTCAAGCTATTGCGCATAATAACAGAGATGTACAGCATCTGTTCCAGTTACATCAGCTTCATCTGATATTGCATACTTGCTACATCTGTCACCATTTGTATCAGCCGAGAGACATATGATAATTAAAGTAATTCCACCCTGTGATATCTCATGATTGTTGTGTTATAATGCAACCAAGTGATAATAAGCATCTACTTATAATCTAAAAGCCGTGGTTTATATTCATAATTATTTCAATATAACTAAGATATTATCTATCAATATAATTATAAAACAGCATACATACAAGAACAATATTACGTTACGGATAATCCCAGATACTCAATCTTACTTTCGTTGAAAGTTTTACTTTTATGCACAATGTTTTTAGTTTACAACAAATATTTGAATAGCCCTCTCAAAGCAACATTATTGGAAGTTATAATTTGTTAAAAATTTACACAATATCAAGAGCACAGTGATACAATATATTACAATGAAAATATTGGAAAGAACTCCAATACCATAAAAATTTTCAAAAATAACAAATAAAACAAGTTATTTAAGATTAAACCCTTATGTACACTTCGATGACCATGTCATCATCATCAGTAGTTCAAAATATAATCTAGCACACAAGAAGTTACAAACTTTACAAACAATCATTCTAGTTTGTAAACTTCTTGTGTGCTAGATTGTATTTTGTAATAAGACCCTCTGATGATGATGACATGGTCATCGAAATGTACATAAGGGTTTAATGTTAAGTAACTTGTTTTATTTGTTATTTTTGATTATTTTTGAGGTATTGGGGTTCGTTCCAATATTTTAATTGTAATTGTTAAACATTTGCTAATTTTATGTTTTATGACTTATTTTATAATATAGGCTATATATATATATATATATATATATATATATATATATATATATATATATATATATATATATATATATATATATATATAGGTCTCTCTCTCTCTCTCTCTCTCTCTATATATATATATATATATATATATATATATATATATATATATATATGTTTGTGTGTGTGTGTGTGTGTGTGTGTGTGTGTAGAGAGAGTGAGAGAAGATATGTGAAAATAGGATGAAATTTAAAGTAAAGTACATGTACAGCCTGGATAAACCCAATGAATGATTATGTTATGTTGAAGTGTGTTGATTCACTGTGATACGAAGACAAGCTAATTCAATCGAAAGTAATTATATATATATATATATATATATATATATATATATATATCTTGAACATACAATATTCTTAAAGTAGGGGAAATCCATCATAAAGAGAAACTTTCAGTGAAGTTATTTAAGATGTAAGAAAAACCCTTTAAAGGGTAAATACTCTATGGCTTTAAATTATTAAAAATGCAATTGGTTTTCTCGAATAATTATTTTAATAATTCGGAATAATTTTATCTATAAAACTATTTTTTTCAGGTTTTTTGGTAGCCATATATGGCATGAGCCTGGCAAAGATAACGAATAAATATGCAACACTCAGCAGATCCAAAACTATAGATTAATACATAGCAGAGGGCTGTCTGTTTAAAAAATGCATGCATATTCGTAACAATACAGCTTTCTATGGCTTGACGAGTACAATATAGCCCATCTACTTAGTAATGAAACAAGAGAATTGCTATAAATACGTTCGTTTCAACAGATACAAATCATTGAATAAGTCATCACGAGCAGTGAGTAGAACTATACTTTAAAGAACTGGAACTGGTGTAGTTAAAGAATCAGAATTTATACATTTGTTTTTGTATTTAAATCTAATGATTTTATTTTTCCTTGCCTTAAATATCCCCACCGAAGACTCGTGAGCAATCCTAATTGCTATTTCTACCCTGTTCACATGAGCTACTGGTTTCTATTTACTGCTACAACAGAAAGAAGCTTAATCCTACAAAAGCAAAGCCAGAACAAAAAAAAAACGTGATTGTCTTTGCACTAGAGGGAAAACTAAATTAATTACATAAAAGAGAGCGACAAACATTAATTTGAGCAGTTCTCTTTTACAAAAAGTTCTAAAGCCTTTTTGATTAATTATTTAGATGTGAAAATCTCGACGTTTTATTCATTGCCTTTGAAGTAAATAAGCTCTGAAGTATTTCTGTGACTCTTTGGAGTTGGCCGAAACTCGCACAAAGCACAACTTTTATATCTTGTACCACAATGACTTTTATTTACTTTAGATAATCAACACTCCGAAGCAAAAACGACAAAGAGAATTAGTGATCGAAAGTTTTTTTAAGAGTATATTTTCAGACCTATGTAAAACGTAATTCAATATCTATGACGCCTCGAATTACAATTCCTCAAGAGAATAACACTAACGTAACATTTTCCCGTTGGATCTTATAACAAAGTTTTATAATTAGTAACCTGAAGAAAACCTAAGACTTACACGACAATTACATGTAAAGTTGAAGTAAGCATTCCAATTAGGTTATGTCATAATCGACATTACGTTTAACTATTGTTTGAAATTAAAGTTTATTTGTGAAAATAATTAAACTATTGGCTTGTTTCAACTTTATCAGTTTTCTCGTTTATGTCTCTTTTTGTTTAATTTACATTATTTCTTTTATGAATTTTAACTAAATTATATTCTTAGTGAGATGAAGAAATAAGTAAATTTAATGATTTTATTAAAGGAAACAGTAGGCTAGGGATAATAAAATAGGACACGTAAAAAGAAGGTAATTTTAAAAGCTCTAAACTATTGCTAAACTGGATCCAATTGTCATAAAACGGAGATAAAAGTCATCCTAATAACAATACATGTGGATTGTTTACACAGGTACTAAATTATCAAAATCCTAAGATTGGACAAGTAGGTCATTTTTTGAGTATTTTTAATATCAATAGTCAGTTATATTTGCGCTAGCAGCATTGATAGCATTAGGTACCCTAGGTCACACTCTTTTTTCAGTTTTTCTGTCACTGTTCTGTGACTAATTAACAAATAGATTTATCACCATACTGTGTAGCAGGCAACATACCTTTCTACCCGCTGTATATTACAGTTCTACTACAATTAAGAGGCCCAGTAAATGCGATCAATGTTCCTTTTCCACTCTTTGTGGTTTTATTATTTTCTCACGTTTTTCACTATCTGTCGTAACCGTTTTAATCCATCGTACTTGGGTTGGAGATATATAGAGTTTAAACCTGTAGTATCTGTTCCTATATATCTGCAACACGCTAATCAATAATTTTTCCTATATCAAAGACCATGGATTAAAAAAATATTCATGAAACACTCGCCCTCAGTATGATGTTCATACAATACACGTTTTTGTTAAGCACTAGCTGACGCGGCTAACTTCGTATCGCCTAAGAGTCAGTGAATTGCGTGGTAACATTAGCTAAACTTAATTTATTATTTTATTAACATAATAGCATCTGAACTATAGTAGTCGATAGAGAACAGTGTGACAATTAAAGTTCTTGATTTAATGTTATTTAATGAAGTGCATTTGGATAAACATATCTTTTGTATATTGTTTTAAATGTGTCTGCTAAAATTAGTTGGTTGGGAGGTCACGTGCCCTCTGTGCCCCCCCCCCCCCGGCTACGCTATTAAAGCTTACTATGCCATGGTCCTTTCCAGGAATGTACTTAACAATATTCCAAGGTTTCATGACTATCGGATCAGTGGTTTAGTGACGCATAAGGCTAAGATAGATTAAACATTACCAACCAATCTTTAAATATCGAGTTTGAATATTACCCAGTTCGAGACTCTGGCATAAATGTGGATCTAATTACATATGTTCCGCGGGTACGAGTTAATTCTTCGAGTAAATTAAGTTGTATTTCCCTACAAGTTGTATTCTCACTTATAAAGGACTAAATATTATATCTTTTATTTGAGTGAATTATTCTTCTCGTTATTTTACACCATAGTCTATTGTTTGTTAATTGATTATTATTTTAGCCACATTTAGTAACAATAAATTAATAGTTACGTTTTGAAGTTTGCTTTAGATTCTATGATCCTACTAATATTCTTCATTTACAAAGTACACAAGAATACACTAATGACAAAAAATAGATATATTTTCACAAACAAACATCAGATACTAAGCGACACTGAGTAAAATCTATACTTAGCTTCTCACTCCAGTTGACATACAAAACTGTTGAAGCGTTTATTATTATGATTAGGTGCCTGAAAGAAGGTCAGTGGGCAATAAATATATTTCTTTTTGTTCGCCTTAAGTTTCGAGAGTATATAAATATCCCTCAGAAAGAACAGACGTCTAGCCTTGTGTCTAACATTTCACTAGATATACTCCCCTTAAGCAATCAAATCAATCGAACTATGACGACATTCATAACTAGCTTTGTTGGTCACTATACTCACTAATGTCTCGATCAGCCCAGTGTAACCAGTAACCCACGTTACTATTATATTTTTCTGTAGAATTGAACGGATTCTCGTAGCAATATAATATTTTTATACATCATATTACACCCAGTAAAATAAGATCTCAAGCTAAATTTTAAAATAAGTTATATTGCTATACCAGTTATCAGAAATAGGTTTATTGCGGAAACATGATCTAAAATATTGAACACAAACCTTACATTATAAGGAAACGATATGCAAAGAGATAACTGTAAAATTACGACCTTGTTTATCCGACTAAAATTTGAAGATTATGTAACTTCCTCCGTTATAACAATTATGACTGCAATAATATCATAGGTATTTATGTAACGCCTGTTTTCCAGAGAGAGGGAGGTAAAAAACTTAGATATCATATTAAAAGTCTTTAAAATTAGTTTAATTAAGCATATTTTCATTACTTTAAAATATTTTATAAAAATAAATTTTAAAATAATACCGTCAAACTGTCTAATATCAAAGGTAGACGCTGTTTTAAGGATGATGTTTTGTATCAACCGTAGGTTACTGCTTCATGCTAACAATTTTACTAGTAATAACTTCCGTTCGAGTGATCTTAGAGAAATAAACCTATGAATTAAAAGCAAGAGTATCTTGAAGTTATTTAAAACTGAAATAATCAGAAATTCCTTTAGTTGCAGGATAGCTAAACAATATACTTGTCAGGTGCGGATTTAGCGCTCTTCATACAGAGCTGTAAGTTTAGGAATCCTGTAAGTGTTAGGGGAGATAATCTTAACCGACGACGTTTATCATATCCAACACATCTGTTATTTGATTGGGGAGACATATTTCCTTGTTACTGGTGCGTGAATAACAACTAAAGATAGTATTATTTGTGAACAATTTATTACGCTGATATTACTTCTCTAGAGCTCTAGATAATTCTAGAAGGCTAACAGGACTATTTATATAATGTATGCTTTACTACAAGTATTTTTCTCCTCTAACCACATAGCAAATAAATGCTTCCATTACTAACAAAATATCTTCCTAAATAATTCAAAGAAGAAAACAATTATATAACTTTAATAATATCCACGCCCAATTCGATGCGCTTGATTTCATAACATTCGATTAAATGAAAATCCCTTAAGTAGTTTTCGATGAATATGCCATATTCAGAAGGCTCTATTACAATAAAAATAGAATCTAGAACATTTATCACATCAACATTATACACTAAACTGACCAGAGGTATTTTTAAAAAAAACGTCAACTTTGTTGTTAGTCGGAATACACAAAAAAAATAAACAAAACCTATATAAATGCCTCAATAAATTTTATCATCATGAATAAGTACAATATTGTAATTATTACTTTTAGTAAAAACCATTACTTAACAACTGCATCGTAATATACATTAAAATAAATACAACTCCTAAACAAATAATCTTATTTAGTAAATATTTATAAATATTTCAATCATAATTCATTAATCAAAGGAGGAATTCGTTACAAGCAACCCCTTGTAATACAATTTGAAATAAAATTTTCTGAAGATGACTGCTTTCCAAACTAATGTGCATAAAAGATTTCCCAAGGATACGAATTTAGAGTATTTCATATTGGTTTTTTGTTCTTATTAGGTTGAAAGGTTTTTCAGATTTGCAATGTAATTGCATGATAAGTATTCGTGTAGGGTGTAGCTTGAAATCTTTTTTTATTTCGTACAATTTGGTTGTGTGCGTAGAATATTTACATTTAAATTGTGTATTATTGGTAGATTTGATGGTAAATTTGTGTTGTTTATGTGAATAGGAGTTCAACAAAGTTTGACTGAATATTTTTTTTCTGGGTAGAAACTGGGCGAACCACTTGAAATGAGTTGATATAGGCTTCGCCAGTTGTAGATCTCCTTTTGATTTCGGCTTTCAATTGTTTGGTGAAGTTGTTGTGTGTGAAGTAAGCTAAGTTTAAATATATATAAGAAATTTGTTTGATCGTTTACGAGTTAGGATCTGTGTGGTAGTGTATTTTTTTAGTTTATAAAGTGTTTTTTATTGTGTTGTTATTCGTTTGCTTTTTTAGATGTAATATTGTTTATCATTATTTAAATCGTTCTATTCATTTTCTTTCATACATGTTTGAGGCTGTTTAGTTCTTGAAAACATCACGATAGATATAGCCTTAAAATATATTGTGTTTAAGATGTATCTATTGCTTTATAATATGACCGTAAATCTAACTACTGTACTTCGTGTTTTGAAAACATTTCCACTAAAGCAGAAGCAGAATCATAAATTCATATAAAACAGGATATGATACTCGCCAGTACAGTTTAATCTTCCTGTAGGCTATTTGTACGTTTTTAAACAAATTTACTTTCATTTTCAGTTGGATCTTCTCTAGCAGTAGACATGCAAAAGCTTATCGACAACTATTTAATTCCTTGCCAATAACTCATTATTATTTGCAATCATATTATTGGAATAACTCATTATCCTGAGGATATACTGAGACAGTGATACTTTAGCTAATATTGCAAACAACGTTGTTCATCTTCGTGATTCTGTGCTCTCGAGTTATATAGTGTAACATATTTTCTGCCATAACTTTCTGTTCGAAATTTATACCACTTAACAATAAAATATTTCCTCCAATATACATTAGGTCGTTCCAGCATTACACGCTCTTTTGTCGCACAAATTTAATTTTTCTTGAATTTACCATCGATTTAACAAATAATGGCATTTATAACGAAATTCAAAATAATAAACGAAATATGTTGGATTTTCAGGCCGCCGAGAGATCAAAAAACTGTTAATAATGTTAAGACATAGTTTTGCATTAATAAATAATAATAATATATTAAATAATAATAAATATTTTGGTAAAAAACCTTTCGTTTCAAAATTGAAATATTTTGGTAAGGAACGTATTATTTATGTAATGTAATAAATCATAAAAGTTGCGTATAACAAAGTTAAACAAGACGTAAAATACATGAAAAATATGTGGACATGTTTAGTATGGCAAGTTATTAATTGTACATTTAATGACAATAATTTAAAAAAGTTGCATATACATGCAAAGTATAAGGTTTATAGGACATTCTGCGCATAAACGTTGATAATTTAAATAAAAGGAAATCATTTGATGATAACCTTATGTAATTATTTATCTACAATAAACTGTGAACAGCCGTATTTTAGAAAGAGTAGATAAAAGAGTGCACCAGCAACTTTTACTTCTCTTTTTAGCGGGGCTACTTCAAATGACCAAAGATCATCTAACCAAAATACGCAGCTGTCAAATAACCAAATACGCGACATCGAAATAATCGTAATACACAAACTTTAAATAACCAAATACTCGCATTTCATATAACCAAAAACACGGACTTCAACTAAACGTAATGTTGCGCGTTATCGCTACGCCGCTCCGCAGGCGTTCAACGCACAACTTGAAGTTAATAAATAAATGGGAAGTAATATTTCTATAAATATCTAAACTTGGTAGTTATCATTATTACCTTTAAATTATTTCTCAAAATGCTACGGTTTAATTTTATAGTTATTAAAATCAATGTTGTGCTGGAATTTTATTTGGTTTGATTAGACCATAGATCGTAAAGCATTCTCTTATAATTGTAAATAATCCACTTAAACATCTTTTTGAACATTGAGTATAGTTACAAAATAATGGGAAATGATACAGTGGTTATTTTTTGTAAACAATTACAGATTTAACAACATATTGAAACATAAATAATTAACGTAATCAGAACCTCATAACGTCTTGTCTAAAATAGTAATATCTTTCGACTTGGCATAGCACATATTGCATGTTATTATGTTTTTAAATATCGTTTTGAATTAAAGCGTAATTAGAAAACGATAAGTAGTATTATGAAATTGAATATTTTTAAAAATGTTTCTAGATGTAAACAGCATACTGAGACCTTAATATTAAAATAAACTAGTCTTTCATCAAGAAACTGCAACTAACAATACATTATTATAAAGAAGAAAACTTCTCAACTTTGATTTAATAAAATCATAAAGCAATTGGAACAACTAAAACTTATCAAAAATAAAAAAGATGTTTATGATCTATGGTATAATAAAACCGAAAAATATTGCTACATTACATTTACTCAAGTAACGATAAAGTTAGGGATTAGAATTTTAAAAAATTATTTAAAGGCAATAATACAAATTACTTTAAATAAAGTAATTACTTTGCAAATACAAGATTACTTCCGACTTACTAATTAGGTGTTAATTATTTTTAAAATAAATCTGATATCACCATTATCATATTACTATTTATTAGGAATATACTGTGGTTGAATTTAATAATAAATACACAAAAGAATCTTAATCACAAACTTTCTTTATTCTACCCAGATGTACATTTCAGTTACAAAGTAACCATCCTCAGAGGGATAACATACAAAGACTGATTAACGCTAGAAAAATACCTTATTTATAATCTACAGAACTAGTCACTCCCACTCCGACCGCCGCGGCCCCACCTTTTAAACAAGGCGTAGCCACGCCCATCGAGTGAAAGCAAGATATCTTACGTCAACTTACTAAAATATAAATTAAAAATACAATAAATACATAATGAAAATTGTTTTTTGAAATTATAACCAACACAAAATTTAATATAAAAATCATAATACTATTTAACAATATAAAATTGAATGAGGAATAGGACCTCTATCATAATTTAATAAATTCTCAGGTTTGTGTTTACTAATTTTTAAACTTTCGAAACTATTTAACAACTTATTAGTTCTAACATTCTTAATTAACTTGACATTATTAACATCTAGATTGTGATTGGTCTCTAAAATATGGGCAGCAATACTAGACATATCAGATCTTTGGTATTTAATATCCCTAATATGTTCCTTAAATCTAGCTATTACTTTTCGTCTTGTATGCCCAATATACATTTTATCACAATTCTTACAAATAACTTGTTAAATCCCTGATTTATCAAGTGTTTCTACTTTATCTTTTGCATTACCTAATAAATTTTTAAGGTTATTATGATTTTTATAAGTAACTCTCAATTTAACATTCTTAAAAATTCCCTCGAGCCCTTTGGTTAAAACTTTGTCAAAAGGTAAACTAATAAAACGGCTTTCTTCTTTAGTTTCCAAAGGTAATGTTGTTAACTTCTTCCGAAAAATCCTAATCTTTTGCTTCCTAAGGATATTATCAATAATTTTACGTTCATAACCATTAAATTCTGCCATACTTTTATTATGTTCTAATTCAATATCAAAACGTCTTTTACTCAAAGGAATATTAATCAACCTATTAACTAAAGAATTGAAAGCAGCAAATTTGTGTTGGTTACAATGGTTAGATTCGTTTGGAGTCAATCTATCATTGGATTTTGGCTTTCTATAAATATCAAAAACTATTTTATCTCTATTCCTAATACAATAAACATCAATAAACGGCAAACGTTTATTTTTTTCAATTTCATTAGTAAATCTAATATTAGGATGTTGATCATTGATGATCCTTAGAATTGGATCTATTTGAAATTCTTTAATAATAAATATAGCGAAAATATCATCAACGTATCTTATCCAGACACGAGGAAAAATTTAAGTTCCTTTTTCAATCCTAATTCAAAATGACTCATAAAGAGTTCTGCTAAAAAAGGTGATAGGCTGTTTCCCATTGTTGTACCATCTTTTTGTTTATAAAAATTATTATTAAATTGAAAATAATTATTATTCATACAGCAATTAGTTAATTTTACAAACTGGTCAACTCTTTCAATATCGACATCATTATCAATTAAAAACTCTTTTAACAAATTTAAATTTTCCGTTACCGGAATACTTGGAAACAGAGAACAAACATTATAAGAAACTAAAATTTCTTCATCTGTTAATCTAATATTCTTAACCTTCTCTACAAAATCAAGTGTATTCTTAACCGAAAATGATGCCTACTTACATTTAAAAAAACTGAATTCTTTAACTAACCATTTAGATAACGGTTACATAATCGGATAAGTTGGTGAATCAATTCCCGACACAATTGGCCTCACGGCATCGCCTACTTTATGTATTTTTGGGAGACAGTACAACCTAGGTAAAACAGGATTAGAAACATGAAATTTAAAGACATCTTTCTTTGAAATGACTAAATTACATTCCTTAATAACGTTTACTGTTTCTTTAACAAATTTATTTAACGGATTTTTCGACAATTGATCATAAGGTCCCGTTTCTAACAAATTGTTTACTCTATTAATATAATCTTCTTTTTTCAAAACAACAACAGTGTTACTCTTGTCAGCTTTGAGGTAATAACAATATTTTCCTTTTAACAGTTTTATTAAACTTAACTCGTGGTTGAATCCAGTAGACATCTTCTTTCTTCTTAGAACCTCCAAATTTTCTTCAATCTTTATTGTACTAGCCTTCCTAACATAGTACTTGCTAGTTTCATTTAATGAAGATATACCACTTTTAACGTGTGCCACTAATTCTTCTAAGTTATTTTTGATATTATTAGAAACGGAAAACTTTAACCCTTTACGTAACATGCACAACTCCTTCTGGGAAAAAACGATATCAGTTTCGTTTTTAATTAACTTAGAATTCTGATCATCAGTAGTACAACCTTTATAACCAACTGACACCTTTTTGGTTAAATCACTAAATTTACTACCTAATGTCCTAATCTTGTTCTCCAGTTTATGTCCATTTACAATATAAACTTTTCTGCCAAATTCATCCCAATCATTATAATTTTCTTTTCCTAATTTCAAATGTAAATCATACAACTCCAGTTCTGTATTACTTAATTTGCCATACAAAAATTTAATCTCCAAATCTAACCATTTCTTTTTGGAAAATAATAAAACTTTATCAGTTATAGAATTCTTAAATTTAATATTAATTCCGGAAATAAATTTCGGAAACACACTAAACTTTCTACATTTTAAGAAATTTAATGTCTTCTAACAAAAACTTGACTCTCAAATTCAACTTTTGGAATCTATTTTATTCCTGAGACCGAGAAGCCATACTGTTACTATTTATTAGGAATATACTGTGGTTGAATTTAATAATAAATACACAAAAACCTCTTAACCACAAACTTTCTTTATTTTACCCTTATGTAAAGATTAGGATTTTTCGGAAAAAGTTAACAACATTACCTTTGGAAACTAAAGAAGAAAACCGTTTTATTAGTTTACCTTTTGACAAAGTTTTAACCAAAGGGCTCGAGGGAATTTTTAAGAATGTTAAATTGAGAGTTGCGTATAAAAATCATAATAACCTTAAATATTTTTTAGGTAATGCAAAAGATAAAGTAGAAACACTTGATAAATCAGGGATTTACCACGTTAATTGTAAGGATTGTGATAAAATGTATATTGGGCAGACAAGACGAAAAGTAATAACTAGATTTAAGGAACATATTAGGGATATTAAATACCAAAGATCTGGTAAGTCTAGTATTGCTGTCCATATTTTAGAGACCAATCACAATCTAGATGTTAATTAAGAATGTTAGAACTAATAAGTTGTTAAATAGTTTCCTAAGTTGAAAAATTAGTAAACATAATGTTTACAGTTTTGTAATTACGCTGCCATTCTTCACGAATTTAAATTATTTATAGAAATATTACTCAACAGTTATCAATTTCAACCTTAATTTTGTACTTTGAACGCCTGCGGAGTAGCATAGCGATAACCCGCAACATTACTTTTAGTTGAAGTCCGTGTCTTTGGTTATTTGAAATGTGCGTATTTGGTTATTTAAAGTTCGTGTATTACGATTATTTGAATGTCGCGTATTTGGTTAGTTAACGGCCGCGTAAATTGTGTGCATTTTGGTTAGATGAATTTTTGTCATTTGAAGGCAACCCCTCTTTAGCACATCTGTGTAACATCTTCTCTTAGCACAACATTAGAGGTTTATGTTATTTACGATACTCTGCCTAGTGTTTGTAACTATACCTGCTTTTAGATAAAATAAGACAACGAATGTCAAGTGACACATGATGATAACATAATTCTAACTCTAATCTTACGTATGATTTACAACCAAATAATATCTCATTATACATTCAAATAATACATTAAATTGCTCTAAATGTAAATTTGAGCATCCCTTTTTATAAATAAAACTTCATGTATAAACTTCATATCGACCAAGGGGTTCCGATGGCACGCTTTTTTAAAGATACATCACTCCTCGAAATTGTATAAAATATCGATTGTGAGAACAAATTCCAAGAAGTAATTTTTGATATATTACAAGGTATATTTAATTTACAAAACGCCCGTTGTCGACTGAAGTTCAGACCTTACTGTACGGAATAGTATATAACTGTTTATCATCAAAATATGTTTTAAGAATTATAACCTTTTCTTTATTATAAAAAAATATGATTGTTCCAATTGCATTATTATAATAAATATTTTTCGTACCTTTCTATTCAATCACTATACGTTGTTCAAAGCTATATTTAATGTAATCGATTATATTTATAGAAAGAAATTATAACTGTATTTATAATCGTTATAGAATTTAACCAACCATGCACAGATATACAAACATACTCTCTTAGCTGGAAACTCTTTCCACTTCTTCGGTAAGAACCCTATCGTTGGATTTGTCATGTGTAATATTTTTTCTACAAAAATTAAGTGAAAAAATGGGGTTTTCACATCTGTTTAACCACGTGGTTTATTGTTCAGAATTTGATGACTAAATAAATGTTTAAGTTATTGTTTCATTTATGAGTCCGTTAAATTTCGATTGGAAGTAATTTTTATTTGGACGGGAGTATCTCCAAAGTGTTCATGTTTAAAGATTTCAAAGGTAGAGCGCAATAGAAACTTTTCATGTCTAGTAACCTTAATTCAATTAAAGGTATTGATCATTATTAATAGTCATTTTATCTCACGGCGGCCTGAAAATCCAACATATTTCGTTTATTATTTTGAATTTTATTATAAATGCCATTATGTGTTAAAACTAGATGGTAAATTCAAGAAAAATGAAATGTGTCCGATAAAAGAGCGTGTTATCCAGGAATGGCCTAATGTAAATTGGAGTGTATATTTTATTGTTAAACGGTATAAATTTAAAACAGAAAGTTATGGCAGAAAATATATTACACTGTATAATCCGACAGCACAGAATTAAGAAGATGAATAACGTTGTTTGTAATATTAGCTAAAGTATTACTGTCTTAGTATATCCTAAGGGCTGTTTCAATAATGAGTTATTTGGCAAGGAATTAAATGGCTGTCGATACGCTTTTGCATGTCTACTGATAGAGAAAATCCAACTGAAAATCAAAGTAAATTTGTTTAAAAAATGTACTTATACAGGGAGGTTAAACTGTACTGGCGAGTAATGATTTCCTGTTTTATATGAATTTATGTTCCTGCTTCTACTTTAGTGGAAATGTTTTCAAAACACGAAGTACAGTAGTTCGATTTACGGTCATATTATAAAACAAGATACAAATTTTAAACACATCATAATTTAAGGCTAAATCTTTCTTGGTGTTTTCAAGAACCAAACAACCTTAAACTTTTATGTCAATAAAATGGATAGAACGATTTAAATAATGATAAACAATATGAAATCCTACAGAATCGAACGAAATACTTAACACAATAAAAAAAAAAACAATTTATAACTCATAATATACACTGCCACACAGATCATAGCTCGTAAACGAACAAAAAAAATTTTTATATATAATTAAAAATAGATTTCTTCACACAAAACAACGTACACAAACAATTGAAACCCGAAATCACAAGGACATCTACAGCTGGTGAAGCCTATATTAAATAATTTCAAGTGGTTCGCTCAATTTCTACACAAGCTAATTTCCACACAGAAAAATATATTGAATCCAACTTTGCTGAACTCCTATGTGAACATTTGTGAACCACACAAATGTGCCATCAAATCTACACATAATACACAATTTAATTAAAAATAGACGACTTACACAACCAAATAGTACGAAATATTTTAAACTACACCCTACACAAATATTTATCCCGCAATTACATTACAAATCTCAAAAACATTTCAACCAAATAAGATCAAAAAACCCCATCTGAAATACTCGTATCGATGGGAGATATTTTATGCACATTTATTTTGGAAAGAAACCTTGTTTACACTTTGAAAATTTTATTTCAAATTGTATTACAAGGGTTTGCTTGTAACAAATTCCTCTTTTGATAATTGTTTTATGATTGAAATATTTATAAATATTTACTAAATAAGATTATTTGTTTAGGAGTTTCATTTATTTTAATGTATATTGTACAGTTGTTTCAAGATTTAAATTTTAGTTATTGTATTACAAGGGGTTGCTTGTAACGAATTCCTCTTTTGATAATTGTTTTATGATTGAAATATTTATAAATATTTGCTAAATAAGATTATTTGTTTAAGAGATTCATTTATTTTAATGTATATTGTACAGTTGTTTCAAGATTTAAATTTTACTAAAACTAATAATAACAATATTGTACCTATTCCCCATTATAAAATTTATTCAGGTATTTATATAGGTTTTGTTTATTTTTATTGTGTATTCTGACTAACAACGAAAGCAATAAAATCATAAGGTTGCTAAGTAAATTAAGAGTTAACGTTTTTTAAAAACACCTCCGGTCAGTTTAGTGTATAATGTTGATGTGATAAATTTTCTAGATTCTATTGTTATTGCAATAGGGCCTTGTGATTATGATGGCATATTCATCGAAAAGTACTTAAGGGTTATTTCTTTAATCGAATGTTATAAAACCAAGCCCATCCAATTGGGCGTGGATATTATTAAAGTTATATAATTGTTTCCTTCTTTGAATTAATTAGGCAGTTTTTTTGTTAGTAATAGAAGCATTTATGTGTCATGTGGTGGGAGGGGAAACATACTTGTAATAAAGTGCACTTTATATAAATAGACCTGTTAGCCTCCTAGGATTCCCTAGAGCTCTAAGTAATACTAGGGTAATAAATTGTTCACAAATAACACTATATTTATTAGTTTTTCACGCACCAATAACAAGGAAATATGTCTCCACAATCAATCAACAGAAGTGTTGGATATGGTAAACGTCTTCGGTTAATAGTAACTCCCCTTAACACAAGGATTCTTACATCTACAGCTCTGTATGAAGAGCGCTAAATCCTGTGTATCGCTATATTGTTTAGCTATCCTGCAACTGAAGGAATTTCTAATCATTTCAGTTTTAAATAACTTCAAGATACTCTTGGTTTTATTTCATATGGTTATTGCTCGAAGATCACGAGAACGGAAGTAATTACGGGTAAAACTGATAGCGTGAAGGAGTAAGCTACGGTTGAAACAGAACATCATCCTAATAACAGCGTCTACCTTTGACGTTAGACCGGTTGACGGTAATATTTTATAATGTATTTTTATAAAATAAATTAATGAAATATGCTTAATTAAAATAAATTTGAACACTTTTAGTTATCATATCTAAGTTTTTACCTCCCTCTCTCTGGACAACAGGAGTCAAATAAATACCTGGTGGTGGTACGAGCACCGACCCTTTCACCCTTTTGATCAGTTCATCAGGCAGGACTAGCCTGTCTGAGTCCCTTGTGCTTAACTGACGATGCTACTTTGCTCAGCCATTTTGCCGATTCCTCCTCAGCATAAATAAGTACATGGTCCTGAACCGCAGAACAAAACCTTCACTAGGATTGTATAAAATTTGGTCCATGAGAGCGCCCTTAAAGTGGTCGAACGGAACCATCTCCTTCTTCGTGCCTACACTATCCCCAAACGTCACTAGTACCCTCGGTAGGTTGGCGGAAATCGACGAGAAAGACCCGACCCAACATGCTTAGATACTTGCCTACTCCTCTTGGCCTCCAATTCTGGAGTAGGATCAGAAGTACTCCTTTTCTTTCTTTTCATTTCCTTATTCTGTCGCATTGGTCTTACCAGATCCACTGTCTTCCGGGACGATAGGACGGGGATCCAGCTTCTACCAAACCCTTCCTCTTCCTGGCCCGGTGTTGGGCCGCCGGAGCAGAGTCCGCTTGCGGCGGTAAGGAGACTCAAGTACTCAGGTAGACCCCTGAGGCACTATTTAAGAACCTCCTTACTCTGAGGGCCACGAATCTACATCGGCACATATCGCATAACACCTTCAATTCAGGGGTAGTATGTACCCATTCAGACCATCAGCCTGGATGGAGGGGTGCTTCGTGGTTGCCGCCCGCAAGAGAAGAGCAAGGCGAGAGCAGGGCAGATAACAACCCTTCAAGTGCTAGGACTAGCCCCTTTTATTTGAGCCACCTTCATGCTCTCACATATTTGCCTGGACGACCCGTTATCCCAGGAAAAATACTTACGGAAGTCTTTTGATATAACCCGTTGTATTCTACCCAAGTAATTACAAATTTTACTTTAGAGCTGAATTATTTAAATAGTTTTTTCTCAAAATAAATGTCAAATACATAAAGTTATATATTTTTTAAGTGTTATATGATTTTTGTTTGCAAAAAAATCATGTTAATAATTTTAAAAAATATATTGGTAAATACGTAATTGCTTACTTGCTGACGCGTTTCAAACCATTTGTTCTCTTTTCGAAGCTACCTCTACTCTCAGAACGAATGTTTTGAAACTCGTCAGCAAGTAAGCATTTACGTAATCACGTAGTTAAGTATTTTTTTATATTAGTTTAATCAGTGAATTCAAGATAATTAAATTAAGCAACTTCAAATCATTTTATTTGATTAAAAACGACAATATTGCCAATAACAACATTAGAGTGTCGTATTAGGATTAAACTCGGCTAAAACTGTTTAATATTATAACAACAGTATTTATTTAAAGTATTTATAACAAGAATAAATAAATTTTGAAAGTAGTAAATTAAACACATAAAAAAGAGGACAAACCTATACTTATCATAAAATAAATAAGTAATATTATTTAATATAACCATATTATTTAAATAATAAATATTTAAGTAATTAAATAAATACTTAAAATCCTTGGTGCCTTATTGGCGGGCAAATATATCAGCTTCCCGCAGTTCAACTTCCAACTGAAGAATAACTGCGCATATGACAAACCTAAGCAAAACTCAACAGTTCATGTCTCCCAACAGCTGAAATGAGTCATTCAACTAACAACATAGTTCTCAAACACTAAATCAATATTCAAACGCATTCTATTGACGTTCATCTGAACCAGATTCCTATTAGTAGAAGCGGAATATTCCGCTTAGCAACATGAATTGACATATACTATAGGCGGAATATTCCTCTTATCGCGTACGAAAAGTTGATGAAAGCTGGTGGCAGGAACAACCAAAGCTGTTCCGATCTGTAATCCCAATTTCTTTGTGTGTTTATACTTCTCCTTGATATAGAAAACAATAAGACCATAAGAATACGATACCCGTGAGACATCACTACAGAACTAACTAGACTGGAAAGATACCAAAAGATTTATTAGAAGGACTCAGATGAGTCCCTTTAATAAATAACACTCACATGATTATAATATTTGGTTAAACAACAGATTGTAAACAAAGTGATAAAAGTATGAAATCGTATTTTTTACAGTAAACCTCTGTAATGACTTTGCATGCTTTTTAAATGAATTGCTCATGAAGTAAACTGGCTTGAGGTATCACTATAGTTATCAAATAAAAATTCTGTTTTCATATTTTCAGTTCTCTGCTGTAAAAGGCGAAGCACAAATCTCTGGAAGTATACTTCCAACACACAACACTGTGTTTCTTCGGTGTATGATACTGAATAATGCATGAATTGACTGTGTCCTGGAATAATAAAAGTGTCTCACAAATAATAGTAAATCAAGAGAAAACGACAGACTTTTGTTTTTGAAAGGAATGCCGTTTGAAAAACATATGCGCTGGGAAACAGCGAACACAGTGAAAATTAGGTCAAGCTATTAAAAACAAGCACGGCTTATAGTAAAGAGTTAGTTTTGTGGGCTTGGATTCAGTTTCAACTTCCCTTTCAGTAGCCCAGCTGTTTCAAACAGAATTTAATAGTAAAATCAAAAGATATATCAATACGAACGTTTAAACAGTTGTGTTCTTATAGTAATAATATATTAGATATTTTGTGAAATATAACAATAATAATATAATGGGTCGTTGGATTGGATCAATTTTTTAACTGAGAGACAAAATATCTTTTATGACAACACAACAATTCTACTTTTAGGATAAACTATGTTTTTGTAATTAAAGAACTGAACATTTACTTGGTTTTTCAGTTCTCTCATCTAACTTCTTTTGATATACTTTCACACATATTAGTTATTATCTACACTTCATCTAGTTTCAATAGTCTTAGTAACAAACAAGTATAAATAATATTTCTACAAGATATGTTAATGATAATTTCATTATGTTACATAGTATATACAAGTGCAATGGTTTAAAATAGTATTTGGATAATGATAGTTATAGAAAACCCAAGATTTCTGATAATGTAAAAACATTATATGGTTAAATTGTGACACCAATAAATTTTGTCTCAATATTTTAATGGAATACGTGTGTGTATCCAAGACCACGAACTCTTATAAAATTTCGTTTAAATTAGAAATAACACTCAGAGGTTTAAAGTCGTTCAATTTGAATAGTAATTTATATTTGTTTTGCCAAAATGATGAATGTAATATCAAAGTTTTAGGGAATATCTTCCCAAACTAAAACGATACATGTTCACTATTTGGTAATTTTCCGAGCAACGATACTCATAATGTTATACTGTAAGAACAATTGAACTTAAAATTTACTTCGTATGTTAGGTGGGGGATAAATATAAATAATATGAAAATTGAGATAAAATCACAAGTAATAATATAGGAAGTGGAATCATATTCAGTCATTAGACTTCAACACATTTTATTTTAAGAATTACTGAATAAAAGATACTATCAAATAGGTATAATATGGAATTAAAAATTAGTTACGCAGAAGTGAAAAGAAATGGAAACTTTAGGAACTTTGTAAGATCAACACAGCATTCTTTTCCTTGAAAAATGCGTCCCAATTTCATTTTGTGTATAGTACGTTATATTATATACCGATAAATAGGCACGCCTTCAAATGTGTCAGGGTACTAATAAAACTCTACACAATGGGTATAAAAATATTTAAGTCATCGTTGGATCCTACCTTTAATGATAAACTAATAAGAGGGGATAATAATGAAAAATAATAGAAAAACTCAATGTGATAATGTGTACTAGTACTCAATGTTTAGTAGAAAAACTCAACAGAATATTTAAGAAACAAGGGATGCCACCATCTCTCCTATTCTGTAGGTATATTATGTACAAGGAGGTTTTTTGTCGCTAGGTTATAAATACTAATAACACACTCAGGATATAAGTTTACAGACGTTTTTTTTTGTTTTAGACATTTTTTCGTCCGTTAGATCTTAGCATGTAATAATTGTAGGCTACATTTTAAGATCCTATAAATAGAAGTTTTGTTTACTGTTTCTTTTCCTAGCGACGCTACAGCTTATTATGAGCTTTGTGAACTATACCCAAAACCTCTTTAATCTCTCGTCACCTACAAACCACAGACTGTTCACAACATAAGTTGTTGAGCCCAATATTCATTTCACCCCTTATAAACCATAAACGCCACTACTAATCCTTCATCTGTTGATTATGCATAGAAGTAGACTAAGGCGTTGCAATTTACATCGGTTTATTTTACCACTATTTACAGCATTTTTCCTTATCAAACAGCTTTATGCGGTGACATATTTTCATCTCAAAAAATCCTCCTAGTTATATCTTACCTTCCACACAGCATCTTGAAAACGCGAACACTACAAGTGGCCTAGTGATGTAGGGTACGTGTATAATTTTATCATCACTTTGCATCAAGCCTTTTTAATTTGTAGATAATTTCAGTATAGTAAATATTTTTGGATTTGAAAGAAGTGAAAAGAACCTGTATTGAAATGAGTTGTTTAAGGGTTTTAAATTTTCTCTTTTTTATATTCAAATGAAGCTCGCTATTACACCTTCGTTGAATGTTTTGTTTACAAAATAATGTTACAATGTTATATATTGTACACACACACACACACACACACACAAACACACACAAACACACACACACACACACACACACACACACACACACACACACACACACACACACACACACACACACATATATATATATATATAATGATATAAATAAGCAATCATCCCTTTTAATTTCTTTGTGCTTTGAAAGTCGGAAATTAATTCTTTTTAACGGCGGATAAAGGTTTTGAAGGCAGGATAGAAGTTTATCCCAAATATAAAACTCTTTTCATTATCAGAAAATATCTCAGGCATGTTATATCCTGTCATGAACCAGGAACCCTCCAAATTGCTGAGTACTCTCGTTACATTGATATACGTATTATATACCGTTATTTAAGTAACATATTATATACAGCTCTATAAATTGTTCTAACCCGTATCAATAATACGTTTATAATACATTATTGTAATTTTCATTCCTGATGATGATGCTACTGTTTACCAACAAAAAGCTTTGAATATAAATTAATAAATATTCTTGTATTTGAATAACCTATGTTGTTTCAATATATATATATATATATATATATATATATATATATATATATATATATATATATATATATATATTGAAACAACATAGGTTATTCAAATACAAGAATATTTATTAATTTATATTCAAAGCTTTTATACACCTAATATGAAAACTACTTCAATTCCTATCTTCTAAACCAGCGGTTCCCAACATGTAGTACGAGTGCCCATAAGGGTACAAAGATCCCATCAATGTTCCACACTTTAGATTCGAAACAAATACAAGGTTACACTAGCAGTTGACAAGATAGTTGATGTGTTGTTAATCGGAAATAGAGCGGAGCTTATGTGTTTGTGATCGATTGAAAGCACGGTATATAATAGTGGTGGGAAATATCCAGATAAGGATGAACACTCTAAATTCAGGAAAGGATATGCGGTTTGATGATAGGAAACGTACAGGGACAAACGTTACCTATCATTTGTTGAGTACAAATAGTAGATTTGTATCCGTCTGACGTGGTGCCCACACAGTATACAGAGCCGGTTGCCTCATCTCCACCCATTACTTACAAGGCAACCACTCTTTTGTCTTAACCACGTCGAGGTGTAGGGGTGAAACCAATAAATTACTTTTCCAATAAAATACTTTTCATTGGAAAAACATTTTACGGGTACGTAAAATGAAAAAGTTTGGGAGCCACTGGTCTAAATAAACAATAGATACACAGAAACATACACACCCAAACAAACGTATATATAAATGTATGTATACTCATACAAAATAACCTTATTACTAGTCTGGGTATTGCTAACTAAATTAAATAACCATAAGCCCGACCAAAAATTTAGAAACCATATTACCAAATGCTTAAAAACCATACTAAACTAAAACTATTTCACATTTAACGATAATATATTTAATAAAATAGATGGCTTATCAATTGTATCTCCTCTCAAGTGTATCAGAAATTTACCTCCAAAACCTTTTAAAAAAATATGACACCAACGGACATTAGATACGCTATGACGACTGCGGAATATAACTTACATCTCCCAAAATAAAGCAATAAATAATATTATCATCCTAACACAAATTAAAAACCTACGCCCTAACACGATATCCCTCATAGAAAAAGAAATAAACTATAAAATAAGCTGTTTATAGCTAACAATAACAGAAAAGACAAATAACATTCAATACTACATTTTGAGGAAACGTTTTTTAAGCAAATACCCAAATCCTGCAAAGTTTGGAATGTAAATCTTTATAGCTTTATTTATTTTTGTGAGGATAATTGTGTTCTTACAGTCTTACTGGAATAACGAACAGAGTAAATAATAGCTTTACTCTGAAGATGGACCATGTGATCCGAAACCGCAAAAACCGCGATAAAGGAATTCACAGGTTATATAACTAAGGTTAAACTTTATATAGCTTCAATAAAATAAACCTTACAATTAATAAAGTTGTATATTTAAGGACTAAAATTAGTAAATAAACAGTTTAGGAAAGATATATTCCTTTTTTTTATTAATCTCTGAAGTGCCGGTTTTCCCTACCTATAAATGTTTTTATCAGATCATAAAATATAGCGAAATAGCAAGCCTCAAATCCACAATTATTCTGTTTATTGTCCTAGCTTGGTTAATTATACAAACTCGGTTTCATCGCTTTTATCATCTGGTTAGCATAGGCAAACACGTGGTTGCACGCTCGCTTAAGAGTAATAAATAAAGTTCGCACAAGCCTTGCATAGTAGATAAACGCTTTCCTTATAACCGCGAAAGTTAATGGTAAACGTGCATTATTCAACTCAATTACAACACCACATTTTATAATATAATTGTAAAATAATTACTGCTTAGATGTATGTACCACGCATTTACTAATATCTTTGAAAATCTATCTCCATACACTATTGTTGGGTCCCTGTCTTGTTTTAAATAACTAACTTAATATAATATCAATACATATCTAGTCCGTTAAGCCACATGTACAAAGGTCTACTAAAAAATGTTTGGCTTTAAATGGCGTTTTAATTCTATTATTATGAAACAAGTTCTTCAGTTTTTGTAGCATTCATAGTTTTACAAAATTTTGCTAACAATTTAGCTATTTATATTTATTTCATATTTAAAAACAATATTATGCATTTTCTTTTAGGTATAGTATCATATAAGTATAGACGCATAGAGAAATCAATCATCTCAAGTAGCATACCGAAAGCTTAAGTTATACATTTGCGCTTAAAAGAAGAGAGAATAGTAAGTGAAAACCCAATTTTTTAAAAATAATATGTTCAAAGAAAAGCTTACTTAGAAGAAAACTGAGTATAGGTTGGATCTTAAAAAAAATAAAGTGGTTTAAAACTGACATAAAAGACTATCCGCATAGAATAAGAATATCCACATAGCCTATATATAAAATATATTCCCCGAAATTGATCAAATATAACTATAAAATTAATTAAAACTTATACAAAGCATTTCATTTTTATTGATATTTAAGTGGTAAAACCAAACTATGGCTTCACAGAAATAAATTGGTAAAAAAAGATGATATACTATTTATCGCTTGAGTCTGTCTAAAATGAAATGACTTAGAAAGAATCTTTACTTTAATTTTGTTTCCAGGGAAATGCTTGCAGATACATGTGTAACCTTAAATTCCTTTTCTGTATTATTTAATTTGATTCTATGTATTCAAACTAACATTAAAAGACAATATATTTGCAAGCAAGTATACTCTCCTATCTATCTGGCTCCAATATTTCAGTGCTATTAACTTATTGCCTTTTCTTTAGGATTCCTTACGCCCTCATTTACATAGGCTATATTGAAGACAACATGTATTTTTATTTGCGTGGCCACCTAATGGTACCAAGTACTCGTATTTCACTGAGCTTGGTTGAGAGCTTGTCTACCAGAGCTTGGAACACCATTGTATAACATTTGCTCCTTACTCTCAAAACCAAGCGAAATTACACCTTTTTAATAGATCCCTTTGGTATATATTTATACACTCTAGGAAGTAATGATTAAACACCTTTTTCTGCTTTTGTCTTCCCCTGTTCAGTTCAGTTCTTTTTTATGACGGAGACATTTTACAATAATTTAATAAACACAAACTCTCCATGACGACCATCACAGGACACTACCGTCTATGCACTATATATGCTAAGTTAGAAATAAATGAGGCCTCAAGTTTGACTCATCTCTTTAAACTTCAGAAAGGTATGTTCAGGAAAGCAAACAAACTATTTAATAATCCCAGAACTGATTTAAATCACTCATCGCATACATTGATTGCCGGATTGGTTTGTATCTCTTAGGTGAGAATCATTTGTATACTAAGAAAGACAGACATTAAAACCGAATAGCGTGTACTAGTCATTATAAACACTTTAATTTAATGCAAAGCCCATTTTAAGCTGTCTAATCCATTTTTTTCACTATTATTTATGCTACTTATAATGTAGTGCAAGTTAACCTGTTTTGTAGTAACATTTTTTCAGTTGCTCAGACAGTGTGTACAATGTCTCTTTGAACGGGTATGTCTGGATTGTGAATAGAGGCAGTGGGACACAATGCTCTTACTTAATGAAAGTAAAATTATTTCATGAATTGTGAATTGGGTGCATACCTGAACTAAAGCTACTCTCGACCGACATTATAGTACAATACTGTGTAATAAGAAATCTAATCGTTACATATGTTAAAACTATATTTAAAAAACGTAGATTGAACTATTAGAGGCTATATGTAAGTTATGTGAACGTTTTATGTGAACCTTTCATCATAAAATGCGTGCTAGGAAATTTCCTGCTTACGCAGCTTTTGTATTATATAGGTGGTGAAAACAGAGCCCCGGCAGCGTTCAAGCGGCCACTGTATCGTACAGACGTTTCTCACTCCGATTTAGTGTACATCAATTGTATTTGTATTTATTAAGCTAAATTATTGTAACCATTTCAAAATTAAATGTTTCGTAATTAACAAAAGGTTTGTAAAAATAAAATCATTTTTAAAAACCTTTCAAGCTTAATATAACACGTAACTGGCGCAGTCGGTAGGACTCCTCAAGGAAGTTAGTGAATATAACGTCCGTCGGTTTTAACCGTTAATTGAGGAAAACATTGGTAGGACATCTCGGGAGAATTAATGATCATAATTTTTATCGATTTCAATCGTTAACCCAGATACTGCAAAAGCTAATATGTATCTTACACCAGCCATATTAGAGTTTTTAGACTTAAAACCAATCTTTCATTCTACGGAATATTAAACATTTCATCATTTGGTAGAACTTGGAGGTGTTCCCTGTTGTTATATCGGGAAAGGTATTTGGGATTCACATCCCTTGAGTAATACGTAATGTACACCCAACTAGGACGAGCCGTTGTATGATTAGTTGGGCAAACATAACGCCCTAACAATGTTACATAATGTAAACGTAAATACGTCTATATAAATCCGAATCGAAGCAAACGTCTAACAGACATCTTTGGCTCGAAGTGTTCACAACTCTTAACAAACTTACACCATGATTAGTTAAACCCCGTAGATAATATAGCTTTTTGGACAGAACCAATATGGAAATATTTATCCAATTTTTCATTATTTTTGGGGGATATAGAACATTTTTAGGGAAAATATTATTTGAATTACTTTATCATGTCGATTTAACTAAACCAAATTATACCAAGACTACCACTTTGACAACTGCCGATTATTACAATAATACATAATCATTTGTCATGTATTAAACATATTTTCAATAAATAGATTTGTTTCACTCCTTTATTTACATGGTAATGTTATATTTTTATAATGGTACCTATGAACAACGTTACTATGGTTTTCTATTTCAGTATTGTTGTTCCCGATTGTAGACAAATTGTTTTCTTCTTTTATAAAATTATCTAAAAGTATTTTCTAGACAAGGCTAAAGAAAACTGTCTTAGGATAATTAGTTATCTGAATAGTTAGCATGATTTTTTAAATAGATTGGAACAAACTTTGTAACTTTGTAATATATATATATATATATATATATATATATATATATATATATATATATATATATATATATTTTTAAGATCAAATAATACACACAAATACAGGAATATTTAATTTATTGAACAATAAACTCTAAGCTTTTCGTTGGCTTACATTACCAACATCTTCAGGAGTTACAATATTAAGAATGATAAAACAAACTGTCTAACAAACATGAAGCTACTAGATAAAGCATACACAGTTGCCAAATCTATTACAATATTGCCAAACCTACTCCACTGCTGCCACAACATTATATACATTGAACAAAGTATGGTATTTAGAACGTATTTGAATTTGTTCATCTATTAATTTGTTATTAATATTATGTTTGTAAATTTCAAATGCCTCACATACGTTCATTTTAACCCTTTATTTACCTCTTTTATAATTTTCACACTATTTATATTAGGAAACATATGATTATTATTAATACAATGTGTTGCGAAACTAGACCTATACATATTTGGCTTTAAAAAAGCATTAAAATGTTCTTTATACCTTTCTTTCAATTTTTTCTTTGTTTGTCCTAAATAAACCTTATCACAAAATTCACATTCCAATTCATATACTCCATTTTTCTCATGTATAGGCCTACTATTTATATTATTATTATGGTTAATTACATTTATCATTCCATTATCGGTTCTACATGCAATTTTTATGTTTTTATTAGTAAATAATTTGGAAATATTCCTTATTTCAAAACCAGTGTAAGTAAAAGTACTCCATACAGTATTATTATTAACACTATTACTATTGTAATGAATATTATTTTTTATTTGTTTTTGTAAAATATTATAATTCAATCTATCTACCGTTTTCCCTCCGTAACCATTTTCCACGGCTATCTGGTATATTACGTTTTTTTCCCTCATTTTATTTTCATAGCTCATAGGAATTTTATTCATTCTGTAAAGAAGATTATATAAAGCAGCCATTTTCTGATTATATGGATGGTTGGAATAATTAGGTATTATTTGATTGGTTAATGTAGGTTTACGATAAATCATATATTCTAAACTCGTTTCATTTCTAATAATTGTGATATCTAGGAAATTTATTTTACCATTATTTTCCATTTCATATGTAAAATCGATACTATTATTAATTTTATTTATTTCATCTAATATATTTATTAAATTAATATTATTATTATTTGATACATATAACCCATCATCCACATATCTAAACCAATGTCCATTTTTATCATACTTTTTTATAATTGCATTTATATTATTATCTATTTCTTGTAAAAATATTTCTTAATATTGATTCTTAATATTGTAACTCCTGAAGATGTTGGTAATGTAAGCCAACGAAAAGCTTAGAGTTTATTGTTCAATAAATTAAATATTCCTGTATTTGTGTGTATTATTTGATCTTAAAAAAATATATATATATATATATATACAAGGAAATTTAACTTAACTGCAAACTTTGGATGTAAATAGTAGTATATATTATATTAGTAGATTATATGCAACCAATAATATTAAAAATTTATTTTACATTGTTAACCTAAAATAATATATTATGCCCTTTAGGTAACGAACTTAGCAAAGAGCTTTCAAAAGTCATAGTAGGAATAGATTAGTTTGAGAAAAACTCTCTCAGGTATTTTGATAATGACTGCAATAAATAAATCAAGAATGAATGAAATTTGCGGATATTAAATTTAAATCAGTGACGGCTGCACCCGTCCTTTAATAAAACTAATTACAATTCGACAAGTCTGACATCTGGCGATAATTACGGAATTATTTTTACAGCTGAAAATAAAATTAAACAGTAGATGAAGGGGATGTTGTTTCATAAAGTATTTAGTGTTTAGAATAACAATAAAGTTAAACAAAAATTGTCGGATTTTAAGTTTGGTTCTAGATTTAATTCATAAAATAGAGAAAGGTATAGCAAAGGCATAGAAATTGGATTTTTTTTCAAAAATGTTATTTTATATTCAATTTTTATTTCAATAAAAATATTCAGCTTGTGGTAACGGTTATAAGTTGTGTTCTAAGAATGAACAGGTCTTCCATACCTTTGGAAGACAAATTTACCATTATTCACATTTTCGTGAGTCAAAATCAAAGAAAGTTTTTTTTCATAAGAAATGTGGCACTTTTAAAAAGTTTGTATTTTGAGTGAATTAAATGTAACCGCGCAGGATATATATTCTATATTTGATTTATTCTTTATTGTTATTATAAATATTCCATTAAACCTTAAAAGATATGTCTTCAATATTTTCAGTGTATAATGGTAAGTTTAATTTAAAGTGATGGAAAAATCACTTTATCATAAAGAAGTTTCAAAAACTGCAAATATTGTGCGTTATTGAATGATAATTGATTTATGCATTTATAATTAGTTGTGAGCAAATAGTGTGTTTTGAGAGTTAGTTTTGGTTTGTGAGTTGTGTTTGAAAAGGAGAGTTCAACTGCTTCAAACTTAGGAACAGATGCAGATTTGGAGAACAAGGTTGTTTGAAAATCTGAAACTATTAGTACGCAAATTTGGGTCAAATACCCTCAAAATTGGCATAAGTAGTCTTCCGAGCTTGGACGGATAGTAGAAACGTAATTTCTATAAGTGTTATTAAAGCTGGCATGTGCATTAAGTTTATAAAATCAATAAATATACACATTAATCACAATTATAAAACTGCCATACACTAGTTAGGACTGTAGCATGTAAACACATACTGAACATGTTAGCCGTTTTTCTTCAAAACGACAAATGTAAAAGACTTTCTTATCCGAATAATTTTATTAATCACTCTTTAAATTTTGTCCACTCCAACCAAAAGGAAAGAGCTCGTTGAACTTGAAAAATATCAAAGACTCATCAACAATGACTTTCCACTTATACCAAGGTTACTAGTGGTAAAACATAGTTAGTGGTAGTTACAAGTAAAACTTAGTTTGAAAACGTTCAGACAGTTACGAGGGAGCCATAATAATTTACGTCTTTCTGATGTTCATTTACATATTGCTACTCACAATATATATTGCGGATTGTACTTTTGCAACCGACAAATTCTCAAAAACGTCTGTGAGATTATAACTTTAACAATTACTTCTACTTTATGTGAATATACATAAAATAGCAAAAAGGTTTGAAAGTATTTACACAGTTTTGTCTCAGGAAAGTGTTTACTTGATTTGATTTTGTAATATTCTATAGTCACAAAACTATATTACATTACTTGAATTCTCTCAAAACGTCGGCGAGTTCCTAACTTTACCAATTAACCTTTCTCTTATGCCAAGGTTATCTAGACAAATGAAACATAATTTTGGATTAGTTTCCACAGCAACGGGAAGAAACTGCGTCACTACCTACAGTCATCTTTTTAAAATTTATTTCCATACCACACATTGTGTGATAAAAATGGAATCATAAATGGCTTACTAACCGTAATATTCTCTTCCTCTTATTTTGGTATAAACAATTGCTAAATATAATTAAAATTTAAGCAACTATAACGTTTAACAGTAAGTAAATTTAAAACTATCGTTTCCAGTTGTTTTTACATAATGCTCATTACATTTATTACATGTTATCTTGCTAAGTATAAACAATAATTAGAGGGGTTCACACAATCATGATGGAGGAAATATTTATTTATTATCTGGCGTAATTTTATTTATAGGCATAAAATACCCAATATTCTGTTTTCAAACGTCGGGCTTAATTGCCATCCAAAATTTATTTTATAACAATTTTTTCATGTATTAAAAAAGTATGGATGAAAAATAGTTATTAATTTGTTGTGAAAATAAACACCTTGTTGTGTACGTCATCTGGCTTTATTGTTGAATATTGCTCTCTTGCAAGTAACAAAGAGGCCTTTGTTCAGGATTTTATTCACATCCATGACTATGTAAAAAACCAAGAGCTGGGCCAAATTAATACTGAGAGAAATATTTTGTGTTCAGTTGCAGAGATGAGTATGTTACTTTCAAAATTTCTCTGTTTCGTTTACCTTCATTCTTTATTCACAGTTTGTTTCATGGGGAGAAAATTAAAACATGTTACTTTCTGACTGAACTTTTTTTTAAAAATGCAAATAATCTGTAGAGTCACTAGATTTTCTTAGAGTCTGTGTTAGCGTTACCCTTGTCACAACAGTATTATCTTAATTCAGTGTCAATACTTTTTCCAGGTAAAAGAGGCATCTTCAGGAGATAATTGAATGTAGATTAGACAATAGTTAGGCCTCGACTCCACTGCTATACATTCTGATATATGCCTTATTTTCTTTAGTATATTTATTGGTCTCTTGAGATGTTTTTATTATAATATCTTACACGTGTTTTAATTATAGTTTGTTTGTAGCCAGAATTACATGAATAATTAAAAGGTGAATTTATTATGAAAGATTTTAGATCGCATTCTGTTCCTTCGATATAATGATTCATAACTTATTTTAGGCCTATTATTCAAAAAATAAGAAAACAATGTTGTGTTGACATGCACGTTAACTACACACAAACATACACACACAACCGCTGCCTTCTTTGAACTTCACACCCTTTGCGTGGAGAAATTTCCTTTCCTCTGAAACACGCGTTCCTCGGCGGGAGCCGTCACCCTCCAGTCAGACCGAGGTCAAAATATGATCTCAACCGACTTACCAGTTCATGGTACCCGTGGTGTGTCGAGCTCGATCTGCCAGTGAATAAATTCCTGGACATTGTTTTGAAAAACCGACCACAAGGTTTTTACCTTACTTAAAAGTTATTTTTATTTCTTATACATTGGTTGAAATTATTTGTAACGAACTTTTTTCTTAATTCTATGTGATTTATTTACTCTCTACTCTTTTTATTTATTGGAAAAATTCTATGAATTTTATTTAATTAATTTCACCACAGGATGGTTTTAATAAATTCAATCATTGTTTGTTATAATTTGTTTAATTCTCTAAATTTGAAATATTATTTAAAATCGATACTATTACATGATGTTTACTTATTCTGTAAGTTTAACTCATTTTAAATTTATTTTCTAATAAGCAATTATTTTTACATTAAATACATTTTAACTGATTTTTTAATTTATTTCTACATTTTCTTAAAATTTGTCAACATTTTACTTATATTATTGTTCACCTTCTTTAACGTTCATAGTCTATCCTTGAACAGGTCGTACTTTAGAGTTTTATTTTACAGCCTTAAATTTACTCACATATTCAATTAGACAAGAAAATAATTTATATTAATTTGATTTATTGCTTTATGTCAATATAACCCTTTCATGAAAGCAACAGATGAAATTACTTCTTAGTAATACTGTGTTTTAATTATTTCTGTGCTCCAACACATAATTCTGCTGGACTTTAGTAAGCAATTACATTGATTTATTTTTAATCATTTATCTAATCCTGTTATCTTCATATCGGACATAGAACATTTTAAACTCTGATTATAAATCACTTCATATTCTTTTGTTTCAAGATTCTCTTATTATTTATCACATTATCATTTAAATACATTACTTTATTTCTTATTTTGAATATCAAGTGGATAGACTAATTTATTCGTTAAATAAATGTAACTTTAATCATTTGCTTTCGATATTTGATATTAATTACTGGAACAATATTTTATTTCATGACCACCTTTTATGAAGCTTTTTGAAAATAGGTCAATTGCTGATATATTCTCTTAATTTTAATTTACTTTTTTTATTAATTGATGATTTTAC
Organism: Prosapia bicincta; assembly: GCA_036971475.1. NCBI lineage: Eukaryota > Metazoa > Arthropoda > Insecta > Hemiptera > Cercopidae > Prosapia > Prosapia bicincta. The sequence goes on along the minus strand of JBAIZL010000001.1, from coordinate 171,306,302 downwards.
TGTTAATTCAAAATCTGGTAATAATTCTTTAGAAAATTTATAAATTTTTAAAAATTGGTTTATACTATTAAAATATAGACTTGCCCCAAAACTTTCACTGGGATTGTTCCTCTTGTTCCCCGGAAATTGTCCTGGATTCCTTGGTTCCCCCTCGGATGTTGTCCTGGAGTCCTTAGGTAGGGCAGCAATCGCACTAAATCGGTTTAAAATACTTTATCACTAAAATCGGTCTTTAATACTTTTCTAATTTAATTTACATTTTACAAAAATAATAAAAAAATCGTTCTTGCGGAAGCTGGCAAAGCAGACCATCTTCACGTCCATCTAGGGCTAGTTGTCTTTAGCCACGGAACATCATCCTGGAAACGCCTCTTGATGTCCTTGCTAAAAAGACGTCCGTCTCTCTACTCGCTTTCTCCAAGGGCGGTTCCCCACCCCTTCTACAATCTGTTTTTTTATTTACTTTAGACAAGCCAGTTCAGACCTGCAAGGTTGGTTGTCTATTAAACTTTCTCTTTTTGTTGTGGTTCGATTTTAGCTAGGCCTCATAAGTGTTCCTTGCGATGCGAATTTAGATAATTCCTTAAACCATGATCCATTATCATGATTTGAGATGCTGCTACAAACTTGATTGACATTTCTAACCCTTTTCGATCGTGAGTTGCGCTACTTTAGACATATTTCTCCTTCCCCCGACCGTTTATCGTTTTTGGGGCAATTACACAACCATTCCTTCTTTTACTCTACTAGTACTATATTTCAATTATATCCTTTTCATTAATTTTGATTTTAACATAATTATTTTTTATCTTATTTAAATTTAGCTTCAGTGGTTCATTTTCTAAAATTTTATAGTTACATTTGCTACGTTTGTTAATTAATCTAATTAAGAATTTATTACATTTTTTAAAATCTATTTGAAAGGAAAACATTGCATATATGCTAGCATTCTGTTATGTGAAGAAAGTCGACCCTATGGGCTGGCCTTGTTCACATAATCAAGTTGTGCCGCTCCTTGCCGGCCTTGTGCGTAGCATTTGTTTGAATTTTTACTGTTTTTTTTCATAACAATGTTTGAAAAGATTTTGGACTAACCTCAATCTTTTCCCTTAAGACGGTTTTGGTTGTCTCAAAACACACACACACACACACACACACACACACACACACACACACACACACACACACACACACACACACACACACGCACGCACGCACACACACACACACACACACAAACACACACTCACATACATATATGTATATATATATTTATAAATATTTATATAATTATATATATTTAAATATGTATATATATATATATATATATATATGTGCGCGTGTGTGTGTGTGTGTGTGTGTGTGTGTGTGTATTACAATGGTATATCATAATATCGTTTTTGTTATTTAAAGTCTCTTTGACTTTATAATTATATTACGCAATAACTTTTTACCTTCACAATGATTACTTAACTCAGTATCATATTTTCTACATTGTTATGTTCGCTAACAATTGTCTGTTTACCAAATAGTTACAATAAATTTATTTGTTTTTGCATCAAATTTGTATTTCAAACAAATTGGCTTTAGTCGATTTTTTTTTAATTTCCGAGCTCATTAACAAAAAAAAAAACGGATAACCTATTTTAATTAACTTTAATGACACTAAAATTTACTGAGTTCAAAATAGTTTTAACGACAATATCTGATCTATAATAATCAAGTTCATAAACAAATACCTTTAAATATGATAGGAATATATAACCTTCTTTTTCTCTTCCCTTCGACTAACCATCATAGAAAAAACAAACTTTACAATTAACAATTGCTTTGTCTTACGTCTAATATCACCTTAACCAACGACATAAAATTACTTAGAAATATCTCTAGACATGAGGTAACTGTGCGATGGCATGTAATATAAACTTAGTTAATAACGGCCGACCCCTAAACCTGTTTTGTAGACTTTAGAAGTTTAATGTTACAAAACTTACTTTCCAATAGTTGGTTAAATTTTACCTAAGTAGATTGGTCGTAAGATTGGTCGTACTCCTTTCTTGGCAGATCGAATGTAGCTGTTTTGAGAACTTATACCTCTCACTATTTAGTTGTGTCTTTGTTGGTTCACTAATGGCTATCCCTTGTTTTTCTTCTTGTCATTATAGATCCTTTCTTTCATTTTTTTTTTTTGTTTGACCATTCGTGCCGTGTGGCTTTTGTTCTAACTCTTTGAGCCTTCTTTCGTTTGTGGTTGTGCCCTGCATTCTGGCCGCTCCTGTTGCCGTTTCTTTTGTGGCTAATTTCCAGGTTCCTCTCTTTTTTAAGGGCTCTATCTCCATTTCCCCTCCCCTTCCCTCGGGTAATGCTCTGACCTCCAATTTCATTTACATCCCGGTCTTTATGTTCATCTTTATGGCCATTCTTCAATCCTATTCGGGGTTCGGCTCCTGGTAGCCTTCTGTTCCATATTCTGTCTAATGCACTTTATCGACTCTTCTATATTAGTGACAGCCATCCGGGAACTTCCGTTATACAACCAGTTTCCATAGTGCTTCGTTATTAATTCAGCCTGATTTTAAAGCGGCTTGTGTTTTCTCGCTACGTTCATCATTTTTAAAAAATAATTTATCATGCTATTTGCCTCTCTATTATATTTATACTTTCTATTTTCAATCATTCCTTTTTGTTATTTCATGTCCATTTAGGCCCTAAAAGTATTTGAAGAATTTATTTTTAAATTCCTCATAGTTAATATACTCAATATCCGTAGCCCCCCACCAATCCTGTAATGGTATGTTTACGTCTGTTTCGATCATTCTCAATCTTTGGCCTTCTTCCATATCAGGATTGACTTCGTTATACTTTTTAGTATCTATTTTTACTTGTCTGTGCGTTATCCCATGTCTAAAACATCCTTGCTTTGAAAAATGAGGATGTATGCATTCCTTCCCCCATATTTTTTATTCTACTCTCCTTTCCTTGTACCTTTCTTTCTATTTCTTAACATCTACCTTTATTGCTATTATAATTCCCTTATTTCCTCTGACTACTACCTCCAAGTTACCGTCTTTTTCAATTGTTTCATGGATTTTATTTTTAATCTCTTCATTCTTCGGTGTTATTCCTTCACTTATTTTCTCTATGCTAATAACGATTATTTCCCAGAGATTTCTTATTCCCTGCTTATCTCCTTCTCTTTTCTCCCTTATTTTCCCTTATCCTCTCTTGTTTTTCATTTTCACTTTCTCCTATTCTTTGTTCCTCTATTTTTCTTTATAATTCTTCTTCCTCTCTTAATCTGTTTCTTTTTCCTCCTCTTTTCTCTTATTCTTTGTTTTTCTATATCTCTACAAAACTCCTGCTCTCTTTATCTTTCTTGCTTTTCTTCCTTTCTTTGTGAATCTTTCTTTCTTGTCTTCCTTTTTGTATTTTTCTTTTAATATTTCTCGTTTATCTTCGTTCTGCATTTTTATAAAACGTTTTAATCATGTCTGATAGTTCCTAACTTTTCATTGACGTGTAGCTATTTTATAAACTTTCATTTTATCTTTAGTACCTTCACGACTATTTTCTCTTTATTTACAGTATTTCGCTTTGTATAAAATATAATTCAATTTGGCTTGACGTTGTGCTTGAGTCCTGTTCACTGCTCTTTTAAAAATTTGTATGCGACGCTTATTTGATTAAGTTAATTATTTTACTAAATTATATTTTTTTACCTTTTTAATCTATTTTCATTTACTTATATTCTTTTTACTTTTTATTTTATTTTATTTAAATTTCAATTTTATTATTATTACTAAAATAGTATATAGAAGGCTTAATTTTGTTTTATTTATTTTATTTTAGTTTTTGTCGATTTTTTTAGTCGATTCAAGTACGTCTCTACATTTTTAATGATTACCCATTTTGATGGTGCAATGTAACCATCAAGTCTCAACAGTTGAGCGCCACTCTTTTCCTACGTACATTTTTTTTAAACTCCCTTTTACCACATAACCTCACTTCCTTTATATTCGTACCTGCCAGCTTATCCTCTTCTTTTCCTTTCTTATTGTTACCACTTACATTGTCAGTAAGAAAGCAATCTATCCTCCGGGGTCGTATTCTGTTAAAACACCTGTATCCTTAGAGATAGATATCTCAGGAGAATAAAATCCTGAATTTATTTAAAGACCCAACTAGCCACCGCTAACTCTTTTAGGCTGTTATCAGGATCGTGGATTTTTTGAGTGACAATATGGCCTAATGATTATATTTGGATTAGTATCTAATAAACATTTACCTTCTTCTTAACTTATCCTATCTACACATTTATTTATTTAAACTTTTCAAATTTTCATTATCACTCATTTTTCTTTTTTTTATTTAATGATTTAAATTCAATTATGTTTCTCTATGATACATAATCTGTTTTACTGAAATCTAGATTCTTAGGTGGGAAAATAACACTTACTGTATGTAACCTTACATTAATTTATTTTGGTTGGTTAAATTTTATCACAATAACTTTGTTTGCAAATAAACATTTAATTAAATTGTTTTCTTTTCTGTTTATAGTCTGTAGGCCCTACGTGCCTAAAGGGAAAATCTTGTATTATTATAATTTGTTAACCAACTTTTGGCCTATTTACAAATTATCGTCATTATAACCCGTAACTATTAATTTGAAGGTTTAATATTACTTGCTTCTTATTATTTACAAACATGGTTTCTAAGTTTGTTTATTTCTTTTTAATATTTAAATCCTACTAATCTAGAACATATTTTAAATTTGTAGGTATTGCTTATTTAGGTTTTCATTGACACCTGTCTGTCAGGTGATTCACTGTATGTATTCCAATTTTCACATAACCTACATTAACCTGTTTCTTGCCAAATCTTTACAAATATTTATCTCGGGTGAACACAATTTTACAACAAGATTTCATCTGTCCTGCTGTGAGACTATGTCTAGTACAAAAGCTCTTAAGCTATATTTTCCCCGAAACTATTCTATTTAATTCAATTTTAACCTGTTATTCCACTTTATTAACCTAAATAAGACTTCTATAAAGCCCACATTCCAGATTCTTATTTGCTTATTATTTATTTAAATTGACTTCCCTAAACTACTGGTTTAAAATTTATCGAACATGGTCTTTCTATACAACTACCACGATTCTTTGTAGTGGTTATTTTGCCCTCTGCAATTTCCCCCCTTTAATGACATTACTATTTTGGTAAAGTGTTGTTATTTTGAGCCCCATATGAAACGAAAACAATTTCCCTGTACCTATTATTCCAGCAATATTCCTTAGCTCCTAATGATCAACAAAAATTACATATCAACTTACATTTTGATAACATAACATTTTCTTAAACTATTACTTATCACACATGATTATTGTGTCTTACCCTTCACAGTCACTGACCCATCAATCGTTTCATCACTCGCTTAATGTTTTAACTTTTCTAGGTACTTATTGTCCACATTCTCCTGTCCTTTCGTCACATCCTTTTAATTTTTTGACTTATGAGTTTTTAGTAATTTACCATTCATTATTATGAATAATATTTAATAAAAATATAATAAATAAATAAATACTATTTTTTTATATATTCTATTTTTTGTCTTATTTGCAGTTTACATTATATTGAAATATTTTAATAAAGAGAAAATCAATACATTAATTGTATTCAAAATGTCAAGAATAAATGGTTAAAACAACTACATTAGCTTCCCTTATAATACGATTCTTTGATTCACATAGTTATTTAAATAATAAGTATTCCCATTTACTAGAAAGTGTTATTTGAGAGTTTGTTGTAACCTCTACGATTTTTTGATGAGGCCTCTATTATTGTACAGAATCTATTCCCGCATAATTTCTAATATTCTCCCTTTTTCTGTGTTAGTAAACCACAACTCTATGTCAAATAAAGAGTCATGAGACGAGGATCCGTTTGTTTATTTTTATAGCGGAAAAGTATGTAAATTGCAAGATGGTGCAGCATTACGATTTGGTGATAGAAATGTATCACGTTGCCGCTTGAAATTGTCACCCATCAATCACTACGTCATACAGCGTTAATACGTTATACGTCCTGACAGATACAACCAGCTGCGTAATATATGGCCCGATTCGTTAGGTAATACTTCAAAATTAGGACAAGCAGAAGGCTCTTCCCCCAGGTATTCACTCGTATTTAAGCCTACACATTTTTTCAACTTTTATTTTTTTACAAGGATCACCGTAAGAAGGAATTCTAATAACAATTAATTAATTATAACCTGCCGTAATAACGCCCCCTGTTATATTTTCAGACGATTATGTTGTGAAACTAATATTATTAGGTATTTTTATATGCTTATCTTAATATATACAAAATATAATTTACTGTATTAATTTTTCTCTTTAACAATGGGAAGATAACTCATAGACGATACATTTGAAAACGAAAAAACATATAAATATATAAAAGGATTATTTTGAATTTCGAATTTCATAGAAATGATTGTGTGGTATAGGCTATGTGTAGCAAAACATATACTCTAAATTTATAACCTGATTCATTTTTCAGACATATAATCTTGGAAAATTTACATTTTAAATGTTTGTCTATCTTCCCGGATATTTATCTCCCGTCTATTCATAGATCAAATTTCCAATTGAGTACTGTTTGGTTGTATATTGAGTTACCACATACGGTATTTGTTTAATGTGGTATTAGTTTTTCTTTGTCGCCTGCAAGATGAAACTTTACGAATAATGATGGTGGCCAGCTTTGTTGGGTCGTGTGGTAGATTGCTGTGTGTCTGTGTTGGAAATGGTTTTAATTGAAGATACGAGTTTTTATTTAAAACATTTTTAACTTCACATCTGTGATGTACATAACTTCAATTGAACTAACGAGAGTTCCAATGATGAACTTATGAAATGGGTTTTAGTAGAAAAGCACAAATATGTTTTTCTACGGAAATAATATGAAACTCTAGTTAACTAGTATAAAGTTTAAATGTATGGCATTGTTCAAAAACAAAGGATAATAATATCAGTACGATGAGATTTTGGAAAAATAATGAGAAATGGAATCATACTTCCACGGTTTCAAGAGTAACTTCATACCGTACACTGCCACCTAAGGTGAAAATTGAGAACATCGTCTAATAAATAAGTCCTTTAGTCCAGGAAGAACCTTACGTAATACTGTAAAGTTTGCGCATAATGCCCCTGAAAAGGAAAAAAATCACATGCTTCAAGTGTTTGCATTTAATGTGTTTGAAGTATCAGGGACGCGTTCGCATAAACCGTATAGTAATTTTCGTTATCAACAAAAAAAAACATGACCACCTACTTAGAGTCATATTTCATTGTATTATTTTTGTGTGAACATAAACTTCACCTCTATTTAGATTTTTTTGTTATATTTTTACATAAAGTAATCTGTCAGACGAATGCTTATGTATTTTGTCAGAAGCTAATTGAAAAGAGCAGCTTTGTAATTTCAGCATTTATTGGGGTTCAAACGTTAAGATTTAAAGCGTTGCCATAGAAACCTTTAAAGCAATGCAAATTGTAGGTCTACTGAAAGCAAGCAAATGGTTGAATACTCAGTCCATGTGCTTTGCCTGGTTCAATATGATTTGCTTTGCTTCCGTCCTCCCATTTGGGAATTGGTAAATGTCGATATGTGCGTTAAAGAGATGGATGAGTAGGAAGCGCCTCCACATATAAAGAATTTGTAATTCACTGTAAAAATAGTACTGGCTATACTTCATACAATGTTGACTACCTATATTTCTATTTGTAATAATAAATTACCTATATAATGAATGGTACCTGATTTATTGTTTTTAATTTTTTTTGTATTTCTTCCCAATGAAAAACCAAACACCTATGTTTGCTTTATCTATGTGCAAAACTTCACACAAAAATCTTCGGACATTTGTTACACAATTACAATTATTACTTTTTAGTATTATGTAATATAAAAAGTGCATTTCTCGTAATATCAATTGTGTAAATACGAGTTCATTATTGTGACATGACGTTTTGCGACGGTCTACACTCACCAGCAGGCCTCATCGTCTTGGCGGCTATCTTCTCTCCAAACCTCCACTTACCTGTAAGCAAACCGACTCCGGTAGATATAAGTTATATGAACAATTTATGTGAACATTTCATAATTAAATGCGTGCTAGGAAACTTCCTGCTTACGCAGCTTTTGTATTATATAGGTGGTGAGAACAGAGCCCCGGCAGTGTGTAAGTCGCCTCTGTATCGCACAGACGTTTTCCGCTCTAACTGTATGTACATCAGTTGTATTTAAATTGTTTTATTAAGTATAATTTATGTAACAGTTTTCCAAATTAATTGTTTATTAAATTCAACAAAGGTTTGTAAAAATAAAATCATTTTTTAAAAACCTTACGTGCTTAATATAACACGTAACTGGCGCAGTCGGTAGGACATCTCGGGAGAATTAATGAACATAATTTTTATCCATTTCAATCGTTAACCGAGATACTGCAAAAACTCGATTCATTACAGAGCGCATATCTGTAACGACATCAAGAAAACTTTACTAGAGTGAATATCTACAACCACTTGATAGAGCGCATATCTATTAAGAGCACGAGTGAATATCGTGTAAGTGAAAAGTGAAAAGTGAAATAGTAGTCAAATGAGCAAAGTATTTTGGATCCACTTGTAAGTAGATCGTAAGAAATAGAATTAAGAAAAGTAGAGTAAATACTTTTAATTTTATATAATTGATTTTAATTTTATTATTTTAAAGAAAATAATATTTTAAAATGGCAACGCCAACATTAAAGAAGGAATATCTTGATATGATTCCTGAGTATAGTGGAGAGCCCACTATGCTCCACAGATTTATTTCAATATGTGATAAAGTAGTAAATAAGTTTTATGTAAACGAAAATCCAGAGGATTTTCAAAATGAAAATCTATTTTCTTCTATACTAGCTAAATTAAAAGGCCAAGCATTAGAAATGGTAGTAAACTCAAATTCATATAATTGGTATGAGATTAAAAAAGTATTATTAACCAGCTATTCAGACAAAAGAGATTGCTTTACTTTAAATTTAGAAATGGCTGAGTTAAAACAAGAAAATAACGAATCACCTTTTAAATTTTATGAGAGAATTCAAAATCTATTAAATTTACAGATTTCATTTTTTATTAATAAAGAGCCTCAAAGACAATTGACCAAAGATGTTTTGATAGAATATGTACAGAAATTAGGGTTAAGAGTTCTCCTTAGAGGTTTACATGAACCCGTAGGATCGCTAATGCGCACCAAAAATCCAGATTCTTTTAGCGAAGCACTTAACAGGCTTACTAATGACTTTCAATTTAAAAATAACAAATTATTTGAAAATATTAAACAGAACGTTCCACCTAGGGCCCCACAATACCCGCATATTCGCAAACGCATTCCTAACAAACAAACCTTCCAAAATTATAGGCCCAACTACCAAAATAATCCTAACTAATTTACTAAACCTAACTCATACGTACAGCAAAATCAACAACCAAGACAGTCAAACAATTACACACCATTAAAAGTTCATCAAAAATTTGAACCAGAACCAATGAGCATTTCCACACGTCAAACAGGGAACACAATTAAACAAAATAGACTTTATCAGATGACAGGGAAACCAATAGAAGAAGAAAATTACGATCAAACTATGAATCGATTGACTGAACAGATGACTAACTCTTATCTGATGGAACAAACAGATTATGAACCGCAAGAGGACCTTGACAGCTACATAGACTTTGATGATTCAACGCAAGAAGAAAACGCATGTGGATTCACTCAAGAAGACAATCATACCCAAAATCATTTTTTAGGACTAACCACAATAAAAAGACATTTTCCATATAGCATATCGAAGACGACACAAACGAACTACCGTACATCCACGATCCCAAGACCAACCTAAAGATACTGATTGACACCGGAAGCACGAGATCATTTATTAAAAATCAATAGCTTTCCAATTTTTCAAAAACACCCTAAAACAAGAACCATTTGAAGTGAGTACAGCTCATGGAGTATCAAAAGAAAAATACAGTTGTACACTACCACTTTTAGGAAAAGAAACAACCAAATTTTATTTATTTGATTTCCATAAAGATTTCGACTTACTCCTTGGATTAGATAACATAAAATAATTAAAAATTAATTTAAATTTTGTGAATGATAAATTAATATTTCGCAATAATCAAATCCCGATTAAATATTTTAACACAGAAGAACAAAATAATAATAATAATAATAATAATAATAATAATAATAATAAAGGCGAATGTCAGGTGCAGGACGCAAAAAAGGGAACAAGTTATGTTATACAAGCCCGCACTAGCCGAACAATTAAATTTAGAATACAAAATATTCAAGATGGAGATGGACTCTTACCATACAAACACTTAAATGGATTAGAAATTCCGCAGTGTATAGTCTCAGTACACAACTGAGACGCCTACTGCCCTAAAATAAACAATACAGAAGTAAATGTAGAATTACCAGTAAATGAACCATTAGAATTAAAATCTTTAGAACAATACAATATCCTTGAACCTGATACAATGCAAACGAACGCGAATTTCAATTTATTAGATTATAAACAAAAAAAATCGAGAAGGAAAAATTTAGATTTATCAAAATTTAGAATGAACGTAGAAGAAAAATCCGCTATAACAAGTTTAATAGAAGATTATGCAGATTGATTCCGTATTGAGGGAAACGATTTAACTTTTACCAACCAAATAAAAGATGTTATTAGGACTACTGATGAAATTCCCGTATACTCTAGAAATTATAGATATCCAGAGATTTACAAGAACGAAATTAATAAACAAACTGAAGACATGCTTAAACAAAAAATTATTAGACCCTCGAATTCTCCATGGAACTCTCCTGTCTGGATTGTACCCAAAAAACAAGACGCTTCTGGCAAAAGAAAATTTCGATTAGTAATAGATTTTAGAGGATTAAACAAAAAAACAATTGACGATAAACTTCCCTTGCCAAACATTACCGATATATTAGATAAATTAGGACGATCTCAGTATTTTACAACCTTAGATTTGGCCTCAGGATTTCACCAAGTAGAAATGGATAAAAATAGCATAGACAAAACAGCGTTTACAACAGAAACGGGACACTACGAGTTTTAAGAATGCCCTTTGGACTAAAGAATAGCCCCTACATTTCAAATAATTATGAATAATATTCTGAGAGGCATTCAAAATGAAATATGTTTAGCTTATCTAGACGACATTATAATTTATTCCACTAGCCTCCAAGAACATATACAAAGACTTAAAGTATTCGACTGATTACGCAAAGCCAACTTTAAAGTACAGCTGGATAAAACAGAATTTTTAAGAAAAGAAGTAGCATATCTAGGACATGTTGTTACACCGGAGGGCGTAAAACCCAACCCAACAAAGATTTTGGCAATCAAGGACTATCCAATACCTAAAACCACCAAACAAATTAAAGGCTTTTTAGGACTATTAGGCTACTATCGAAAATTTATTAAAAACTTCGCCAAAATAACCAAACCGTTTACTAATTGTTTAAAGAAAAATGCAAAAATAAACATAGAAAATCCAGACTTTATAGAATGTTTTGAAACATGTAAAAATATATTGACTAATGAGCCCCTTCTACAATACCCAGATTTTGAAAAAGAGTTTACCCTAACGACAGACGCTAGTAATTATGCACTAGGAGCAATTTTAAGCCAGGACAAAAATGGAAAAGAACTTCCTATAGCGTATGCCAGCAGAACATTAAACGACAGCGAAACTAATTACTCCGCGATTGAAAAAGAATTATTAGCAATCGTATGGGCCACAAAACATTTCAGGCCTTATTTATTTGGGAGAAAATTTAAAATTTATACAGACCATAAACCTTTACAATGGTTATTTTCAGTTAAAGAACCAAATTCCAAACTTTTAAGATGGAGATTAAAATTAGAAGAATATGATTATGACATAAGATACAAAAAGGGCAAACTAAAGCAAAATGCAGACGCATTGTCTAGAATACAATTGAACGTCACTGGTAAAAGGTCAACGAACTCCCAACACACTGTAGAACCAGACCTTGAGTCATCTCCAGCTGGGTTACTGCAACGTTACTTCCCGGAACTAAACGATAGAGATAACGAATCTATGGTCGTACAACTCGACGCAACAGATAACGCCAACTTAGAGGTTAATGAAGAAAGCGACAGTCAGTCTATTCACTCCAATTTTGAAGGGAACACCCTAATTGAAATACCAATTTCCGACGAGCCTGTAAACTGTGGAAAAAATCAAATATTTTTATCATTAGTAAAATATGAGCCGAAGAAAGTAAAAATTATAAAGCTATTTGGAACTTCAAAAATTCGTTTAATAGTCGAAATATCGGAAAATAATTTTAATGAAGACATTGTTAATTTTGTAAAACCATATTTGGTACCCAAAATAAAATATAATCTATATTTTGAAGACGATTTTTATGAGAAATTTGCATCGTGCATAGCCAAAAATTTCAAACAAACTGAACTAAATTTAGTTAAGTGTAATAACAAACTCTTAGACCTAACTTCGGAAGAAGATACCTTAGAAACGATAAGTAATTATCATGTTAGCAAAACCAATCACCGCGGGATACAGGAAACATACGAACAAATTAAGTGAAGATATTATTGGCCTAATTTAAAATCACTAATTCAAAATTTCATAAATCAGAGTGACATATGTCAAAGAACCAAATACGACAGAATTCCCTTACAGTTAGAAATGAACTTGACACCAACAGCTGCAAGACCATTTCAAATAATTCACGTTGACACAATCTATTTGGAGAAGAATGCCTTTATCAGCATTGTCGACAGTTTCACGAGATATGCTCAAGTTTATCGCCTGGGAAGCTCTCAAGCTACAGAGATTGCAGACAAGTTATTAGATTACTTCACGCATTTCTGCTTACCAACAGTTATTATCTCAGACAATGGAACGGAGTTTAGTAACAGAATTGTAAAGGAGATATTAGACTTGCATTATATCAACATTCACTTTATCAGCACACAAAACCCCCAATCAAACGGATTAGGTGAAAGATTTCAATCCACTTTAATAGAACACATAAGGCTGTTAAATAATCAAATCGAATTTAAAAAAGACAGTATAATTAAGAAAGTTAAATATGCTATAATAGCTTATAACAATAGCATACATTCAGTCACAAAATTAACGCCGTGCGAAGTCTTATTTGGACATATAAATTCAAACACTTTATTAGATATAGATTTAGAAAAACAAATTGTAAATGACTACGTTTTAAACCATAAAGAAAAAACAAAAAGACTTTATGAGAGCATTAGGAATAGTAATGAAAAAATTAAAGAAAAAGTTTTAGAAAAAAGGAATATAAACAAAGAACCACTTCCAGAAGTACCATCTGAAGTTTATATAAAGTCAGTTCAGAAGCAAAGCAAAACGAAAAACAGATATAGCAAGGAAGAAATAGCTTCGATAGATAAAGAAAGAAAAACTGGAAAAATAAAGCCTAGACATCATAACACAAAAGACAAAATACATTAGTCGAAAATTAAAAGGCCTAAGAAGATAAAAAATGTAATTAATGACCAAAATCCTTCTTGTTCATATTCAACACAATCAAATTAAAATCCCTACCATACCTTTGTCCACTAATTCTATGCAAGAAACTTTATTAAACTTTAAACAACATTCTTTCATTAATTGTATGTGTTACAAACTTTTGTAAGTTTTTAAATGATATGTAACTAATTATGGTAATAAATATTGTTAATTATTTGAAATATGTTAATCACAAACAAAAAAAAAATTGTAATTGAAGAAAATTAGAAACTATACTGTTAAAGAGATAACAAAACAAAAAGAATTCTTATAAACTGACTAAAATCCTTTATCAAATCTATAACAGGCAATTTGAATGTAAATGATGGTGAAAATTATGAAAAATTATATAAAACTTTTATTGTAATCAATGTAAATTTTGTAGAACACAAATTAGATCCTGATAACAATTGTATATGTTATAAACATTTTGTATCTATCCTATGATAGAAAAGACTCATTATAAATTGTATTAATCAATTCCAAATACTTTTGCTCAGTTGAATTATAATGAACAGGAAATTAGACGGTAAAATGCCCATCATCAAAAAAAAAACGCCTACAAACTACGAGGATACCGCGTTGGAAATCGCAGACAACCCATTTAACTGGATCCCAGACCTTCGCCTGGCGACCTTCTCCAGTGAAGAGGACTTCAACCGATGCCGAAACTTCGCCAACCCCCGAAGTTTTCTTTAGGGATGGAGGAGTTATATGAACAATTTTTGTGAACATTTCATAATTAAATGCGTGCTAGGAAACTTCCTGCTTACGCAGCTTTTGTATTATATAGGTGGTGAGAACAGAGCCCCGGCAGTGTGTAAGTCGCCTCTGTATCGCACAGACGTTTTCCGCTCCAACTGTATGTACATCAGTTGTATTTGAATTGTTTTATTAAGTATATTTTATGTAACAGTTTTCCAAATTAATTGTTTATTAAATTCAACAAAGGTTTGTAAAAATAAAATCATTTTTTAAAAACCTTTCGTGCTTAATATAACACGTAACTTATATGAAACAAGCATTTCTGACCCTTTTCAGATCCTGTGATAATGTTTGCTAAATTCTGCGAGAGAACCAGTCTCAGGACGTTTTAATTTGAAACCTAATTCGCAGGTATTTAACCCTTCGGGTTGTAATTTCCCCTGTGAATAAATTCTTTGAAACTCAATTTTATTACATAAACTATTGTTTACGTTTTATTTACTTCACATACCTTCCATCTTTGTTCCAAATGGTAAAAAATATGAAGACAGGCACTACGAACTTACGATCGATAAAGCCATTTTGAACAATAAAATATTTATTTGTAAAATTTTATTAAAAAGAATATAAATAATCTAGCATTTTTACCATAATAATGTTAAATAATAATATCGTTATATGTGCGATATCAAGAAGAGTGTATCTACCTTGGATATTGTTGATTGGCGCCATGTTCTGCACCTCTAGTTACTGGAGATTGGCCATCTTTGGACGCTACTAAACTGTCAGTTTCTTTGTTTAGATATTTCGAATTTTTCACATCTTCTATCTTCTTTATTTTTTTTTTAAACCTGTCCTGTAATTTCCACGAATTTAAAACTTAAGTGTTTTTAATTATGATATAGATTTAGTTTACATGTTATTTTTTTTTTAAATCTATATTTAACGATTTTAACTCTTAATGTAAAACTTAAGCGTCGGACATATGTTCCACTTTCACTTTCATTTACAGTTTAATTACTTTTTATATTATAGAATGTTAATAAGAGCTAAAATATTTTTAATAAATTTTGACTTTTCCAATTTTAAACTTCCTTTGTTTCACTACTGTTTAGATATTGAAAAAAAGCGGGGCAAAACATGGTAATTGTCCTTTTTAGGGTAAGAATTCTCTAAAATGATTATGAAAGCACTGATTTACATTTTAGCTACCCTCACAAACAAATTTAGAATTTCATTTGCGTTATTTTTTACTTTTATGAAACACGAGCGGGGAGCGAATCACCTTCTCTTTCAACATTCAAAACTACGCTATGTCAACAGGTGCTCGGTACATTGCTCCCCTCCATTCTTTGTTCGTATTCATCGAAATGCTCTACAAATCACAACTTCTGTAAGAAATCTCTTGATCCCCAGATATCTGGTGACGGGATTGTTACGTCATACTTCCTTTAGGCTTTGTTTAACACTTTTTACTTGTAAATAATTTGTCAAAAATTCTTTAACTCACAATTAAACTTCAATTGAGCAATTACAACAATTTTCTCATGTTCTATTATTTTTAGAAATTTTCTCACTGATTCTTTGGATATTTCGATGCTCTCTCCCTACATGGATTTTAACTTTCTTTTTCTTTTTTTTGTACAGCTCCTATATCATGCAAATGAAAAGTTCTCTTTTTTTATATTGGCTATTCTTTACAATCCCAAATTTCGTATTACCTGCATATATGACATGCGTGTTAATTCTTTATTTTTGTAAAGGATTGAATATTATATATTTAAAATAAAATCTCAATTGTAACTCTTTAATCTGTGTTTTAAGCTCGTTACAGTTTGTAGGTAAAAGTTACAATTAAGTTGTGCATAAAATATTACCTTCACACGCCTTACATAAAATTTTCACGTTATTAAGACTCTAGCGCAACTGAAAGTTCGGTGGCAAAGAAATCTTACGTAAACTTTAACAGCATCTTCGAATACCCTGAGATTATTCGTGAATATTTAACTTTCTCTCAGTGGTTTAAATAAGTACAATCTAACAATATGGATTCCTCTTTACTACTACTACTCTTAACTAACTTCCTCTTTAGTTTATGGTGTTTAACGGGCGTGCTGAAGGTAATCTGCGAGCTTATGTAATGAACTATAATTTGTACAAATGTAACTAAACTACTGTTTTAGTATAACATTTCGTTTAAAAATCAAAACGTATTTTGGGGATGGAACGAAAACAGTGTATCCTATATTTTATTTAGGAAATCTTACAATTTCGCAGATCACAGCACTCTACTACTATTTGTTAGGTAGTTAGAAAGAAGAGATACAAAAGTAAAGTGCCATTCAATTATAACTGTATAAAGCAACTGTGGCGTATTGTTTAACATAAATAAATAAAACCTCTATACCACAAATAACTTTTTTTTTATTTTAACCCTTATGTACATTTCGATTGCATAGCAATCATCCTCAGAGGTAATTTACAATAAAAATTTTTATTATAAATTTCCTCTGAGGATGATTGCTATGCAATCGATATGTACATAAGGTTTTAAATAAGAGAAAAAAGTTTTTTGTAGTATAGGATCTTATTTATTTATGTTATGTCATTCAATTACTTTATTGTAGCGTAGATTTAATAAAGAATTATCTGTACTTGAAGCAAACAAATTTGTGGGACGCCCCTATAAACTGTTTGACACAGCCGTTCTGTTTGTGAGTGAGAGGGGATATTCTCAAAGGTCCTTTTATCCACTATTTCTGATATTTGACCTGATATCTTTGACAAAAACACTTCTCGCAACAAAGTTAGCGGTAGTGGTGTAAGTGTAGTTATGTTTAGTTTCTGTACTATGTAGTTTCTGTATATTCTCTTTCTTGATAGGTAATGTAGGTGTTTGGAAAACCCGGATTAAAATCATACAGTCATACCTAGCCGGTGGCCACTGGCCTGCCTCTGGTACGATACGATACACCAACCAGACACTACGACCACTCGGAAACAGTAAAACCTTCGATCCTACTTGTAGATTATCCCTTCTAGAAGTACAGTCGAACCCTTATCTCCTTTCGGTACCTTAGAGACGCACTCTCAGTATGAGAAGTTGGTATGAGTTGTCGTCCCTACAGGCAAATAATTTGATTATGCTCACTTCTGGTGATGCCTGAGTTATTAATAAGTGGTTTCGGTGGTATCGTTAGCCATTTTTACGGCGATGCTGTGACAACGAGACGCTACTTCTTCACCCTTCGCCACACTTCTATAGGTTAAAACAAAGGCTACTAACATCAACAACTACATTTGTGCCCACAAACTATCTGTTAAGTCTATTTAAGACAGATAATAAATACCAAGCAACTCTGGTATTAATTTATGATTAAATTAATTTCGTTTAGTGTATTTACTCTTATGGTAGTACATTTCTAATGGGATTAGTTTTTCCTAAGAGACGTCTTTTATACAACTCTTCTTTAAAACTTTTCTAACTCATCTATTAGCATCGAAAACTTTCTGTAATGTTTAGTAGATCCGCGAGACATCCATTCTTCAGCCTTCTTTATAATGACTAATATCAAACTGATCCACCATTTTCTTCAAAATAAACCAATAATTTAATCTGACCCAGTTTTGCGAGAATAAACTATTGCAAATCTAATATATTTTGTTTACAAAACAATTCCATCATAATGAACTCGAACTAATACAAAAGATGTGTTTCAAGATAAATGTCTCCAATTTTCTACGCAAACTGTTTAGTAACAAAAAATAAAATTTGGAAATCGTTTTTTTTGCATTGAAGTTAAATTTGTCAAATCAGCTACTCTAGCCTGTGTACATATTGTGGAAAATATGTAGGCAGTTATGATTTGTAAAACATCATTTGTCAAAGAAACCTTCTTACGGTTTGTTATTTATTACTGAAATAGCATTCTATATTGATGGGTGTATTTTTACCAAGATTGTAAGTATGGCATTATCGAAAATATAAACATAATAAGGGCACAAATACTGTTTATTTGTGTTCTCTTTATTGAATTTTAAAATAATATTTCTTTTAGCGAAAACAGCTTTCATCCAAAAATTAAATTACCTTAATAAATCATCTAGTAGGACTTTCAAGAAGGATGTGGAGATAATTGTGAGTAAAGTTGGATTGATCATGATAGAAACTTGACATTCCCAAGTATAGGATCTATGAGAAAAAACCGCATCACGTTTGCAAAATATACATTTACCTAGGCATAAAGAAGACTTACTCTATACTTGGGTCATGCTAATGCTTGAGCAACTATTGATCGTTATGTTTTTTACCTCATTTTTTTCATAAGCTATGATGTTTTCTTTTATAAGTAAATAGGCTACTTCAAGCAATATTAAATTTTACTCACCATGCGTAATTACCTATTTCGTAAAAAACACCCCAAAAGTACACCATTTATTATTTTTTAAAATTTGTATTATTTTAAAATAATTTTGTATTTTTACGGTCACTTAAATAATAGAATTTTAGTGATAGCTTAAAAGTGAGCCGATATTATATTTTTCATTCAAGACGCATCATTATTTCATCTAAGACTGTGATGTTAAATAGCACACAAACAAATATACTTAAAAAAAGGTACGGTAGAGGACGTTGCTAAGCACCCTCACGGGGATTTTACTACCCTATTCTCACTTGACCCCTGGCAATGCATTTTTAAACAAAAAGAATGTTTCTTCCAGAAATTTGCCGTTTGCAAGAAACGAGGCCTTAATAGGAACAAGAAAGGAGTTTGCATTGCAATTTCATGGAATAACGTTCAAAAAAGTGGCAGACATTTGGTTACATCCTAACTAGGCTTTTTTCTCAATATTTATAATCTCTAATTACATTCCGGAGAAGTGTATTTTACAGAGTCTCTTTTAAAAGTGTAAACACTAGAAACTAAAAATTATTCTACGTCAAAGACACTAATTTAAATATTTTTTTAAAAAATTTCCAGCTCAACGTCTACATTAACATTAATAAAGTATTAAATCCAATAATAGATTTAACTAGGCAATGATTTTCTACCGGCATTCATAACATTATCATGGAAATAATTTGTTAACTAGATAAATTAAGGTGACACTTTTTAAAATATCAAGAAAAGTTATTCCTACAAATAGTTTCCTTTACGATCCTTTGAAATATCTAAGTAAGTAAAGAAAAGTTTCTCTATGCAAACTCTCCAGTTAAACGTAAAATCTGATTAATTGAACGTAAATACTAAACAAGAATTCCTTTAAGGATATTGTTCAAAAAATGGAAGTTCTAAAGTTAAACTTTTAATTAGTTTGTTCAAATTAATAGGTTAATTTAACTATAAATAGTTAACAGATTAATTAGTTAATTTATTTGGTCATTTAGTTATAATTTGAGTCGAACAGACATTCAAGATGCAACAAATCCAATAAGAGCAATTTGCACCAGGAACGCTAGATACAAATTGGTTCTATTACCTTACAGCAAATAAGTTAGTTCGATGTAGCTTATTCAATTTGCGCCCAGACAGACACCTGCCGATATGATGCATAAAGCTATTGCACTCAGGTATATCATCTACTTGCTAAACAATTGTCATGACACAACATTATTCGTAGAATGCTCAGATGGTCGAGCTTGTGCTTCGTGTATTTCAAGCACAGTTGAACGTAAAACACTATCAAACTACTTTGTCAGAACCCTATACCTTATATTTCACCATAGCTACTACAATATCCACCTTAAATTTATAATGTCTTGGAAAACATACAGCTGGATTTAATTACATTAGGTGGGTACAGCATTATATGATGCATTAGCTTTTCTCTGTTGTTTATGTTTAACAGAGTTAGAGCTATCTGTATTAAAGGGCTTATTCTACGCTATAAAAAGTATTCTAGTAGTATCCCTTAAGAATTAAAGATGGTTCAGTTTGAAAATACTTTCTCAATAGTGTAAACAAAAGCAAAGAAAAAATATATACACATAAAAGATATATAAATAAATATTCATTGAAATGTCTTATTACTCGAGATAGTCAGAGACGCTTTATAAAGCTGTCAAAGAGTACATTTAGTATTAAAAACTTATTCTTGTTTAATACAATGTTTATACTATTAAATATACACAAGTATACAAATATGTGCAAACACTCCATGGTTACATTTAAAAATAATTCCCTGTTTCTCAATATCAACGTGTGAGTCAAGTTTTATATAGCTACGATGGTTTTTTATAGCTATAATGTCTTTCTATTTTTTTTATTAATGATAAAAACGATTTATGTAATATTTTATACTTGTGGCAATCTACAAAGGTTCTAATTAGACCTTATGGCATTGCTTCGATTTACTTAATTTTATAACAATTAAAGTAGTCTACAAGACTATACGCCGTAAAAGTAGATACCATACATGTAGAGTACTTTCTAAAAGGAACACAAGAATAGATATGCTACGTCTCTATGATAATTTTCATTTCTAGACTCCAAAAAAAAATTAAAACATTTACGTCGTGTATATTTGCTTTGTATAGTTAATAAAATGAACCGCATATTGTGATACCAAAAGAAACAAATTAGTTCTTAGCCTGTTCCCATAAATAAATTTCGTAATATGCCAAACTAAAGATAATTTTATTCTTTTATATGTAAAGAATAATTAAAACGTAAAATTAAAACAATTTCTGTCAGATTTGCTAATTTTTATCTCGCAATGGTCTCGTAGCAACTATGTCTGCCGAGTAATTTGATAAATCGTTTCACTGCACAGAACGTGTCACAGTGTATATGCATATACAAGTGTTATCACATTTACACAGAACCTTTAGTTACGTAGGGTGTTACACAGTTGTGTATCAAAAGCACAACATGTTTTTGCATCTTGTGCAGTTTCCAAGATATTGAATAGTCTTTTCTAAATTATGTTTATGGCCGTATTTTATTTAAACTAATAGGAAGAACAAAGTAAAACATTATTTTACATTTAACCTCTGTTGATTCATTTGGTTTCATTTTTGTTGGAATAATTTCCACACACTTAGTCAAACATGGAAAAGTTATGCAGGATCCTATTTATTTTTGCTAATTATAAGGTTCTTTTCTTAACCCAAACTATTAGATTTTGACGATTCCATCTTATACTTACCTAAAATGCTAGCTGTTATGATTGTTACCGATTTGAAATTCTACCTTTAACTTTAGAAAGATTGTTTTTAATATCTTATTGATTATAGGTTTCCATAGAATGTAGTTCATAAAATTAAACTTGGAAGTAGCTTATAATATTTTTTTATAAGTGTGGTACTCACAATAATTTCTCCTTCACCGATGTCATTAGCTACAACACAAATATATTAAGGTATTCGACATTATATTATTGTTTTGAGGAACTAATTGATTTTATAATGTTGGCATGGGTTTTAATTAATTGTCAGGTTTTATACTTTATCTTTGAGGTTATGTTTTTTGCTAAGACAAGTCTCAAACTTTCTAAAGGGACTTATATTTAAGTCCACATTGTGATTAGAATTTATTTTCAGTAAATTGTTACAGATACCTTTTATATGACCAGATTTCTGCATTTTGTTTTGAAGCGCAAAACAACGTTGATGTATTTGCGAAACTATTACGTTCGGGAAAATGTTCAGAGAAAATCACTAGATATTATCAAGCAGATTAAATTGAGATTACATTTACTTACCCAATGTTTGAAATGTCACTTGCATATCGATCTTGATAATCGATATTCCAATACTGGATGCAGACTAGTTGTTTGACTAATGCTTAGTATTCCTTATGTTATCGACAAGTATATGTTGACTATTTCATAAGCTTTGCTTTTTGAATACAAGAATACCATTATCGGTTTGTGTTTTGCATGTTTTAAAACAACAATTTAGATTCAACTGTTTACTCTTTTCCTTCATTTTACCACTTTTACGCTTACAGAATCTCATCTCTTTTGTCTACATTAGTATCTTTGCAATTTATGATTTTGTATTTAATCCGGCATTTTCAGATTTTAAACCTAAATATCTTTCTCCATTTATATTCTTCCTGTATCTGATTCTATATAATCTAAATGTCGCTTTGTACATGGGACCCTTGATTTTCTTCTATTTTTCATAGTTGTATTTAGTATGTTTTCACACTAATATGCAATCTTAATGTGCAGTGCGTAGTCATTTATTTCTTTGAGAACTTATGTACCTTTTACAAACGATATACCTTAGAAAAAATCTGGTGTAACACAACTACGACAATTTCTTTTAGCAAATGTACAAAGTAATTTAGAACAAAGATCATGTTTTAAAAATAAACTGGAGGTAATAAATTAGGTGGCATTAAATATAAACTAAAATGTACTGTTTTATTTCATCCTATTTCCATTCATCATAGGTTTCTGTAAAAACTACTATAACAAACTATCTCGCAAAAAGATTCCTTTAAATTTTGTTGCCTATAATATTTCTTCACAACAAGTTATTATAATTTAAATAAAATACCTAAGATTTTAAAATACTAGGTTTAGTAACTATAGCATTTGTTATACATTATAAATACATTAAAGGCAAATAGATACATACAAAAGCTTTGAAACACAATAAAAAGTCTCTCATTGAAGGAGTCTTAAACATTGAATTATATATTACGAAATATGTTTCATTATTATCTTTTGTGTATTCATAAACCACAAATTTTTTCTCTTTTTCTCTTCATTTTGTATAATTACTACCTAAAGTAAATAGAAATCATTGTTACAAATTGTAAGTCTTGTGCTTTGTAACTCTACCAAGTAAAAATGGAAATGCTACAAAACTTTAGTTTCTTCAAAGACAATGAATCTCGTCAAGATTTTCATATATAAATATTTAACAAAAAGATGTAAGAACGTTTTTTAAAAACAACAATGAATGTTTTTAGTTCTAATTTTAGGAGATTTTTAATTTTTTACACGTGCACTGACATGTTTCTTTTTTCTTCTGGCTTGGCTTTTGTAGTATTCTGTTCTTTTGTATAGTCTGACAGCTATAACATATAGTTAAAGGAGACGTTGTACGTGCATAGGGTGGATATACCCTAAACAGAAGTTGGATTTCTTTAAAAGTAATATCCTTTTAGTTCTTAAACTCAATTTCTAATATTCTTTAAGTGAGAATAAGTGGACACTATGTTAACTACTTTTCAACATATTAAACCACTTAATATGAACTTTTAACGTTATAAAATTAATGGAGAATGTAAAATATTGGGATATACAGTTCTACTCAAAGCTCTAAAGAGATTCTATTGAATATTGCATCAGGTAATGTTTATCTGTCAAATTATTTATACAGGTAAATCCCGTGATGAAAAATAATGAATAATTAGTTTTATTACGATAATGATGTTCATCTTTAGCTCAAATCTCGTGCGTAAGGGCGGGAAACTTTAAAAGGGAATCAGGTGGGAACCAATGATCTAAATAAAAATTGTAATTAATTTAGTTCTCAGATTTTCAAAGAACATTTTGTTTCTTTCAGTTGATCCTCTCGTCATTAATGAAATATTTGCTTCATCAATGGATGGCCTCATTAAAAGGAAAGGTATAGAGAATGGATTTCTGCTTTAATCCTGTGGCTAGTAAAATGCTTAAAGATATCCTCAGAGCTCTGAATTAAAGATAATCTCCTTCGCTGTGTTGAAAATGTCATTTTCTGCAATGGGTCTATCATTAGACGTCTCCATAGTCTTTGTGTAATAAAATATTCTATTATTTATTCATGTAAAAAACCATTGTTAGGAAGAAGAATCTGTACCAAAACAGAAATAATTCAATTTAGATGTGAAACTATTCTCCAGTACAATAAGCAATGCATAGTGAGGTAGAGGTAGGAGATGTAATCTGCTGTTGTATACTGACTGCCTTCGGGGAATTAATCCTTTGGGTAAAGAGTTATGTACTAAATGTGCTCTCACAAACAAGCCGTTACGTGATTAGTTGAGGTAGCAAGATATCATAATTATGTTACTCAATACTTGGCAAATGTAGATAAATATCCCAACCAACTCAAAACACAACCTGATCGCTTCTTCTCGAAGGCTAATTAATACATTGAATATATTCGATTCCAAAATAAAATCGGTATAATTTAAAAACTCGTATTAAACATATTACTTTAAAATACTAATCACAACTTTTGAATCTATCTTTCATTTTTTCGAGTAACTTATTACAGGACATTATGTATAAAGTTATAAAAAATAAGAAAGTTTGGTTTACTGTTGAAGACACCATAACAGAGATTTTATTATTTTTGATATGCTCTCAGCTGATCTTCATGAATTATCAACCATAAATCCCCTCTTTCCTCTAGAAACGGAATCTAATAGAAAGTAATTTTTCTCATTACTTCTTTTCTTGTCTCTTTATCAACTAATTATAAATTTACGTGTAAAAATATATAGAAATAAATACTTTGTGATTTCTTTTATTTGCTTGGAGACATTTAAGCCACTTTTGTGGTTGGGTAATCTAACTCTCCTTTGAACTCTGTCTAGCTTAGCTCTCGTTATTTTCTAGAAGATCCGAGATGGAATCAGTCTTCTTCTATCTCCTTTATTTAATCTCCAGGTCTAACGGAAAGGGTTTAAAGCTAGCCAGGAAAATACTTAATCTGAAATAGTACCAACCTAAAGTGGATAGTGTCCGCTTGGTTTAACTTGACCGAAATAATCAGATGAGGTATAGAAGGTATGGAAAACCTGGCTGTCAAAAGGTTATTTTGGTCCCGAATACTTCTGGGGAAACGATCAAAGCCGCAGTATGTGGTTAAAATTCGCCTAAAAAAAAGTGGCGTTCCAGTAATCACTCCCGGCCTAAGATACTTTTACCGATATATTTTACACGGTTAAGATCCTCGGCAACACAGAAATATGAACCCGAGTAAAAGGATTATCCGTTATGACCATTCAAAAAGTTGTAGGTTTTGAAATTGTTTGAAAATTATCGTATAATCAAAATCTTGTTATAGATAAATCCTATGATTCTAGATTGAACCGTTGCGTTGATGATGTCTAACGACTACCACTTATGTATCTATTTCACTTATATATATATATATATATATATATATATATATATATATATATAATTAAAATTTATATTGGTAAATATGAGATCAATTTTATAAAGTGATTCAACTAATAGAATCATTGCAGATTATACATGTTAATATTTGTAATATTTTTTTTATGTCCAAACATTTTTAGCGAATTTTTAATTTTTTAAGGTATTTACATTATTATCCCCTTTACAGCCATATTATTACTGTCATTCTTTATCACAATTCTTATCAATAACTTACTAGTACTGTAGGTATTTAAAAATTAAAACTGTGTGGCATCATTTTTAGAAGCGTAATCTAATAACGCAATGTGAGATCCGCAGTAATTATTGAAGTAATTTTTTAATCAGCAAATAACATATTCCTATTGCTACTCATTGCTCAATCTTTTTGTTTGGATTGGTAGTTTGTCTTGATCCCCAATGTATCCTTGACATCATCTGTCTACATCTACACGACGTGTTACAGGTGTAACTAATTTGGAGTTGATTTAACTCATATCATATCAGTCTTGTCTTTCAAGCGACTTCCTCCTCCATTAGAGATATTTTTAAACATAACAGACCAAAGTAATATTGCAACTGTCTTTAAGGCTTGCAAAAAAAAGGTAAAGACTTCATTATGTATTGTAGTACTGGTTACACAAAACTGTCATCCAAATAAATTATTGTCGTATTTATATATATATATATATATATATATATATATATATATATATATATATATATTGTTAGAAATATATAAATTTTGGATTATATATATATATATATATACTGTCAATAAATTACCTTAAATTAGGGTTTTAGACGTTACAATGGAAGTTTTAAATTTTAAAATATAAAATTTCAATCTCCCGAAGTTCCCAAACCTGGTCCGTTTACCCCATCATTTTACTTGTGTACAACGAGCATTACTCCCCCCTTATGTGTTTAAGCCAATCAGAGTTACCATATTTTTAAATATTGTACTTACAACGATCCGCAAATTTTTTGGCTGTTTGGTGTTTTCTTACGTTACACAGTTACACATTTCATGAGTTCCCGCACTTCACAAGATGATATTTTTTCCATACTTTCCCTGGTTTTCCTGAATTATCTTAGAAATAATCTTCATTCTTATTTTTCCCAAGACTGACTTACTACTCTAACTGTAATGTACAATTATTGAGCCCTCTTTGTCGGTCTTTAGTATGGAACCTTTTTCACCTATTTCCTTAATATTTCTAACTTATAATTATTATTATTTTGAAAATATCTAAATATTTGTTCAAATTTTATAATATGCCTAATATCGTTACATTATAATATATATATATTAAATATGGAGATATGTTTTCTTGTAATATAGTTAATAAATTAAAAATATTTCAAAAACAAGAATACTTTTAAAGAAATATTTATTCAATGCTTTTCGCCGATAAAATAGTCGGCAGCGTCTTCTGGAAAATATTTTATTAAATAATTATTTTCCTGAAAATGTGGTACTATTTTATCGGCCAAAAGCTTTGAATAAATATATTCATTAAAAGTATTCTTGTTTTTGAAATATTATATATATATATATATATATATATATATATATATATATATATATATATATATATATATATATATATACTTTTATATATATACATATTTTAAAAAAAGATGGAAATATTTTGAGAGTTTTAGGGTATATCTTCTCAAATACGATATGTGGTTACTATTTAATAATTTTCTCAGTAGCCATACTCTTATTAATGTACTGAAAGAACAGTTGAACTTAAAAATTAGTTTGATTCTCAGAAGGGAAATTAATGTAATTATTATGACAGTTGCGAAAAACTACAAAAATATAACAAGTTGAATCATGTCCAATCATTAGTCTTGAGCACAACCATTTTAGGAAATGCTGAATGCCAGATTTACTATCACAAAAGTTATAATATTACAGTATGGAATTGAAAACTAGTTACTCAGAAATGATAGCAACGAAAAACTTTAGGGACGTTGTATGATCAACACAGATCGGCAGCATTCGTTTCCTCGAAAAAAAACGTCTCGATTCCGTTGTGTACATGCATTAAATTATATTCCGATATATAAGCAAGCCTTTAGTAATGTAGGGATACTAATATAGCTGTACATCTGAGGATTTCCTGCCATGAACCAGGAACATGTCAAATAAATATAAATAACTTCCCTCTGAATTTTTTTGATTCTAAATATTGAATTTTAACAGCGCGTATTTATTGGATTGTTTGTATTTAATAACAGAAGTATTGTAAATATGAATTCAAATGTTCAAAACTTTTACAGTTATCTTGCGTATACTATTGTGCACCTAATGGTTATCAGAAAATATTCACAAATATTACATTTAAGGAAACAATAATGAGAACAAAATTCAACCTAAATAATTTAGGTAAACATTATTAGTTCAAAATTTCTCTCATAAATTCATTTCTTTTTGTTCGTTGTTATAATAGGGCTGATTGAGAATTGAAAACAGTATATGTTATTTATTAGAAAAAACATGCATTATACACTTTAAAGTAGGGAGCTTATTTTAATACTGAAACAAATATCACTCTAATTCGTTGTGGAACTGGGAACCATTGTAAAAGAATCCTGGGTTCAAAACCGTGACCACTCGTGACACCACTTTCATTGTATATTCTCATAATCTGTATTCTCTCCAAATGCTGAATACTCTCGCTTCTTACGCCATTGTATATACGTATTATGCATACGTTACCTTCACAACGGGTTGTTCATAGTTATGTACATTTATCTATATCCTTAGAGAAATAATAGCAATAATAGACTCGAAATACTTATATATAATAGGAGTTACCGATGAATATGCATATATTGGATACGATATGATGACGATGGATGCAACAAAATATTATATATACCTACACCCTAAAATAAAATTCACAATTGAAGTAGACAAAACTATAAAATAAACTATTTAGACCAGACAATATCTAGAGCCTCAATATTATAAAGAAAATCCATACAAACAATAAAGACAAAACCAAACTACTATAGCCACCCACACAACTTAAAATACCTGCTTGAAATTTATTTGTATATAAAGTTCTAAAATTCTTAATTAAAAATGTAGAAGAAGATAAATATATAATACATTAAATGGACCAAACTGTGGGTACAAAAAAGAACAATATATAAATTATCATTTCATCTAGTCACTAAATGAAACAACTAAAACATGAAATACAAACAAACAAAAAATTGGCCACACTCACATACACAGGATAAAATATACAAAAAAACTCAAATGGTAAATTAACACAGTATAACACGACATACAAAAATACAGGCATCATATTTAATAAAATAAAACAGTCACCATAGTCGGAGATTTACGAGTTTGATTTTGGATTTATATAGGAAGATTTCACATCATTGTTTTAGATAATCTACAATATGTCGTTAAGTTTGTTTAATTTGCCCTGTTTCTTTGATAGGAAAAATTTATTGTTTTAAAAAAATACAACTTTACACTAAACGTTTTATTATTAAAAATATTTAAATGTTGAAATCTAACTATCCGCCTCAGAAGGATACATAGCTATACAAAAAAGAAAAGATGAGATACTCTTTATCTCTTGAAGTAGTTTCTTTTACTTTAGTCCTAATGTAGAGAAAATACCATTTTTTGAGGCAGTTATAATTTGTCCAAACAGCCGTGGGCCCTGAAGGATTAGAGCGACCCTCGCTCCCCCACGCGCAGGAACACTCTCACGCGCGGCCCGGCCTACCTGCCGCTAATGGTTCTTCTATGAATCACCAACTAGTCCTTGTACTACAAAATCAATTTTCTTTAACTGTTAACTTTACTTAATTTGTACTCTAATAACTGAATTCTAAATATTATTCCTCGCAAAATGAATCCAAACACGGTACAATTGTGACAACTCTGAGCGGTTTTAGTGGGTTTAAAATTTAGAAAACAAATAAAACGAGACTTTTATCATGTATTTTATATTGTATTAATCAGACGACTTTAATGAAAATGTAATCAGATCAATAACATGGAAATAGTTAACAATTATACTAGTGCTGATTTACATTGTTTGCAAGTTAGCTGTAGTCCTAACTTTTATCAAATGAATCAAGCAAAAAAGCTATTATTATGAATTTACTAGATAAGGAAAAAAATTTGAACAAACTACAAAGTTATGTAACCTAAAACATAAACAAATGATCACACTACAAACTAGTGACAGTAACATTGAAGATGACGACTTTGGATGCGAAATTTTAAAATAAGTATGTGACTTTTCCTTACCCTCTGTAGTGTCTTTCATCTGTATGTAAATTTTCCAGCTTCAGCTTTCCTTATTATATTGACTTTGAATTTATTTATTTATTTTTTGGCATACGTTGAATTTTATAAAGATATATTTAAGAAACCTCCTTGGCTATGTTGCTATGTAAATATGCTGGTGTTAGTTTAATAATATTATTGTCTTGATTTTACAGTTATTGTAAAGTAACGTAACGAATTACTAATTATTTTTATTTTGTTTTACTTCACTCTACGTTAACATAGGATGGTTATGTAAATATGTTTTGTTAGTCTTATGATTTAAAATATTATTTTATTGGTTTTTAGTTATTGTACAGTAACGTTGCAAAATGAATTTGTAATAATCATTATTTTATTCTTGGTATATGTTTTATGTTATATTATTTATGATTTAGTTTATTTTTTCATAAATTTGAAATCTCTACTATAATTACTGAAATTATGTATATTATTCTGATCGTGCGAATTCAAATAAAACGTCTATAACCATTTTTAAGAAGTCAAATTTATAATTTTGTAACCTACTGACCATAAAACCCCTTAGAGCTGTCACAATTGTACTGTGTTTGGACTTGGAATTCAATTAGTAGAGTACAAATTAAGTAAAGTTAACAGTTAAAAAAAATTGATTTTGTAGTACAAGGACTAGTTGGAGATTCATAGAAGAACCATTAGCGGCAGGTAGGCCAGGCCGAGCGTGTGAGTGTGCCTGCGCATGGGGGAGCGAGGGTCGCATCAATCCGTCAGTGCGCGTGGCTGTTTGGACAAATTATAGTCAAGCACTTCGAAAATAGTATGGATTTATAGATCGGCATTGGATATAGTGAAATAATAAGGACATAATTAAAAACGCCGTTAAATTAACTTTTGTGACGTAAGATGTTTAATATATTTCTAAAACAGCATTATATACTCTAGGTTATATTGCCTATGGATTGAGAGTAACAAGAGAGAGGTTGTAAAAACGCCAGAGTTACAGAGGTAGAGATAAGACCCAAGCTTGGATCTTGTTCACTGCTTGAGTAAATAAGCGTGAATAATATATGTAACCACATTAAGCCTAAGCTTATAACCCTGGGAACTCGGGAGATGTGTATTATGCGATGTCTGCGTCTACGCTTTAATGTATCTAGGCACTGAAGTAAGCCTGCAACATGGGACTACATGCTTACTTGATTATATTATTTATAGAAAGTTGTTTCTATTAATTAACCTAGATTAATACAAACGAAGTTTACTTACTGGTTAGCTCCACTGGTTTCTTCCAATTGTAAGGTTAAACATAAATTAGGTAAACAGATAGAGTATTATCTACAATATCTATTTTGACTAAGACGATTACTCCTGTCTGCCTATGTCTCCATGACCTCATATTAACTGATTTTTTTTTCTTTTTTTAATTCATGAGAAGCACTAAAAATGCAGTGAACTTTTAACCTCGCGTTTTGTTTCCGATAGGTTTTAGACTTTAAAACAATCAAGTGGAATAGTCAATCATCGTAATTATTCGCTGAAGACCAATGAGCCTCGGGATTCAATGACTCAATGGTCATAGTGATGGAAAGAGTCACCACTGTCATTGGCACCAAAATTTAAAAAAAGACATCACTTGGAATTTGTAAGAATTTCAGTTTGATACAATAACCATACCATTCCTTGTAGTTATGATGGTCGCAGTTCTAACTTTTAGTACGTAGAGAACATTATAACGTGGAGGAAGGAATCTATACTACAAGTAGTTATGTAAAACATGACAGGCTTAATAATATCTATTTAAAAAAAAAAAAAACATTATACATTTGAACCTAGTAAATAAAGCGAAGTAATACTTAACACTTGATATAAAGTGATTAAACATTAAACTGCTAATAATAGTGTCCGTTTCTAGATGATATATTATATTACACTCTTTCTTATTTCTGTAATTTTATATAACGCGTTTTAGATTGTATTTTTTTGTAATGTTTGTTTTGAGGGTAATGTTACCAGGTATACACGCAGAAACGGAACGCGCAAGCGCTGAACCAGCGAGCCGACCACCCCCGGCCACTTCCGTCGCAGGGTAAAAATTTTGAAACGGGCCGTTCCTAGCCAGAACTATAACACGGTGCAATATCCAGCCAAAATCTGCCAGAGAACCAGTCACTGGCCTTTATTTTAAAAAACCTAACTTGCTGAGTTACCCTTTTGGTATGTATTTCCCGAGGAATGAGTTCATTTGAAGGCAACTTTAAGGCAAAATGACTCTTTCTGTTTTAGGAGTGTGTAAGGAGTTTCAGGAGTGTGTAATAAATTTGTTTTAATAAATAAACTACTGTTTTGTTAGTAAAAATCTGTTTTTAATTTATTTTTAAATTGTGAAAATACAGCACAGTTTATATGTGTCTTATTTTAATTAACTCTCTAAAAATGTAACAATTCTTTTCTATTTAAGTTTACTTTATCTCTTCCTTTCTATCTAAAAAATAAACATTGTAATGTCAGTGGTAATTCTTTATCCCAGCTAACACTTTCTTTTACATCTTTACTATCCAAATTTAATTAAACTTCTTTCTGAATTTACACTGAAATCAAAAGTTCTAAGAAAAATAATTTTTCATTATATTTAATTAAAATTGTTATTTTATCTTTGTTCTATCTAACCCTTTAATATTTAATTAAAATATGCTAGATTTTCTAAATAAAGCTGTCTTTGTTTTCGAAAACTCTTTTAAAACCCTCTGAAATAACCAAAAACCTTTATGTGATTTTACAAACTTTGAACATTTGATTTTAATTCTTTGTACATAAAATTAAACAATTGATCTTTTAAAACATACCTTTATCAACAAATAATTTTAACCATTTTAAATAAAAAACTGATCTTTTAAGACATAGGCTTATCAACAACCAATTTTACCCCTGTAAATAAAGAACTGATCCTTAGAAATAATAAGTTCATCAATAAACAATTTAACTACCCCTTTAACTAAACAATTGATCTATTAAAATATAACTTTATCAACAAATAATTTTACCCCATTAAATAAACAATTGATATTTCAAAAACATAAGTGTTTAAAAACACGATTTTTTCTACTTCTCTAACTAATCAAACAAAATTACATATCTAAATCTGAAATTCTTAATCTAACGTTCATTTACTAGACACACATAACCTTTGCTAAAATATATCCTTCCTATTATGGTATGTTTACCTTACTCTCAACATAATTCACTTTTACTTTTATTCAAATAAATTGTTTCAAATTATAATTGTGTTCCCTTTTTTTACTTCACAACCATTTATTTTTATTTCAACAGATGAAATATAAGTTACTTTGGTTTTTATGCAGCATTGTTGTTCATTATGTAGCATGTAGACAGATTGCTTCGTTGTTTAATAAGTTCATCTGAACATATTTTTTGCACCTGTTTGGAGAAATATATTTTAAGAAAATTACCAAACTGCATAATGAATATGAGTTATATATGTATATATATATATATATATATATATATATATATATATATATAAATAAATAAATATATATTTATTTATTTATTTATATATATATATTAACTTTGCTACACTATTTTCTTGTATTCACCTATCACTTTCACTATATGTACTTAAACAAGAATCTAACTTGGTAATTATATGAGTTAACTTTTAAAGATTGATTGTATCTCTAATGTCGAGCATCACTGAACGGAACTTGTAGTGGCTATACAGTCTAGTTAACTCGTATAAATACCTAGTAAGTTTCTTGTTAAAGTACATATTGTGAGAACTATACATAAATATATATATATATATATATATATGTGTGTGTGTGTGTGTATGGATAACATATATATATATATATATATATATATATATATATATATATATATATATATATATACTGGTTCTAAAATACTTACTACTTAAAATCTTAAAATACCAATAATCCTATTTTACTCGTAGTATGTCCAAGAATTCGAAAGGTTCAAACCTCTTTAAAATTGCACGAAGTTGCCTAATAAATAAATACATATGTATTATACACTCTAGTGTTCGGATAGCCTTTTATGACACGATCTTGTATAACCTAATTTGTGATTTGGTCCCACCCAAGTTCAGGTGTAATATTTTTGTTTAGTGAAAATATAAGTCTAAAATCTCCTTGATATCTAAAATAATTCAATCGGGTTAAAGTTTATTTTTATCTTTCGGTTGAGAAATTTAATGGCATTTCATTGCCAAATTTTCCTAGTGATGGTGTTGCTACTTGATTTTGTATCTTTAACTTAATTCTGCCATTTATTAGACGTTGTGTCAATAATGTGTATGTTGTTCACTAATTAAAGCCTTATGGCGCTTGTATTTAGATGCTAGAATTGCTGGTCATTTCTCTATATAGCGAATATATAGAAAAAAAACATTCCATTTGTTTATTATTTGAGTGATTACGCTCACCCGAGGAACTTTCAACCACTGTTTCAGTGTACCATATATGTGTCTCTTATGATTTGAGAAATACATAATTTTGTATAGAAAGCGTTCATATAATTTCAATAAAGTCTCTTATAACATGATTTAACTAAGTATATTGAGATTCTCAGAAACAACTATATTAGTCACAGGGTACCTTTTATCTGTGATACAAATTTATTTATCTTAAAATTTTGTAATGATTATTTATTTGAATAAAAATTTTCTTCGCACCTTATTGCTAAACCTAATCTTAACATAAATACATATTATTTACCACGTGATATTAAAATTAAATATTGAGAAATCAATCTTTTTACCAAACAGTAACAACTATAGTTCAAATGTCAAGCCATTTGATATTCTCTGCTATCATAACTAAAACAACATAAAATTCATATTACCAATTAAAAACAATTATATATAGAATATATTAGTTACTACAGAATACTATTTATAGAACCTATTCACTACATCACACGCTGTACCCGTTTCCTTTACCTTGAAAAATTTTATAAAATTACCTAAAAACAATTTGTACCTTTACTTGGTGTTTAACTTGTTTTTGCTAACTTAAAGTCATTTTCCAAACCTTCTCTAACGGTATTTTAGAGGTATTTTACCGGCAAAAGTTCTGAAACTCTAGATTATAATTAAACTTTCACAGCACAACTTGGTGTGAACAGTGTAGATCATACACTTATACATTGAAATTCTATTGAGGCCACACAGACCTTGTGTGTAAATTCATCAGATGATATCCTAACTCGTCCTTTATTAAAGTGGTGTATATAAATTGATTATTGCGATGTAAGCATTTTTAAATATAACTTCGTAAAGCATTACATTATAGGAAAGTTTACTATAAGTAACTTGCTATTAAGTAACTGCATAGGAGTTGGAAAAATGTTAAGTCTATTTCCAAAGGCAATATTTATAAATGCTTTCTTTATCAAATTCTAACAATATGTTTTGACTCGTTTTTTACAGATATTTATATTAGGAAAGGTAAATCATCTAAATAAAGCTGTTTCGGTTAATTTTATACACCACTCTTTATAGGTAAATGTGGTTTAAAGCCATCAGCATGCCCATTTATATTTTACTAAACTCAATAGAATTGTTTCATAGTTCGAGTGAAAACTCACATAAAAAACACAGAAAACAAACACACAAACATACCAATCAATAGCCGCAAACAAACTGGATAATTGACTATTGCTTCCACTTCAAGATATCTCAGATCTGGTAGTGCTACGGAAGATACAAATAAAGAAATTGTAAAGTATTATAAGCTGCCTGATGTGAAGGCTCCGAAATCTATTATTTTCTATGAAGATTAAAAAACTGTGCTTTATCTAAATTAAAATATCCGTGTTAGTTAATCTTTTTTATTTAATTGTTTGATGAATGTGGTCTAGTTTTGTAGTCCTCATGACCTTACTTGTTGCCTTAACGTTGAATTTTCATTTGAGAGTGCAAATCTTTTTCTCCTCGACGATCTTTTCCGAGTCACTTGGCAATTCCATCCACCTTACAATACATTTTCTGCATACTGCACAAGAAAAACGGTAGTTTATGAGTTTGCAATTTTATACTTTTTCGATAAATCCATTGTGCTTTGAATAACCTAAAAAACTTATATTATAAAATATTTAAAAATGTTATCTTCATAACACTGATATTTTATAAAATTGTTTCATAAAAAAAATGCGTCTAATAAATAGAAATACATAGCCTATTATAAATAACTTATAATAATTGCAAATATTGTGGGTTATTGAAAGATAATTGATTTATGTATTTATGATTAGATGTGGTCGAATAGTGGGTTTAGAAAGTTAGTTAATTCTGGTGTGGGAGTTGTGTTCGATAAGGAGAGTTCAAATGTTCCGAACTTAGAAACAGATGCAGATTTGGAGAACAAAGTTATCTGAAAATCTGAAATTAAAAGTAAGCAAATTGGTTTCAAATAGCTCTCAAAATTTCATGTAAAGTCCTCCGTTTTTGGACGGAAAGTAGAAACATAATTCCTCTTGTCCGTGGGTCTCTCATTGGACATGGTTTAGATATCCTGCACACCTTTATTGCTCATTTAAATAATAAATTTGAGCTGATAAAAACCATAAACTATATAGGTGTCAGAAAACACAATTAATAAAAACGCTCCATAATAGAAAATGTTTCAGTATTAGGTTTCAAGAGAATTACTTCTGTTTTACTTTACTGTGGCTTTCGACCAGTGAAACCATAATTTGTGTCTTACATTTAATCTTTGTCTTCACTAATAGCTTCAACACACATTTATTTAGACACACTTATGAAGAATTTTATGCAGAAAAACGGTACTGATAAACGGATCAATAAATATCTATTTTAATTAGAGCAACGTTTTGGCTTCTTCTCTAAGGCTCTTACTAAGCATGAACATTTTTTGCTATTGTAAAAAATGTCCTTACATTTAAAAATTAAGTGTCCAATGTGGGAAGTTAATATTTCATTTGTCCTTCATAACTCAAAAATTCCTTTGGCCTATTAATATTGCTGTAATTAAAACAAATATGTAATGATTTTAATATTAATCGCATTTTCTCTCTTAAAAAAAGTGTCTACCGTTTTAGGTCTTTTTTAAACAATATATTTACAGAGTTTTCACAGTAATTAGTAAATATGAGACTATATCAGTATCTAGACTGACAGTATAGTGTGATAAATTGCTGTGTTAATCTATGTATTTATAAAACTGATGTATGTTTATAAAAATTAGAATTTAAATTGACTGACTGTGATGAAATGAATTACATGTTGTTTGAAAAGTGTATCTAAATATTTGTGTTCTAAAAGTATAGAGGGCGAAATCTATCCAATATGGATAACAACAATGAAGACATTTTACCTATACAAGAGACATTTACAGTATTGTGGTATAAAGAAAGTATGACTATCGTTCTTTTAAGTGGCAGAAACATTTTGTGCTGTAAATACACTTTGAAGTTTCAGAAATGGATTTTTTTTTGTATGAACATTTAAAAGTATTTGCTACAAATTTACAGAAGGTGTTACAAGTTAAAGCTAGAATAGTGTTAAAACTCATTTTCATTGTATGTTTGTACTTTACAATGGTTAAATCATCGGTGATAATCTACTACACCGTAAGACATTGTTTCAAAAGATTATCTCATACTTATTTTCTGGGACAATTTTGGGAGGCTTTAGTCTTACAGGTCTAATAATAATAGGCCTAATAATTAGGTGTCCTTACAATATTTCAATATGTGTTTGAAATACAGATATCGACGCAGATTGTTTGTAATGCACGATATTGTATGCATTTTATACTCAAGTGGTTAGGAATGAAGAAATAATACAAATACAGATCTTGTAATATTTAAAACGATTTGTTTATATTATGTGTAATTAGTGTGCTTACGAGGAGAGTTGAGGCAGTTTTATTTAGGTCGCCAACCTTACCAAAATAATCTTCCTTTCAGACGTCATATTTCTTTTAGGTTTGTTTGCTACTTTTTACTTCCAATATTTTGTCAACAAATTGTTAGTTTGGAAAAACCTTTTTGATTGAGAATTTACCAAAAGTTTCTAAATATCTTTTTAATTTTTAGAGATTTTCTCACTGTTATTTAGACGTTTCGATCCTCTCTCTACGTGGACTTTAACTTTCTGTTTCTTTATTCTTGTGTAGTTCAAATATACAAATGAAGAAGTGTAGTTCTTGTCTATCTTATACAAATGAAAAATCCTATCTTTTTACAAATACTATACCTTACAATCTATTTGGATACGCCATGTATGTTAATATTTATCGCTTTCTTTAAAGTTGGAATTTTTAAAAAAAACTAAAATCACAGTTGTAAAGCTTCAATCTATGATTTAATCATTCATTATTTATTATCCAACGCCCGTCTATGGCAGTTGGGCCATTTGATGCCGAGCCTCCCAGTACCGAGCAGTGATGTCGTAAAGAGCATGGTTGAGTTTTGGGCAGGTGAGTAGGTGACTTGCCACCATAATTTCTGTGGAACAGAGTGGACACACGTCCGATTCGGCTATGCCAAGCCGGTGTAAGTGAGCCTGCAGATAGTCGTGACCGGTTTCCAGGCGGAACCTTGCAACAGCTTCACTTCTCTCCAGATGACCAGGTATGTGGCCTGGGATCGCTAAGTTTGCCCATATTTTGCCCGTGGATGCGTTTCTTAGTAGGTTCTTAGTGAGCCTGGATATGGCAGAGTCAATTTGGGATTTTGCTGCTTCAAGGGTTTGGAGAGTTTCAGGTTGCTCCTTCTCTGCTCCTTTTTCGGCCATTTCGTCATCCTTCTCATTTCCTGGAAGGCCCACGTGGCTGGGGCCCACTGTAGGCTGACATCCCAGCCCCTGCTAATAAGGTTGGCTAATTTCTTGCGGCAGTTCGAGGCATTCAGGTTTTCAGTGGGTTTGTTGTTGCTGAGGGCAGAGATTGCAGCCTGTGAGTCTATAAGAAACACAACACTGCTTGGTTGTAAGTTTAGCGCCTCAATATTATTGGCCGCCTCAGTGACAGCAATAAAGTTATTTCTGCACAAATTACTAAGTAACTCTCTAGTTCTTCGCTTTTTACTCTACAAAGTTTATTCATTCTTTAATGGAATATAATCTTCATTGCGGACTAAACTATCCTATGACGCCGTGAATTCACTCTCCTATGACTTCAATCATAAACTCGTGACCCATAGTATCAGTCAAAAATCGGAGAGGGGGCTTGTTGCGACACCAGAGGTAGAAACACACAAGTATGACAGAAACCAGAGGCCTTATTTAGAGGTCAGGATTGGACACAAAAGTGGGCTGAACCCCGTTTTTTTTTTGTTAACGATAAACGGCGATAACCCTGCCTCTAGATATAATATCAAAATACAAATATATAAATGTTCTTACAACAACATTAGCGCATTACACTTAAAAATATAGGGAGTTTTTGATGTATTTAAAGTGTGTATTAGAAGATAAACACTTACAATAATGTATTTCTAACGTAAAAATCTTATTAAAAAGTAATGTAATCACATAGTGCTAATTACCAAGTCAAAGTTTATTTCTTAGCGCAAAAGTTAAAAATTATATAATTCGTGGTATTTAACGTCAGTGATAAGGATAATCTGGCCCATTGGATATTGTCATCACATTAATGTAATGAAATATTAAATGAATAATAATTTATACAAATATAATTTTAAACAACTGTATTAAAATCACATATCATTAAACAAATTAAATGAATATTGTAATTTAAAGAAAACTGTATATACCTTATTTGGTAAATCTAAAGATTTTAATATCTGGTACATAGAGAAAACCTTTACAAAAAACGTTTTATTATAAATTTGATTCTGGCACTCGGAGGAATACCGACAGAAATTATATCAAAATAGAACTAGGCCTAATAGTTTCGCAAATTCGAACATCGCTACAAATATGAATTTATATATTTTTCATTTACATTTGATATTTTAATTTGAGGAACTTATTTATCAAAGAGTAATATTTACTGTAGTTAATATAACATAATATGGATAACAATGACTTAAATAGATCTTGACTGAATACATTTTTTTAATATTAAATTTAAATAATTTTTTTTTAAATTGTAAGACTAAAATGTTTTTCCAATCAAAAATTGGATTAAAAATACATAAGATATTACTATCGTTATATTGAATAATATTTGTATTGAGATTTATACAAATGTTAATAAATTATTAGATCAAAATTATTTAATAATATTCTACTGCTGTTCTACAATAAAAACTATAAAATCAAATCAGCTGCTACATGACATCATATGTTATCATTTAATTTACTTTTAGGTGACTAACGAAAATACATGCTGTCAGGTATACGTTTCAGAAATAGCGTAACGCGAAAGAGAAACGCATTAAATATGATGTTTGTTCATAGCACGTATAGAAGGTATTACTTCAAAAAATCCATGTACTTGAGGTAGACAAATTTGTGGGACCCCCTGCAAAACTGTTCAACACAATGATTCACTGTTTCTGAGTGAGAGGGGAATTTGTAAAGTTCCTTTCATCCAATGTTTCTGATATTTGTCCATATATCTTTCACAAACACTTCACGCAACAAAGTTAGCAGTAGCGGTGTTAGTGTAGTTATGGCCCATTCAACCATTTCTATGTATTTTCTTTCCAGATAGTCAATTTCGAATGTTTGGAAACTCCAGGTTAAAATCACACAGTCATGGCAGATTGTTGATCACTGACGTGCCCCGGGTACTACGCTAACCAGACACTACTACGTAGATTGCTGTTATAGAATTACTCGTAAACAGTAAAACCTTCAACATTCTAGTTTTTTCATTCTTGTGGATTATCCCTTCTAGAAGCTACCGTCGGACCTTTGCCCATCTACGGTATTTTAGACACGCACTCTCATATTCGTCATAGGCAGGGATTGTCGAAGTCTGACTTCCCTACTAACAAATAATTTGATGATGATCATTTTAGGAAAGGCCATAAACAGCTGAATGTATATATGTGTTAATTTTAAATTAATTTGTTTCATTTATATAGTTGTAGGATATTAAAAAAGGGATTGCTTTAACCTAAAAGACATTTGTTTAAGATTTTACTAGGTCTTCCATTAATATCGGAATGCTCAAGATTTATTATATTCACGTGACATCCGAGCAGTGTTTCTTATGATGACTTGAGTCAAACTTCTGTACTGTTTTCTTCAGAATAACCAAATATTTATCCTGACACAGATTTGTTAGAATTAACAAGGACAAATATAATCTATTTTGTTTACAAAGCAATATTAAACTTGATTTAAAAGGAAACATGTATCTCGAGATAAATAAATGTAAATTTCTGTACAAATTGTTGGATAACGATAAATAAAGACAATATTCAAGAATCGTAGTTCTGGTATTTTATTTGTTTTAAATTCATTTTGTTGGTAGCATTTGGTGAAGGTAAAGTGACATTGTTTGATATGAGCATTGTATTTTACGTAAAGTGTAACAACGAGTTTATAGATGAGAATAAATATTCGTTAAATAACTACATAACATATATAACAACTCCTATTGTGCAAAGGATTTGATAACGTTTGCTATTATTCAATTACGAATTTAATTTAAAATGGGTAGCATGGATAGGGGTTAATCGGAGCGTAGCTGTTGTCACGTCAGGCTACGACTGAGTGTTGCGAAAATAGAAGAAATACAGGTATATTACTAGCAGTGTAGTGATAGATTTGGCAAATAATTGAAATAAAAGTAATAGACAAAAAATAGGGTAAATTTTAATGAATATTTTTATATATGGAATGACATTAATTGTAAAACTGTAGGTTACTTCTGTTATGACGTTAATACGTGATGAAATTGAATAATGTTTAAACTTAAAATGAAAATATAAGTTAGATTTTAAAAAGTATGAGCGTTTGTTGCTTTTAAAACTCTTTGAATATTTTTAAAAACCAGAACATTTGGATTTAAGATATATTATCAAACTTATTAACGCATTTATGACAGCACTAAGGCAGGATTAAAAATGACAGCCTTTAAGGTCCAATCGTTAGGTACATTGATACAATCTCTAAGATTTTCCGAGTTACCTAGCTGCTGCTTGCAAGATCTCATACCTTCACAAGAGCGTTAAATTTAGTTTAGTTTTTTTAAATTTCTCCTTATGGTGTTATATAAGTGTCTATTTATGTGTTTAAAACGTGATTTTGTTTAAAACGAAGATAGAAAAAAATAGATGCTGGGAATACTTTGACTAAGTGCGTGTCCCGGCTATTTGCATTTAAATTGACTTTTTCCGGTTTTGTAAGGAATTTGCATA
This sequence comes from Prosapia bicincta, assembly GCA_036971475.1. Taxonomy (NCBI): domain Eukaryota; kingdom Metazoa; phylum Arthropoda; class Insecta; order Hemiptera; family Cercopidae; genus Prosapia; species Prosapia bicincta. The sequence goes on along the minus strand of JBAIZL010000001.1, from coordinate 171,264,173 downwards.
ATTTGATGGAGTGCATCGCAGGGCTCTTTAGGACTCTTAGTAACAGAGTGTCAAGTCGTGAAGTTACAATGTAAATTCAAAATCAATTATGTTAACTGCCGTAAAGGTACTGCAGTTTATACTTTAAAAAAATAAATACATTGCAATCTCACATTGCTGAATTTAAATTTTTATATTCTTGAAGGCAATTTAAAGGACTTTGCTGAAGATAATTTTTAAACAGACACATATAACTGTCATTTTCTCATATTCTTATATCTCAATTTCTATATATATTATGTTTTTCACATATTATACAAATTATATTTAGTGCCCATTTTATTATAACTAGCCAGTTAAAAAGTACGCATGAAAATGTTATATAAGTTCCAAGGCATTCGTTGGTTGAAAATAAATTAATTTCTTGAACAATACAAAAATGTAACATAGATAACTGATACATTTATATTCCCTGATGCTCTCGGAGCTGGTTTCATCCGGATTCCAGCTTCGTGTGCAATTTGCGCTTTACAGAGCGGAACAGGCGTGGTCTGTATTTTAATTTCTCTACTTCAATTATGTTTTTATTATTCAATATGACCAAACAACTTTTCTAGGCTTTTCATACAGGTTTTATGAATTATATCATATATAATATTTTGTTGGCTCAAAAGTTTGCACTATACAAATAATTTTACTATTTCGGAAATAATAACAGATATTTCATACCCAGTAGATATATTTCAACCATTTTTCTTTACGTTATGTTTTTCTCTGCTGGATAACTTTGGCCGTTACTTACACTACAATCTTAGACTTTAGTCGTTTGTTGAAGGTAATGGTGTTTTAGAAGAGGTTGTATTTCCTTATTTTTTAACCTAGTTGATAAACTCGACCACAGTAACTTCGGTTCTGATCATAAGAAAGCTGCGTTATTGCCATACTTTTTCTGTTCTTTCTATAATTTTAATATTTTTCATCTGTCCTTACTTTTCCCATTTACACATTTTGGTAGTTAGGAACAAAAATTATATGTAGGACAAACAAAAAAGAAATTAAAAGAAAGATACAAAGAACATTTAAACGCTTATACCAAACCAAACATATACAAATCAAATTTAGCTACGCATTGTATTAATAATGAACACGAGTTTCCGAAAATAGAAAATATGAAATTAATAAAAGAATTAAATAAAGCATTAAAAATGAATATATTTGAAACATTGGAAATATATAAGCATGACGTTAAAGACAAATTAGTTGATGAACAAAATCAAGTGAGATAAAGGCACCAAGCTATTTATAAGGTCATTGATGTTATAGAAAAAATTACATAGAGTGCAATACTTATAAACATATGGTCGTTTGTAGCGCATATGATTTAATTTTCTAAAAATATTTTATTAGATAATTATCTTCCTAAAGATGCTGGTACTATTTTATGGGCGAAAAGCTTTGAATAAATATACTCATTAAAATTATTATTGTTTTTGAAATATTTTTTATTTATCATATATATCTATATAAGTAAGGTGAACAAATTATGTGAACTTTACTAAATAAAGTGCGTGCTAGGATATTTCCTGTTTACGCAGCTTTTCTATTGTACAGGTGGTGAGAACAGTTTTAAGTCAGTGTGTAGGTCGCCTCTGTATCGAACAGATGTTTTCCACTCCAGCTAAATGTACATCAGTTGTAATTGATCGGTTAAGCTGAGTTTTTGTAATCATTTCAAAATTAAATGTTTCGTAACTAACAAAGGTTTGTAAAAATAAAAATTATTTTTAAAAACCTTTCAAGCTTAATAAAACACGTAACTTATATATATATATATATATATATATATATATATATATATATATATATATATGCAGTTTTATACATAGACTAATTGTAGTTAGTACATCATCTTTGTTATATAAATTATACAATTTTTGCTTTAAAATAAATTAAATTTATGTATTAAATTTTTAATAATAAATATTATTTTCTAAATACAATTACAAGAAATGAACAGATTTTTAAAAAATATATTTTACCTTTAAATCTGAAAGAACAAAACACAATACTGGAACACATAAAAATAAAAATAAAATAATGCGTGCTCCCGTTATACTTTATTCAATGCAGGTTAACGTTTTCAGGTCATCGTTGCATTGTTTAAAGTAGAAACAATTCAAGCCACCGTACGTTGTAAACTGAATACATGTCTTTCATTTCAGCGCATTGCGCAAAAATACAATGGCACCCCTGTGGGCTTTACAACCAGCCATTCTACGTGATCCAGCAGGGCTGCCAATGCTTTACATATAAAACTTACATTTAAAATATGTTCTTTATATATACACAAATTCTTGGGACAAATAGTCGCTTTAAATGGAATACTTTTTAGATGAAAATTTAAAACTCTAAATTAATAAAAAGTTGTATGAAAAATTATATTTGGTAAATGGTTCGATAATTGACTAAATTTAAGTGATGGATTAAATCATTCAAGATCGACTTTTCTTCTTTTTGTAATGCGATACACAAAATATACTGTTTTCTTTATATATAAACAAACGTATTATTGATTCTTTGGATATTGTTTCCCACCGAACTGATATTTGTGAAGAAATAACAAGAATTTAATACAAAACAGTTTTAGTTTAGGTTTATCGTATATTATATGAACATACATCATCCAAGGCTAACATTACTTCTATCCTATCCATGTGGGCACGACGAATATCTACAGTTGCGGGAAAACCGTTAAAAACTTTCATTTTTGAATCATTCAAGTTGGTTGTAGGGGTGTTCAGAATATGTGCGCATAAAATATTTTTCTTCAATAAAACTTTGATATTACAGCTCACTTTAAATGGATTTTTTATTGTGATGGACTTGTTTATAATCGTAAGTGGACCCATACGCCAAATCGAAATTTGACAGCATAACTCATTGTTGGTTAATTAGTTAGACTAATCTGAATAGACGTATTTTAAAATAGTTGAGTTGCCTTATTTGCTTCATAATAAAAAAAAATGTTTGAAAAGGATAATACTAAAACTGAGCTACAAAACAGAGAAGAAAACTATATGCTAGAAATCTGCAAAAACACTGAACTGGTTTGTCTTATCTGAAGGTGAATAATTGAGATCCGAATTCCTCTAAGTATTATATTATTATCATATCTGATGTATATTCAATGCTAAGGTGGATGTAGCCTACTACAATACACATAAACACATGTTCATATGATTTGATACTAACTATTGACAGCACCAAGACAACTTTACCATATGACTAGTTACAGAAATTATTCTCATTATGAGAGTTTAGAACAATCTGTATCTGAGGACGATAAAGTCCTAATGCCCTAAATATAAAAAAAATAATAAAATTCACATTACAAATATTTTTATTCTTTCTGTAAATAACCTCACTAAAGTTGACGAAAGAAAATCCCACCATGTAACTATAGTTTTACCTGAATTTTGTTAATGATATGGAAAGAATTTTCGAAAGTAATTACTCATCTCTGTAGTATAGTCATTGTTTATTTTTTAGTAAAAAAGTTACAGCTTTACTTTTTCTAAGTGTAATAACTTGTGAGTTACTCCAAGTGTAATATTTTGAGTAGTACGTCTTAGAAAATTGCTTTATTCAAACTTAAAAGTAAGCTAAAACAGAGGAAACAGGCCTATTCAAAACATAACAGCTTCCGAGAGAATGTTACAAGGTACTGCTGTTCTTTCATGTAGTAAAGCATTGCTGCCAATATATATATTTTATGCTCAAATCAAGTGTTTCTTTATAAATCAGGTGAAGGTTTAATTAAGCGTAGAAGCTCTACAAATGCCAATGTCAAAGTTTTTATTTTTTGCGAGAAACCAATTTATTTTATCATCAACAAAAACCAATGTCAAAGTAATACATTCATTGAAGACGATACAAATTATTATTGTTTCAAATTCATTTATTATTCCTTTAATTATTTAATGTTATACAAATTCTTTCCTAAACCTGAAAATAAATGTAAATTGTTTTTTGTAAAAAGCTTATATTATATGTGTATTACATGAGTAAATAAAAGTGCCTGAGTGCTGTGAAAACATCAAATAGAAGAAAATGGATCCACCGTTGGAGAGAAGAAACCAAAGGTAGAAACCTCTATGACATTCAAAAAGAACCAAATGATTTGAAAATGTATCAAGGGGTTCTCAGATTTACAGCCGTCTTTGCAGCACAAGCAAGAATCGGACACATTGTGACTGAGACCTATCTCTTCAGATTTAATCTGAGTGAATCTCCACTCTGCCCTAACTGTAGAAAAGAGGAGGAGACTCTAGACCATATCCTCCTTCGATGCTCCTCACCAATTCCACCAAGAGCAGCTCTGCTGTCTGCGATGGGAAGCCAGGGAAACATCATAACATATTGATCGATAAACAGTTTTGGACCTTGGCTGCAGCAACTTATTATGGACATCGGACCATCGGAGTCACATGACCGTGGACGTCCGCAGCAAGAAGTAAGAAGTAAGTAAGTACTTGAGTAAATAAAATTTCGTTATAAAATATAATTTAATTTTCGACTTTAGCTGACCTTAATTAACCGTAATAAATATATATCGTACAAATTTGCTATAAAAACCTTTTTTTGTTAAATAACATTATTTTAAAATTACATAAAAAGTTTAATGCCTTGTGTGTGTGTGTGTGTGTGTGTGTGTGTGTGTGTGTGTGTGTGTGTGTGTGTGTGTCTGTGTGTCTGTGTGTCTGTGTGTGTGTGTGTTTGTTTGTGTGTGTGTGTGTGTGTGTGTGTGTGTGTGTGTTTGTGTGTATGTATGTATTTTTTTCACCTACTGTGAAAACTAATAAGAAAAACTTTCAGTATCTTCTCCTTAGCTTTGATGGAATGGTATAAAATTCATTAATTATGAAAAACGTTTTATCCCTCGAAAATTTACAACTATTTTAGCGAACATTATATGTTTAATTTATTTGGAATACGAGTAAAGAAAAAAAATACTTTTACAATTTTGAAATACGATATATTTATTTTGTATTTTGACTGCATATATTTTTCATGTAGGGGTAAATAACCGAATATATATAGTTTGCCGGGAGTTCATACGAGAAAAAAAATATAAGCTCTTCTGTGGTTGATCCATATGTAGGCCTACAAGAAAATATAATTTAGGTCAATACATATTTGCTCATTGGAAGCGGAGATAATGTAGATATCAGGATGAGCTATTCCTAAATGACTTAATATTATGTAGAATACAATGTCTATACAAATAAAATAGACAAGATTTTTTTGTGTTATACACAACGTTGTCCAAATACGTAATACTCCTAACATAAAATGCTTATTGATATAAAAGTATACTTCTCAAAATATGTAACTTACAGAGGGATCTTCATGAGTTTCAAAGATAATAATAAAAACAAATTGATTTTACTAACAAATAAAATTAAATATGGTATGATTGTTAAAAATACCTGGATACGAATCCAATGTATGATTTCGGTACCATGGATACGCTTTGTATTTATCAACATTGATTGTTTAATTACAACATAAAAAGCTCTCCCTAGTAATTATATGAGTTTTTTGTAATGCTCCTCGACGCCCATATTGGCGTTTTAAGGACCAGCAACGTGGCCTTTTCCTGTTTAACCTAATTTGTCAAATAATAGCAGATAAATAAGACAGTTAAACCTATAAAATGATGAATAATTTGATTCTGAAAATTGTTAGAAACGAAATAGCTTTACAACAGAGTGTGTATTGAACTCATATATAATTTTGCCAACATTTATTTTAAAAGCTCAATTATACTTATAGATGTAAATCTAAGAGCAAATTTCAGTAACGGATATTTAAAAATTATTATTTCAAGGCTATCGGAATTGTTATTTACTGTGGCAGATAGAGGTTAACCTATCTGTTACTCTGTCTCTCAAAACGTTTTCGCTTCATGTTTACCACATGTAGAGCAATGTTAGGCCATGCGGAAATACAATTTGTTTCTTTTGGGTTTATCAAATACCGTTTATTTAATCGAATGTTAGAGATACGAAGCGTTTCCGACTATAAACAAATGTTTTATTGCAGGTGACCTACTTTTTAATATGACTATCGATATGTTACTGTTATGGTAATATTTTTTATATAATAGAAACCGCCATAAAATAATCATTGAGCACATACTAAAAACTGATACAACTATGTTGGCAATTTCCGTATTTTGCTGCGCACTGACGCTATATAGACAATCATTCCCGATTGTCTTGAATTGGTTTTATAAACTCACGCACTATAAACTCTTACAGTTAGAAGTATTCAAAGCCACTTCAGCTACATACATAGTACTAAATTTACTATAGTGACTACAATCAGGTTGAACACAATCACCTCCTGTCATGTAACGACGAAAACCTAAATAAGGAAATTATACCCTAACAAACTTCCTACAAATAATTTTGAAACAATATAGATTACTGTATTTTAAACAATTTTACAATGTGGACTTGATCCTATTTAACATATATCTATCTATTCATAAGAAAAAGACTCAGTAAAGTATTTGGAGACAATTGCGTCCCAACGATCGACTTGTACAACCGATGCAGGTAAATTTATGATCCTAAGTAGTATTATTACTGATAGTGACTTACAATACATCCAACGATGGCCTTAAAATGTCTCCTTGAAACCCAAACAAATTACTTATTTATTTTTCTTCTTAAACTCACCGTCCATAATATATCTTTAATTACTTCTGGAATGCCCTTTCGAATCTATTTAATACATTTTTGTTGCTCTCCTCATTACGCCATTCTTCATAGTTTTCTTCCATTCGCAATTTCTTCCTCAGTGTTTAGGCACAATTTCTATCCTCCCCCACAAATCTTTCTCTACCCAAATAACTTTACTTTATCAGGTTGTATAGACCTAAACCCATATTTACCACTGGTCCCTAATTATCTGCATAACACAATGTATAATTTATGGAATGAAATTCTGTTATTGACCACTTATAATGATGAGCAATCACTAGTTATAGGCACGTTGATACGAATTATAATAGAATTTGAAAATAATTGTTTACGTCCGTGTTAGTTTTGCTGTGAATTGAACTGGGACAGATTTTCTTTAGGGGTTACTCTTGAGAGATATTACATGATGTGATTTTAGATTGTAGTTGAATCTCCATTTAAAAATACATCCGTATTGAAAGTTCTCTACCTGTTTCTAAGTTTGAAATTTTGTTTTATAGACCATATAGAGTATCTAAGGTCTGAGTAATTTTATTTTGAAAACAGTGATGGAATTAAATTTACAATATAAAACTTAAAACCATCAATAGATATGAAGAATTTGAATAATGACTCATTTTTTGGCATACTTTATCTATATAAATTAGTAGTAGTATATACTAGAGTTGTCGATGAATGTCTAAGACACAATTATATCTATTTACATTCGATAAAAATAAGATCGTAATAATAATGGAATCTAACAAGTAACAACAGGTTATTTTCATTTCACCATAATCATTATCTGTAAAAGTTCTATACCCCTTAGAGAGAGATTTAAAAGCGATGGAATCAAATTTATATTACAGAACTTGAAACCAGCAATACTTTTGAAGAGTTTGAATAGTTTCTCTTGATTTGCTTTATTTAAATATTACGTCTTAAATTTTTAAAATGTCCTTCATTATATGATATTCATTTGTTCGCTGTTTAAATTGCTTGTCCGACTCGTGCAGCTAAGATGTTGGAGTGCAAACCACCTCACTCCTTATAGACGTCCTGCCATGCAACGTGTACGCTTGGTCACCACTACCTTGAATGGCTAAGATAACTGTATGGAGCGCGTAAGGGAGAAGCTGTTTCTCTCGTATCGCGTGAAATTAGCTTTCTACAAATATTTCTGAGAATAATTAATTTGTATCGAGAGGTCAACAACTTGTTCTAGCACTGCAATAGTATGTACTATCATCCTCAGAGTGGATTTACCAACCACATTCCATTTGAAACATGAATGATGAAATATGTTGAACCACTTTGCAGGAATTTAAGTATGTAATTATATAATTGTGTAGTAAGCGGTTCCCATAAGCATAAATTCAGTTTATAATATATAATATAGTACGTCAGTGTTATCCAATATTTATTCCAATGAAGATTTTACATTATGTTAAATTAAGAAAGGTGTTGAAACATTTCGAAACATTTGGTAGTTTATAGGAGCAAAGTTTTAAAAAAACTGAATAGACGAACAAATAAATAATACACACTCTTGATAGAAAGTTTAAAATGGTTATCTATCTAACCCATAGGCTACAAAAATAGGGGGCGCTCACAATTTAGGGGGCGTGAAAGCAAGTTATGGAATGTACAGGACCAGTTGAAAAATTATAACATAAATTGAAAGTAATTGATATTATAGATATATGCCTGATGTTGCTAATGACTTGCATTGTGCCCTTACTAAAACACAAACTTAAATAGTCATGCTAGTGAAAAATATGCATTCTCAAGCATCTCATTAACAGAGTTTTTCTAGTATATAGAATTTAACTTGCAAATTAAAACTAGACATCTTAAGTCATGGTTCTTGTAAATGTATTTATAAATACATAAAATGTTTTCTATTTGTATAATATTTGATTGTCTTTCATATGCCCATACCATTTATTTTGAGTGTAAAGTGGAGTGGGCACGAGAGGATTTCATCTCAATTGAAGGGGGCCTGGACCCATAAAGTTTGGAAGCCCCTGATCTAATGTGAGGAGTCAAGGGTAGGTTTGCGCCAATAGATCTGCAAGACGTATGGACGTGGCTAAGCAGTATAATATAAAGACGATCTCAAGATTTGGGCGAACAAAGCTATTAATTGAAGTAAAATGTCAAAGTTTAAAAGTGGCAAATAAAGGAAAATAGTGTAATGTTATTAAAAGCAGGAAAACATACGCGAATTGTTAAGCTGTTTTAATTATTAATAATGAATTGGTACTAACAATATTGAAAATAGGTTTATTTGTTTATATATTATGTTACCATAGATACGCAATAGCAAAAATAAATCCATTATAACTATACTTTTAAAAACGAATACAACGATTACTTTATTTTATATTTATACACTACGATCCTGGGCCATAACGGAAATCAGCTGTTGTAGTTGCCAATAAGATGGTTTGAGCGTTTTTGAAAATACAATTAGTAATTGATACTTCAACCTCCACTAACCTGTCATTTAATGGTATAGTAAACATTTATATACTTTGTTTACGTCCAAATTACGACGTTTCCTTCACAATGTCTGAATTAGAGATATAATATAAATTCACGCTTGTTTGTTGTTAAGCATAAGCTCAACAACAAATTACGATCTGAAACCATCATGGTAATAAAAAGTAAACATCAAATGTGTATATAAAACACTATATTCGTAACTACAATGAACTCAAGTATATGTGTATTGTGCACAATTAACTTAAACATACAGATACATTGCTTCTGTATCTGTGTGTCAATATAATGTAGTGCTTGTTATTTTTTTTTTTTTTACTATGACGCTTGTGTTTCACTGCCAAACATGATAACGCCATTCTTACACATAATCCCGCATTGTGACGCTTGTGTTTCACTGCTAAACATGATCACACCATTCATAATAATCCCGCATTATTACGATTGTGTTTCACCACTGCACAACATAACTTACAACCACCAATACTTACAACATAAACATTTATTGTGTAATTATTTTCCCAGATCTAATTTCAGCACAGCTACTAATGTTCTGCATTTCTGAGAAAATACATTTCGTTGTTTAGACGAAACTGGAAGTGTCAATGTATAACAAGCACAACAGCTGTTTATTTCCGTAAACAAGGTAGTATTTTTAATAATTTAGTTTACATAGACAAAAGCAGCTCGTATCAGTCTTTCACTTTTTGCTCAGGTTGCGCACGTGTCTGTTTTTATTAAATCAAATTTAATTAGGAATTTAATGTTCACACCTTTGTAATACATTATTTGATTTCTTAAAGCAATATAAAGTCGAGTAATGTTTAAAGAACATTATCAAAGGACATCATTTAAAACTGTAATACATTTATTTCTGCATAGTGAGAAAATAGCCCCCAAAAAATATATTTAATAATCGAAAGCTATTCCAGATAAAACATTCTAGAATGGCCGTATAAAATATAACTGTGAATTAAAGCTTACCGCATAAAACAAATTATCTCAACTACAGAATATAAATATTGCTAGCTCATTAAAGGAAAGAGGGGACTCAGAAAAATAGAGTGGAATAGAAATAAAGTAGAACTCTTAGAAATGGAGATTTTTGATGCAATTACCGTACGAAAATGGTATTTAGCAGTGAAAAAGTTTTAATTACAATCATTATTTTCACAACAAATAACTCCAAATATTAACTACAACACAGCATCCCCAGTAATAAATATGCCTTTTAAACCCAACACATATTCGTTATAACTCTAGTTGTTTTTTTTTTAACATTCTATTAGTGTCAGGACAATTATCATATAGAAAAATCTTTATCTTAACCTTTTCACCTGTGTATCTATTCAGCGTTTACAAAAAGTTGTGAAACTTTATCTCTTAGAATCATTATATTATTCATAGATTTTTATAATTTGTTTTTACATTCCTGAAACCAGAGTTAAATAACAAGATAGATTAGTTAAATTTTTAAAAAAACTTTATTATTCTAATAGGTTCATATATTATGCCGTATTAAGTGGATTAAGCATTGAAGAAACTATTTATTCTGAAACTTTTAATTGAATTAGTTTCATCTTTTTTTTGTTAGACAAATTAGAGACCTTGGTTACTTCTATTTTAAAGTTACTACAACAGTTTTTATTCAATATGAAACAATAGCACTAATTTGTTCAAAAGTTCTATTTCAATTTAAAGTCTGTTACAATAAAAATATTGAAAAGAACCCCAATACCACAAAAATAATCAAAAATAACAAATAAGACCAGTTACTTAAGATTAAACCCTTATGTACATTTCGATGACCAAGTCATCATCATCAGAGGGTCTTGTTACAAAACACAATCTAGCACACAAGAAGTTACAAACTAGAATGAGCCATCATTCTAGTTTGTAACTTCTTGTGTGCTAGATTGTGTTTTGTAACAAGACCCTCTGATGATGATGACTTGGTCATCGAAATGTACATAAGGGTTTAATCTTAAGTAACTTGTCATATTTGTTATTTTTGATTATTTTTGTGGTATTGGGGTTCTTTTCAATATTTTTATTGTAATATATTGTACCACTGTGCTCTTGATATTGTGTATTAAAGTCTGTTATATAGTTTATAGTTTTTATAATTTGTTAAAATAGTTTAAAATGACGGGGATAATTTTATTATAATTCGGTAAGCACGAGATTTAATATACTAAAGTCAGTAAAATAACCATATTTAATTTAAATTCCGTTAATCAATGCTATATACACTTTGATCACTCATATAGATCTAGATAACATTATAGTGTTTTATTATACTTCATATTATTTTATAAACCTTTTAAGTTATGATATATTATATTTTATTTTACAAAATGTAATTGTTTAATATTTTTAAATTTGTTTTTTTACTGGATTATTTAATATGCCTTACGTAAATTGTTGAAATTTATTCATTTTATTAACTCTTAGATTATATTGTAAAACACTAAATATTAGAGCATAACTGACAATAAAAATAAATACTTTCACTATTGTAAAACCATATTTAGCTGTACCTAGGGTGTAATGTTTTTTTTAAACATTAAAAATTAAATTAAAATTTTCTCTTTCATTTGTGTCGATTTTTGTTTATAACACTATTATCAAGTATAATAAATTTAACTCCCTCTACAAATATATTTCTAAATTTAGGGTTACAATTTATTATGCAATAATATAATATTGTGTCACTTAATGATAATGTACATTTTAACGTTTACATATATAATGTACACTACATATTTTTACATTATATTTCTTAACGAAATGTAAAAATGCAGAGAATACCACTACTTGATCGTTACAGATATTTACGATAGATTTAGATGTGAAACGTTTCAAACCAAACGTCTCCATCACAAAAATCGACCTATATGTATCACATTATATAATATTTGTAATTTGTTTATTGTAAAAAACTAAATGGATGCCTACAGTAATAATGAAACAAAGCTCTAACTGTTGAAATATTCGGAACCGTTATGGCGTATGCTGCTATAATAAATGGGTTATAGTGTCTATCTTGTATGCCAAACTTTAACCAATGTTAGCTAAGAATTGCCTGGATTGTTTGATACGAGCTTGGTGCCAATTTACTTATAACAGTGTTTGCCGTAATTTTCGAAATTTCGCATTTATAAATGTGTTTATTCAGTAAAATATCCCTACTTTTCAAGAGGGAGTAATTAAATTTTTAATATGATATAGGAGCACTATAATTTCTCATATCTGTTAATGATTATTTGTAGGAAAATACAAAAAATATAGATATACATTTTTATGCAATAAGTGCTAGGTCTGTGCTTATCTCACGATAAGAGGAGCACGGAAATGAATTCTCTGACAAGAAATGTAATAAAAGCTATGGAAATTGAAGCAAAAACTTGAATGGAAATGAAGTTTCTATCTCTAAACGTGTTTATATAGCGAAAAAATGTTTGCAAAGTACTGCGAAAAAAAATTTACATTTTTGCATAAACTATTGATTTCATGCAGCTTTTTTTTACTTCTTTACGTTGTTGCTACGTGATTGGACAAGATTTAATTTAATTAACAATGTAAGGATACAATTTAGATTATCACTAAACATATTATAAAAATAATTTGTTCCAGGTATTTTAGAATAGCTTGCAAATGTTTTTCTTTTAATAGCAGTTTTTCATTGAAACCTGTTAGGTTAATTATTAAAACAATTGTACATAATTTGATATTGCTCATTGGAATATTCATACACACTCTGTCTCAAATATTTCTCGACAGGAAAAACTTTATGTATGTTAAGTGTTCAACGAACAAGGAAAATACTACAATTACAAATTCATCTAATGCCATAAATAGTTTGCAGAAATAGTGAAGAATGTTTGGACACATATATTTCAATATTATTCTTCTTTCTACTTATTAACAGTTTATTGTATTAAAATAGGCAATGCAATAAAACTAAAGTTACTAATTTTTATTACATAACTGAGCGTCTATTTGTAGATGCTTTTAATAAGGCTTTCAAATCAACCAATCATTTGAAATATATTTCAAATATATAGACCCTTTAATAGCAGAGTTCATAAATTGATAAAACAAGAAGAAAGTCACTAAATAGAATAGAGTATTCACAGAATGTAGTCCATTGTTAGTGTCAATACTTGGAGACCGTTGATCAGTACCGGCTATGATGGGACCAAAAAAGCTAAAATTATAATCAAAATAGAATGAATTTATTATACAGCATAGCACGCCTATTTTAAAATGATAATAAACTTATTTTACCAAAGAAAATGTGGATTTTTAGACAAATAATTATAAGTGAATCCACATAAATTTTTATAAGTCATGGTAAATTTAGTTCTTTCAATAAATCTAAAGAAACAATAACAGCTAAAGAATATTTTAGCTCTTTGTTTATAATCTAATTGTCTTAGACCAGGGGTTTCCAACCCCTTTTAATACACTTTCATACAAATTCTCCACCCAAAACCGTCTGCATTCTAGCCAATTTCCCTATAGTTAGTTCTACTTGGCCGATGAATTTAGTTTTTAAGAACGAACAATATCTCCACGTGAAGTATTTTATCCAATCAGCGTTAACGTCTTAAAATTTTTAACGAACAATATTCGGCAAACGGTTTAATGTGGTTTAGTGTTTTCTCACGCTACAAGCCAAATTTATGAGCTCCCACACTCTACCAGGTGTTAACCTTCACATACTTTCCTTGGTTTTTCATAACTACTTAAAACTTAGAAATAATCTTCACCCTTTTTGATAATCAACTGAATTATAACCCTACTGAAATATACAATTATTTTTTAATCCCTCTTTGTTGGCTAATTCCTAAATATTTCAAACTTATTATTTTGAACATAACTAGTTTTACCATATGTCTCATATCTTTATGTTATAGCATATATAAAGGTAGAGAGATTCGTAAATAGAAAGAAATTTCACTACAGTGTGCTTAAAAATGTTTTTTTTTCATAATTGTGCGAGATCATACTTGATTTCAAAGTATTTTTTTTTTCTAATGCTAGAAAAAGGGAGGACTGTTGTATTGCCTTGGAACTTCAACTATCAGAAATTTTAATTAAGATTCTAATTTATTTAATAAAGTAATACAGTATATTATGAAGAATAGTGTTCTATATTCTATATAGTATATTATATTATATTGTTAAAGGAATATAAATAAACAATGAGTTTATAATAAAATACATGCATAGATACACACAATCACACACCCATACACACACAAACACACACACACACACACACACACACACACACATACACACATACATACACAAACACACACAAATACACACACACACACACACACACTCACACACACACCCACCCACACACACACACACACACACACACACAAACACACACACACACACACACACACACACACACACAATCACACACACACATACATACACACACACACACACACACACACACACACACACACACACACACAATCACACACCCATACACACACAAACACACACACATACACACATACATACTGCAACGGACCTTCACCCAGCTCACTCACTCCCGACCCTAGCAAACTCGACCTGCCACAAACCTGTCGACGTTTGCCCAACTCGCAATTACAAGAACATGAATTTAAATCGTAATTAAAAAACCCACCCTGTGGATTCTGTCTACTAAGATTGAAAAGGTCATGGTAAGGTCAGTGATGTGTCAAACGGTGTAACATTGGGTAGCTGAAAAACACAGAAATTTATCACACAAATTAATACCTTACCATGCTTTGTAGACCTGTTTGCTCCATGTTCCTGCTCTCGTGAAGTCCGTGTCAGATAACATCCTACCATATCCTCTTTACTGAGGCCCTGTGTTATATATGATAAGATCTGCCAGTGGGTATCAACCCCTGGACTTGGAAATAAAACCAGCTAGTGTTGGCCTAGCTCAAACTGATTTGGTTGTTAAATTTATTTCTTTGGGTGGGTTCCTCGATTATTATAAGGTGCACTATTATCATTTATTATATGTAATTTATTAAAATAAATGACCCTATTAGGCTTGCTGGTATGGCATTTAAAGCTTTCAATGGTTTTATTAGATAAATTTTCTAGCTGGGAAATATTACATTTATTACTTAGCACACAGGATTATTTAATAAAATTTTTCACTAACCTTTGCTTGAAATATGAATTTAATAATATTACAATAACGAAATTTAATCAAATGATCATATTCTTTAACTACAATAATATCTTGATATTTGGTTTTATATTTGAATTTAATAAACATTGAAATAACGAAATTTAAACAAATGAACATATTCTTTAAATCAAAATAATATCTTGACCTCTAGCTTTACTCTTGAATTTAATCGCGTGAAAAATAATAATTGTTAAATAAAAGGATCATATTCTTTTAACAACATAATTTCATGACGTTTATACATATTAGAATATAAATTAAATTGTCTCTTACTACCCAAATACATATTTTCATTGATTGCAGGGAGGTTGACAGATCCTATATCAAATTGCTGCACTCATTTAATTTATGGGCTGACTTTGCACCAGCAGTTACTTGACATTTATTTATTTATATATGAAATTACTAGAGAATAAAATTGTTATTAACACTACTTGTTAACACTTAAGAATTGTTTACCAATTTTTTGGACATATACAATTTACCTTAAATTTCTGATAAACTGAGTTTGGATTCACAACAATCCTTTATAAATTATCAAACAAGTTATACATGATTTTACGTTAATTAAAAAAACATATCAATTTCTAAACATCTTAATGATTGTGCTTTTATAAGTTTATCTTTCCAAATTATAACAGTTATTACTTTAACATGTATCAATCATTTAAAATTTCACATAAATCTTTTATATATATTTAATAAGCTTCATATTTTAATTTATTTTTCAAGAAATAAAGCCATGACTTAGTTATTTAAACCTTTAATTTGTCGTTTTTGACTTTAGAAATTTTTCCAAATAATCTGGTTTATAATATTTAAAATTGTACAGAAATTATGACTTGCCCGACTCGCACTTTCCTGGATCCCCCTTGTATGTCCTGGGTGGCCAGATCCTTCCTTTCAGACTGGCAGTTGTTCTCGTCTGAAGGATTTTCCTTCCAGGCAGCGGCACAAGGCGACGTCATCTTCTTCAAGAAAAGAAATCTAACCGGGATTTTATCATGATCGAATGACTAGCTTGCGCTAGTCGTTATTGTTAGACATTTTACGACCAAATCGCGCACACCGCGGCCAGATTAATGAAATTTAAAAGTCCATTATGACTTTCTCTGCAATTTAATTTAAACAGTGACCTTCTCGGTCGAAAGCTCAAACGAGAGTCCCCTTTTTTCTAAACCTGCAACCAATTCACTAGCTGCTTACCCCCACTACTTCATTTTCAGGCACAGTTTTGATTTTAAGCGTGCTTATTTAATATTCTGTTGGAACTTGATTTTGGTTCTAGCACACAAAGCACTCGCAAAGTCATCATTTGTGTACATTACAATCGGTTTTTATCTTATTCAATTAGCAATTGAGTTTCATGGCTTAGCAAAACTAGATAAACTTATTCTATAAAAATTTAAGATTTTTCAATTTCTATTCAATTGTTACGGAACCAATTTTTTCCGTTACAATACACACACACACACACACACACACACACACACACATACACACACACACACACACACACACACACACACACACACACACACACACACACACACACACATATATATATATATATATATATATATATATATATATATATATATATAGAGAGAGAGAGAGAGAGAGAGAGAGAGAGAGAGAGAGAGAGAGAGAGAGTCAATATATAAATGTCCTTGTCTTTGTTGCTCATGTACCGTTTTTTGAACATAGTATCGTTTCAACTAGACTACATCTTCTATTATTTGCTGTGCATTTCTGAGATAATACATTTTGTCTTGCAAAATGAACTGTCAATCTATAACAAATGCAACAGCTGTTCATTCCGTAAACGAGGCAATATTTCTGATTAATTAATTTAGTTTACAAAGACGAAAGCTGCTCGTATACGTCTTAAAGTTTGCCGTCAGGTTGCGCTCGTGTCTAATTAATAAAACATAACTAGTTACAAATTTGTTTTGACACCTTTGTTTACATTATTTTATTTTATAAAACAGTATAATATTCTAGATCTGATGGTAAATAAAGGCAATATCTTGGGTACAAATTTCATACTTGTTTTTTCTACATACTGATACAAAGTGTCAATAAATAACATGTGTAATAACCAAAAGCTATTTTAGAAGCATGATAAATATGTTATACATTTTACAAATTTGATACGTAGATCCAAGTTATAGTACAACAAATTTACAGCACAAAAACTATTACGTCTACCATGCTAGGAGAATAGAATATAAGACAAAACAATTGAACAATTTAAATTTAAAGGTTGCGGCAAAATAGCCTCCCTATTTTCAAACGGAAATAAAAATATTTTTTCTGTATATAACAAATTATTTTTTTTTTCATCTTATTCCATGACACGGGACTTTTTTCCTACTTGCCTTTCAAAAGGATAGCAACGAATTGGTGGACCTGGCTGTCAATAGACTGTTGCAAGCGGATTCTGCCGATATTAAAGACTTTCCAGCATGGCTGGAGGTATGAGCTGGAATTCCTCGCGTATTGCTTGCTTCAGGTAAGGCATGTTCCTGAGACGATGTTTGAAAACCACGGTCTTCAAGCAACGAAACCAAACTAAGTTATAGGGTGTTCAGTCGGGAGATCGTGCTGTCCGCACAATGTCACCTCGTCGAGAAATCAATCGACCAGGATACATTTACCTGAAAATGTTCGTTATTGTATGGGCCGTATGACCTGTGGCGCCGTCCTGTTGAAACCACAACTTTCGTCAGCCCGTTCTTGTAATGTAGTTCCAAATTTTCCTTAATCATGTTGGCATACCTGTTGAAATAACAGTAGCGGCAACGCCTCTCTCTTCCAAAAAATGTAGGCCTATGATAGCAAGTCGCGATTACGCGTGGTATACATTAACACGTTTATTATGAGGGTGTTAACCCTTTCATGGATTAAAGGGGGTGGTTTTACGAAAACCTTTTCATGTACGCCTCCAGAAACTGAAAATGCGCCTGGTGGGAGGAAAACATTGGCGTCTGGTGAAAGAATTTCCAATAATAAATGAAATGGTACAATTCTGCCAATCACGTGGTGAGACTTCTTTAACAAGAACAATTTTATATGGTTGAAAATAAAGGCCCATGTGTAGGATTCTACGCACAGTACGGTCAGACATTCGAAGAGCAGTTGCAGGATTGCGAGTTGATCGTTGAGGAGACTGCTAAATTCAGTTCCTAGCTTCATTGATCCCTTCAGGTGTAAGCGTACTAAGAGTTCTCCACCTCGTTTTATCACAACGGAACCAGTCCCCTCTAGGCTTTTCACCCTCAATGAAATAGACTCTCTATTTGGTACTTATTCATCAGGTCCAATTTGAAATCACGTTCGGAATACATGCTGGGTCGCGACAACTGACTCATTGCTGCAAATAAACTTCTCGACGACAAACGCTCACTACGCATTCTTTCACACCATGACTGCGACTGAAGCTGAGCCTCACTTCCCACTCTCTCACGTCTATTTCAGCTATCCTCACCACTCACTTTCCTGAACACTAAACTGCAACGAAAACGTGACGTTATTTTGCCGCCCCCCAAAGAAAGAAAAGGGAACTTGACTTTCAAAATAAAGTGTAAAAATTCCAATAAATGATGCTTATATCACCATCCCCGTTCCGCAAATACACAATTTTTGGATCCGTCATGTCCAGGCTCAGGTAGTTTTTTATTTGACTGCATTATTACATAAATTATTAGTGCTGTCGTAAAACTGATAAAAAGGTGTAATGCTAAATAGGTGTAATAGTAAATATAATTTTAACCGACTTCAAAAAATGAGGAGGTTCTGTATTCTATACGTATGTTTTTTTTTTACCACACCTTTAGAAGTATTTATCTAATCAAAGTGATTTGCATGTAAATGAAAGAGATAACCTTCCCGGTGGCTCCAAAACAGTTTTATACCAATCCGTGTGATTTGGAGACATTGATACGCTTTTTTAAATTTGAAAACAAAATTGGAGGAAAAATATGTTATATTAGTATATTAGTTATATATAGTATTTTACAGCACATAAATCACGCAGAAAAAAGCGTAAAACGAATAGTTGTTTTTTATTTCTTGCTTTATAAAGCTGCTTTGAGCGAGCATCGCCGGATATTAATGAATGAATTTTCCTCATAAAACGCCTCCTTGTCGGTGGTCTACCCATATTGATATATAACTTGATATAACTCGAAAATATAACCCAAAATAAATATATTGAAAATCTGATTTAGCTCATTTATTAAAATCATGATATTCCATTATCCTTAGGTTTAAACCACATTAACTCACTAAATATTTAGAGATAAATTAATTAAATATAACTTTACTAAAAATATTCACTTTACTTTTTATTAAAACTGTATGAGTTCAAAATGTTTTTTTCCAAATAACTATTAGAGACAGCGTTATTGCATATTTATCTGAGATATTGCATTATGTGAATATTAACACGTTTTTAAACATAAATTTAAAAGAATAATTGCAAGATAAGAAATAATATATATGATTGTATGAAAATTCGCCAAGAGAATTAGAAACATAAATTACAAAATGTATTCGTGTGTGAAACCGATAGGTTTATCATATTCTTCAAGGGCGTGTCAATTATTTGAAAAACGACCAAGTACAGAAATGTGTACATTACCAAGTACATCCGACATTTGTGTGGATATTCATCAACAAGAAACGAATTTCGATTATAATTTAAATAAAAATTAAAGATTATACCTCTAAAAAGGATGAGGTAATTTTTGTTTTAAAGAAAGACAGACCTGACTTTAAAGAAGAACCTGAAATATAATTCTTACTCACTTAACGAAAAAATAATTTTCTGAGAACGAAAAAATAATTTATCATATGCTTATTACCCACAACATTTTGAAGTCGACACCGCAATCATACCAGCTATTTTCTAATCCGTCAAATCTGTTTCAAACCTTTCCGAAACAATCAACTTTTTGATTGTTTAATTTCTCATGACTAATTTTATTGAAACATGCAGTTTTCTAATTTAATAAAAAAATGCATGGATTCGATAATATAATAATATGCGGGACGATAATTCATCTTTGTTCTCGGCAAAGGTCATACAATATGTGATTTCATATTTTTCGTTCAGATATAGAGATTAAGGACAATTCAACCTTTTTTGAATGATTTACACGGAACGCGATTATTGTAGATGCTTATAGAAGTAGAGTATCATATCGTCTAAGTCATTTCGTATCACAAAGTTAATAAATTTGTTATACTGTATCTGTAAAATAAGTGTATGGCATAAATGATTGAATAATCTGTGTGAATATCATAATTTATTATTCTACATGCCAGGAGCTCCAACATCATGTAAAGTTCCTTCAACTGTTACGTTCAGTATGTTAAATATGAGTGCAAGTATGAAATTCGGTGCCGACATCAAAATTTGGTGGGTAATTTTGTGGTAAACGTATGAATTTACAAATGTTTCGCAAACAATTTACATGAAATATAAATCTTCTGAAAGGAAACATTCTATTCTTCTGAAGGATGATTACAGTTCAATAAATGTTTACGAAAACTTGTCACCTATTTTCTATTATTAATAATTAGACTTGCATGGTGATAAGAAGAAAATAAGTCACTGAAATAACAAAAGCTATTAAGTAACTGAGAGACCTTTCTATCATGCTCGATACATTGATGATTTTTAATGTATTCTATCTTAGGATCTCTAAATACATTCTTTTTAAACAGTAGTTTCTAGTTTTAGCAAAAAGCTTCTGATATTTCAGTTAAATTTATCCTTACGTCTGCGATTTTAAGAAATTATTATGGGACTCTCTTAATCATCATACTGGGATATCTCATCTAGCATAGTAATTTTTTTCAATTTTATATTTTCGTATAATATCCATTAACTGGTTTCTATGTACTGCTTTGTACATAGTGCATTATTTAACCAGTAAGTATCACTTAGTAGCTAAGTATGTGTTGCGTTACCAGGGTAATAGTTAAAAGAATACTTCAAGAGTAAAATGGGCAAGTATTTTCACAGGTAAAGAATCGATCAACGCAAGAGAGCTTAAGAAAATACGTTTCTAGTATTTCGTCTAAAAGAACGAATCTAGTATATTCTCCGGTCACTAAAAGAATTAAATTGGTTTAATCAAGTAAAATATTATCCTTGTTCCCGATGAGAAAAACAATATTACCTTCCCTCCAGAGTATTAGGATTGCACATTTATACTATTTCTTTATACGGTATATACTTGTAAACCCAAGCTTTCGGAACCCTTTATATAATTAATGTTGAGAGCAATAGAATATATTTCTCTTGACTATGATCTATCCGCCAAAATAATATCCCGCGAACAAAATTAAAATTTAAACACTGTACCATTAACGCAGAGTAAATATTTAGATTGTATACTAACAAACATATTAAACTTGCTTCAAAACATTTCATTATAAATAATCGCTTCGTTGTTTGCTTTAACAACATTTACATTACGTAACTGCCATCATTAAATATTCTGTGTTTACAATATGTCCCAACATTTTCGCTTCCCAGATATTAAATTCCCCCTAGATTAATAATTTCTTTAGGGTACATGTTGCACGATGCGTAAGCCGATAGGCACTAAATGCACACATACTTCGTTTTTATCTGAAATAATATTATTCATTGTTTCAATTTAAACAACTGAAATTAATTAATTAAGGTACTTTAAAACATTATAAAAATGTAAAGTTGTTGATATATCTATCAGATTTATCTGTAACCATAACTCAATTTTCAAATTTTGTCGTTATTCCACCAGTCTTAGGTATAATTTCCAAGTGTTGTCTATTACTAAACGAAATTATTGTACGATTTCTATGTAAGGGAAAAAAGAATTATTTAAATTGTTTAAAATTCATTTATATATGGTATTCAGTATGTGATTTTCATTAAAAAACCTACATGCCTTCTTCGACGAAATTGTTTTGTGACCATAAATGATTGATAATGTGTCTCTCTCCTTTTCTAGTTTGAGATTTTAAAGCAGCCGACATATCTTTGAGAATAGCAAATCTAGTCGATCAGACTGATTTATTCGTCCAAACGTTTGTGATCCTTGTATAAACGGCATTGATTCATGTTTCATCCAAATAATAAATAGTTCTACCTTCATCGAGATAAAGCTTTTGTTTTTCTGAACCTCCCATAGGTGGCATCACGGAGGTTTCCTCGGGCTCATATTTCGTAAAATTGCGATACATTATTAAAATTGGCATTAAAAAACCCTCCCTTACTTCACGATGTCCAATCTAGGAACTGTCCTACACATTTTTTCCATTTACCAAAAACTGTATGCTCTTTCAGTCTGGTTATGTTTTCCTAGGAGAATGGAGTAATTGTCCGTGTGACAATTCTCGCGGAATGTGATATCCGGGATTTTATTCCGCATGCTTCCTTTTGTGATATGACTTTCTATTATAAAATATTTTGAAAATATTTACTTAACTTATGTAAAACGTAATTTTCATGTGTAAATATGGAAAACCCCATTCTTTCCTATAACGCAGGGTAGAAAATGGAAGCAAAAGAATCTAGAGTAAATAGACTGAAGATTAAGCATACATGGTTTACTTGAATTTCTTGACGTCCAAGAAGTAAAACAAGACCTGGCAGCAGAGTGGGTATTTTAGGTGAGGTGTTTGTATCCAACTGGAGGAAATATCGCCCTTTCAAGACGTGATGTGCTACTTGAAAATTTTATATACACAGATAACATTCTGTCTCAGTAAAGCGTGTCAACTATGGCTATAGAAATGATAGTATCCGTAAAAATAAATTATGATGAAACTTTTTTCTTTAATCAGAATTATGTCATGTTAATATTTGTTTGTCTCACCCTAATTCATATGATGACAAAAATCCAAATTTATGTACGTGGTATTGTTATGTCTACACCACTGTATTATCTATAGTTACATATTTTTACTCATTGATAACCTTAAATCTATACACAATAAAATCGATAATTTTTTCATTTAATTCTATTGAATCGTCCATATAGTAAATGAAATAACTATTGATTTTAATAAATAATAACATAAGGAACGGGGTTTTTAAAATATATGCCATTAAATTATATAATGAGTTCCTCATTTTCTGTGCAAGCTAGTGTTTTATCCCGACACCATAGAAAATATAATACATGCACATTAATGAGCGAAGCCCATTCCGGAAGCAGCATTTCAGGTAATAAAATATCTTTCTTCGATTTTATAGAATGTTTTATTCATTTTTTTAAATTTGACGTTGTCATTTCAGATTTAATTCTTGAGTTAAGCTATTACTTCACGTACGTTTAATTTTATACAAGTAGACCGATCACGTATGAACAACAACTATTTGTCAACGAATAGCTCTGATAAAATAAAGTCGGGTTTTCTTTTACGGGAAGGTTTGAACAGCTTTATTTAAACTATTACCTATGTCATATTCACCTGGAAAACGGTTGTGTTGTTATTTTTTTCATGACATTTATTTCAAGTTGGTTTATGTTATTTTTATGTTACTTTTATGTCTTTTAAACAGATTAAGTTTTTTAAGTTTATTTTTAAATTATGGATTTACATAATATATTTTGCTGTTGTATACATGCAAAGTGTAGGGACTGTATACATTATTACTGAAATTATTGTTAATTTTAATTCTTTTATGTGTATATATATATATATATATATATATATATATATATATATATATATATATATATTGAACATACAAAGGCATTTCAGGAATATTACTTACCCTTAAGCGTACTTGCAGTTTTGTAATTAAAAAGAAAGTATGTTCAAAAAAGTCATTTATTTTCCATTCGTGGGGTGTATTGTCGAAAATGATTTAGTCGAAGAAACATATTAATTTCTTTTAATCTCGTCACTAAAACATAAAAGCCAGAATACTGCACATAACCACCATCTCCTAACCTTTATATGTGAGAGATTTCACCTTTGCAGGTCGGGTTGACAGTGATTCAATTTTGATGAATAAAACAACGAACCGACGCGCCAGTTTGTGAACTGGCCTGTCTCTGAAGGGTACTGTGTTAATGTAATAACAAAAGCTCATGCATATTCTATGTGACACGACCTTCGCATGGTGAAATGTCGTGCAGTAACTCACTTGGTTTTATACTCTGTGCGGTATTCCTTCTCACCTGTAAAAACATGTATTTCTATTACATGACGTAATCATATGCGTGCAAATACTGACGGAATACTTATATATAATAGCCAATAATATATAATACTATTTTATCTATGTCTCCATAAACGTTTGTTATAAATTTTGTGCTGAAACGTTTTAAAACTTACGTCCTTCCTTACTTAGATATAAAATTGTCTTTACATTCACATAAACGTTACAAATTTCGTGAGCAAAAATGTATTTACCATTGATATACTTATTTCATGCCTCTGCTTCATTACTCATGTAAACAAAAAGGTCTGTCAATGTACATAAACACATACGACTTGGAAATATATCGAAACTAGGATATAGGTTTTAAAAATCACTAACTAAAACATTTCAAATATTGCAGTAATAAGAAAACATGATTTAGTCACTTTTCAATAACATTATTGCTAAATAGTGAACTTTAGTTTAGGTATTGACCATGAAGTAATTAATAATAAAATTACCTATTACGGCAATAACGTAATTATGTCAGTTTAGCATTAGCATAGGTCTAGTCATTTTACAAGTATTAAATATTGTTATAGCTTTCAAAGGCATATAATTTATTTGTCAGTTAGACATATAATTTATGATGTAAATTTAACCTTTATATATATATATATATATATATATATATATATATATATATTATCCTTCTGTTTATGTTCTGTTGTATAACTTTGCAAAGGGCTTTTTATACGTAATAGTACTTCTTACGACTGTCATATTGGATATAATAAAAAGTTTAATCATAGTTTTGATTTTCAATATCGCAAGGATTTGGAATACGGAAAATATTGGCGAAAACGTATATTTTCTTAGATGACCCATATTAGATTACAGAAAAGTGCAAATAATATTAAGGAGGACAATAGAAAATTGGCATACGTTGATTCCACCACTTATTAAGAATCTTAAAAATACTTATTCGTGATAACTTTAGTTACTGAAATTTAGGCAGGTTGTTTTGCAATGTGTATTTAGTATACTTCGGGTATTTTATAACTATAAATGTATTTTTTTCCTGACTTGAAAGTGATCGCAACTGCAGTAGGTGGGTTTATTTCATGTTTTTACACAAATAAATTTGTTAGGGTTTGTAATTGTTATGTTAATAATAATAACAAATATTTTGGCATTACTCACTTTAGTGGTGTTTGTAATGTTTTATAACTGTAAGAATTTTCATTCTAGCTATGTTTACTAGGTATTGTTGTTAGTGTCAGTAATTTTACTTTGTATTTATGTATTGTACACCTGATTACCATAATATAACCATTACTAAAATATTGAATGATTAAATAAATAATTGAACCAGACTCTCAATAATAACCGCATTTATTTCAACAATTAGATAAACATCTCTTTAAAACCATAATGATATAAAACATTGCTATTATTCAAATTATTATTTTTCTTTTTTGTCAAGTTCCTATTCTCGTATTGGAGTCTTAGTTTATAAAATATTCCAGTCGGCTACCAAAAGTGTATAACTTATATATACAATTTGCCTACTTAATAAATTGCATGGGCACAGTATAATTTAAAAAAAAAAACATCTAAATTTGTTTTTTGTATGATTACTCCTCTATTTATAGAATTAGAATTAAAAATACCTTTGTCAATCAGTTCTAAATAGCGACCATTTATTTCATTACTCTCCGTATTTAAATAGACAGTCACCTTTAAGGGTTCCAGAAAATAGTTATTTTTTCAAAATATGAGTTATAACGGAAGGTTTATCTTTTACATGTATAATTACACCTATAAAGTACTATTTCATTTATTACTCAGTTTAGAAACTCTTTTGTATAAGTCATTCAAAAAAAAATCATGGATGCATATTTTACAACTTTTATGAAGCGTAATAAATTTAATACTATTAAAAATATTTTAAATGTTACTTCAAATTTTTGTTTTAAATAATCAAAATTCGGTAATTAAAAACATCTAAAACAATATTGAAATATTTCCTTGGGTCATGTGTCTTTGTCGTAGGATATGTGGTGTGCAGGAATAAAACTTTGCAATTGAGGTCTTCCTTTATAGTAACAATGTTAATGATAATGGAAGTACCAATCATTTTACTATAATCTTATCACTATTCTAATTATAATTTTATTTTATATAATTTTCAACACAATTTGTTTAGCAAATGCTTTTCATTAAATAATGCTATTTTAAGGGGGTATTTAAGGGGGTATTGCCACTTTCACTCTGCAATGTTAATTAAAAGGGAGTGTATATGTTCAGTTGGGTACAATTATCTGTAAAACGAAATAAGTAAGCCTAATGAACTCTTTAGGCAATTATTATTACTGTGGAAACACAATACTCTAAAAGTATCTCTTATAAAAGATTTATTTCTAGTTTTTTTTTTTTGTAATTAAAATTGTTGTACATTTTGGCACATGTTCAGTATATATATAGCCTTTATTGGCCTTACAAGAAACAAAATACAATATATCTTTTTTGGGTATTATTTAAGTAATAATGTTGTTAGTACACAAAAACTTTTCCGGTCTTTAGATCTTACTGTTCAAGAGTTATTGGTACCTAATCTTTAAAAAACATAGTTTTCGGAAAACGCAAGTTACAAAAAGAGACAGTATCTTTCTTACATTAAAATCCTTCTGGACAGTAGTCCCTCATATTTTCCCTCTTCCCCTTAAATAATCTTCTCTTGATTTTCAACTTCTTGTTGCCGTCCTGGGTCTCTTTATCAGGTTTTTGTATTCTAATATAATCAATTTATTTAAGGTCTCTACCGTGAAATTCCCAGGTATTAGGACTATTCTACCTAAAACATTTGCTTCAGCGATTGAGCTTTCATTGAATGCTACCACAGCATCACTTACTCCTAATTGAAGAGTTTTTAGGCCTACAAATCAGTATTGTTTACCCTTTGCGAAATAACACTATTGAAGCTTTCGTTACGGTCTTGGGTCTTACCGTGCAAGCAAGACCTAAGAGGCTTAATTTTGGTGAGGTCTCGGCACATGGGCTTCATAGCTAACATGATAGACTCTGCTATAGAATTTTTGTGCTCATAAATAGTTTTTAGCGCTAAAGATTTATTTTATTATAGCCCACACCAAGAAACCATTTCCTTGGAGCATAACTGATGCTGAGGCGTTTTGTCAGTCGATTTAGTGTGAACATATGTAGCCGAGATAGCTTGATTCATGACATCGACGTTTGTGTGGTTATTCCTGTTAGTTGATCCGTAATATCTTTTTAGGTGATCTATTTTAGCGTCTGTGAGCCTACTTGCACCTCCTATACCTTTGTAGTCTTTTTCCAGCTTTTTCAGACGCGTCCCCATGCGCTTTTGCACGTGTCCAACACATTCCGATTTTTCAATATTTAAGCCATCATAAGGCTTACTTTCTAGTACAGATGAATATCCCTTAGAGTCCCCATTCCCTAGATACTTGGTGTATTTAACTTGTCCCAAATTCGTGTTGAAACTCAACCGCTGCATTATTTTTTTAATTTTATGGTAATTCTATATCTCTTATGTATATAAACTTATATAATGCATATTCATAAACAAAATAAAATGGAAAAAAGTCAAGCAATAAAAACATTGATTATTTTTAATCAGAAAAGTGTCACTCTCCCCTTAATACGGTACGAATTCGTTGTTACCAAATACTTTGGTACAAGTATTCTTTTACTGCTTTTATATAATTGAAAAGCGTTAACTTCACCCTTTAGTAGACAATTTTACTTGTAATTCCCAGGTGAGTTATCGAATATTTCCTCTCGATTCTTTTTAAAATTCATACCAGAAAGGTATTTCGGAATCGTAAAAGATACAAAAATGTCTTTAAGAGTAGATAATGCCTCGGGGTATTCATTGGAAATATTCCGATATGGAAATACTTTTCCTTTCATAAAAATAGAACATCATAACTAAACGAGACATAATTATATTAAATCATTGTATCAAAATAATGCAGATTTGGATTGTTTCAACAGATTTATCAAACGGAGACCAATATCATTGTTAACTCACTCTATAGATATGTCTTCTCATTTCCATAATTATTTTCTATTCATATTTCTATTCTATTTATTGTTTTTCCGTATTTTGTTAGAATTAATAAATTCCATTTATTAGCTCACACTCTCCTGATGTATATCTTGTACAAATTTTTAATCGTTAATGAAACACGATTTTATTCATTAAATAAGGCCCGAATACTTTTTTTTACATCTATAATGGATAACAATTGATGCCAATACAGTTTTAAAAAAATATTTATTCAATAATTAAACTATTAAAATTTGAGAGGTCTTGCCGGATTCGAACTGAGTATATTCATACACCAACAACAATGCTTTAGCACTGAGCCAACTTTTCCGTAGTTAGAAATCTGCTTTTCAAAGATGTAATCCAAATTACGAAAAACAATTATTTAAATACTGTTAAACCCTTAAAAAGCTCTGAAATATTACATACAATCTAAAGATGAAGACATTTTTAATTCTAACTTTTTCAGTTATACACTAATTAATCATGATATTAAAAAAACTACTTTTATAATTATTCATACTTATTCTGTGGTAAAAAATGTTTATAATTCTCGAGCCAACAAAAAACCAGTTATAAAAACTATAATTAAATTTAGAGTGAAATATCAAGCTATTATTACAGCAATATTCCTGGTATAGGAAAAAACTATTACTATTATTTTGAAAGGAAACTAGTTTTGTAAACCTCTTCATTAGAAAAATTACTGCAGACCGGGTTGGTATTTTATATAAAATCCAATATTAAACTATTTATAGATCACTCCTGACAAACCACGGGTACCAATCCAGGCCGATTATATTCTTACTCAGCTGAAACTGTGCGTTTCAGATCCAAAGTAGCCATCATCCTTAGCACATTTCAAATGGGAAATATGTTAACGGTTACTCATAAATCAGTCTAAAACGTGCGAAGCCACTACTCTTCATTACTAAACTAGCTTTTTCATACGGGTAAGCTAAATTTATTACCAAATAAATCCAATACAGCCCATAAAAGGAGGACTAGGATTAGAAAGTAAAAAACCTGGTGGTCTCGGTCGCCGATGTGTGTGTGTGGAAATACTATTACTTTTATTTAGAAAAGAAACTAGTTTTGTATATATATTTATTATATACAAATTAGTTCAAAAATAGTTGGTATTTAATATAAAATCCAAGTATTAATCTAATTATAGATCACTCCTGACACACCGCAGGTAATAAGTCACGAGCAATCATATTATGACCCGGCTGAACATGTCCGTTTCAGATCCAAAGTAGCCATCATGCCTAAATGATATAAAGTGGGTTATATTTTAATAGTTACTCATAAAATAGTCTGATCGTGCAAGGACACTACACATCGTAACTCTCCTAGCTTTTCCAGACAGGTAAGCTAAATTAAGTTACCAATTTAATCCAATACAGCCGACAAAAGGACTAAATGTGAAAGTAAAAAACCGAGTGGTCTCGGTCGCGAATTTGTGTGAGTAAGTGTGTGTGTGTTTGTGTATTTAAATGAATCATTCAATAAGAAACAGAGAGAGAGAGAGAGAGAGAGAGAGAGAGGATGTAATTTATTTGGAACATGGCGTTTTTCTTTCTAACGTAACCTTTGAACAAAACAAAGAGATGAGATGAATATGTTTCATTCATTTCTGATCCTATCAAGTATTCTTTACCAGTATGAATATATTTATACGTTTTTTATGTTTGATACACAAGAAGAGAGAGAAACAGACATTTTTTTTATTACCGCTTGGTGAGTTATTTAAACGAGATAAATTATATCTTTAGTTTTCTAGCTTGATATAAACGTTTTTATAAATAATACTTTTCAATTTATATATTTAGAGCGTTTAGAATTATATACATATATATATATATATATATATATATATATATATATATATATATATATATATATATATATATTAAATTTCAACAATAAATACATAATATCAAAGAAGCCTAAACATATGAAATAGAAATGTAAACTAAATACTTTTGTCCAAAAACAAATTTCTAAATGTATCCTGTGCATATTACAAACATTACATGTTACAATACATTACTGCTTCTACATCACTACATAGGAGTATCAAATAGTCATGTAGTAATTAAGAAGAATTGCATGCTTTACTTGTGATTGTATGGATAAGTATTGTTGCATCAATGTTTCAAATCTGTTTGTTTATATTCTCCTGCTATTTATATCAACGGTCAAACTTTAGGATAAATCTTCGTTTATTTTGCAAACCCTTTACAAATTAGATGTAGGAAACCCGAACATGTCCCGTTTGGCGACCTTCATTGGTAAGTGCACAATGCTATGAGTTACTTTTATCAGTTACGTTTTGAAGGAAAAACTAATTAAAAAAGAATAAAGTATTGGACACATTGGCAATATTTAGACAACGAAAAGTAGGATAAATAATCATTTGGAATATAATTGGTAGTTGTGATAATGATTTAAAAAATGTAGTGTGGCATATTGTTTTATTGCGCTGAAGATAAATGCGTAATGTATTTTAACACATTAGATGAGTAAATCACATTTCTTTGAATATGGGTTCTTCAATAATATGTCGTCAGGTAATATTTTCAAGTTGTTATAATATATTTGATAGAAATGGAATTGACGGCTCATGGCGTGTGTATACAGTTTTTCTACAGCAGTTTATCTGTGTAGCTACAGTGTTGAAATAAGTAATATAATTAAGTTATTGAATGCAGTTTTGTTTAAATTCATTTTATTTACGAGAATTGCCGTTGAAAAAGTTTGATAGTAAAACGAAATAAATTTACTTTATTATTACGTTTTTATCAACTGTCCAGCTCAATATAGGTTTTATAGTAATTTGAACTTATTATAGTTAGTAACTAAAGTTAGTAATACGTTTATAGTGAAAAATAGGCATGCTTAATATTATATACCGAACAGATATAATGAGGCTGTCTTAACAATATATTCAACAAGGGCAATTCAGTTAGGGTCTTTACTTAAATAAGGCAATTAAATTCTGAAGCAGGTGAACGAAAGGAAATCGAAATGTATTATCTGGTGAAAGAGGACGCATTAATATTGAAAGCAAGAAAATCAGAACAAGAATGTGAAAAGAGGGACAAAAGATGCCATTCATAATTTTGGTTATTCAAAATCCCTAGTCTTTCCACGTAGCTGTGCATTACAGTAGTTATGGATACTGTTATTACTTTATATGAAAAAAATTAGTTTATATTTTATCCAAACTATTAATTTAAATTACGCTTGATTCCCTTGATACTGTTTGTAAAGATGTATGTTTTGTTACACATATATATATTATTTTGTATATATATTTCAATATATATATAAAATGAAACAGACACTAATTTGAAAATTACACCACTGAAAGTGATGCGTTACATAGGGGACATTTTTTTGCTAAAATGAAAACAGCCAGAACCCAGGGCACAATTACCCTCGTGCCCTAAATTCGTACAAGATGTTTTATTTCACTCCGTTGTCATCCATTAAGTACGAAATAGGCCATTCTCCCTCTGTTACATTTTCGTAAATCATATAACTAAGTGAAAAATTGTTTCTTTTTTTCAAAAAAATTACAAATACTTAAAGAAAATGGGACTTTATATCCAGAAGATGAAATATTTAGTGATTTGTTTTTTGAATAAATGCAAAGAAAATGCTAATTTGCATTACAAAATTATTTATAATATATAACTATATTTAAATAGTTTACACTCTCAAAAGTAAGTACTGGTGGGCTCTGTTTTATTATTATCTTTTCTTTCAATGTTTACAAATTAGAAATAGTTAAACGACATATACAACTCTGCTTCATCTCTTGTGTTTTTTAATATAATATGTTTTTGGACTATATATATATATTTATATATATAATTATATTTTGTTACAAACGGAAAATAAAACTGGACGTGATTTAGGTTTTTTGTAATGAATTATATTATAAACAAATACTATGGATAATATTTAAGCTCCAAAATTAATTTTGTTTAACGAATTTCATTCAAATATAATTAAAGTAGCACGATCAGAACTTAATCTGCAGTAAGGTATATATTTCCGGGAAAATTCCTACATAAACAAAATCTATGAAATAAATATATTTTACAATATTCAACGCCTAAAATCAAAGAAAACTTAAGAAAATAAGTAAATTCCATTTCTTCATAATTTGAATATTTTAAAATTTAAAAAGTACACAATGTCAAAAACATGTTATCACGTGTAAAAAGTGCTATTTATTATTTTTTTTTAACGGTTAAGCCTATCTCGGATCAGCTGAAAATGAAATCAGATCTTGGATTCTGATGGGTTATTACGTACGCGACATTATTCTATATAATTATTAGTTTTTATCACACAAGGTTTATTAGGAAGTTATTTTACTGACATTAGCACGAATAATCTATTCGTGGATTATTCGAATCAGTCTTTGCCTCGATTACATTCTAATTCTCAAGGTTGTTTAATTCAACAGACATAATTCGAGATCAGACGTCACGTTTATCTCCTGCTAAGTGAAACTCAGCTGGTTTTATCCTTGAGTTCAGCTGTTGATATGAATAAAAGATAGATCGGTGACATTTGAAAGTGCTAACAGGATGTATCACCTGCGTCAGGCTCGAGTTTATTGCTTTGAGAGAAACATTCGTATTTTATTCCTTAATTTCTTGATGACACTATCGATGCAATTGCTTCAGTACGAAAGAGAAGAAAACGTTCTAGGTTAGGTCTAAAATGCCGTGTAATTACTTACAACAACTCACTCTATTATTTTGAAGTTTAATATAATTTAATTGTTTTATCACTTTTTTTGTCAAAAATTAGATAGTCTTACTTTGGTAATTTGGGCCTAAACAAATTCATTCAAAACGGTCATTTATTAAAGTTCCTGATTTCATTTTTAATTCATTGATTTACGGAGAATTTCAACAATCTCTTTCCTATTTTTAAGTAAGTAATGCGTTATAACCAACTGTAATTTAACTGGTTTATAGAAATTATTATTTTACAATTGTTTTTAAGCGTTGTGTATTTTTATCTATTACGTAAATCGTATGAAAAAAGTTAGACTTTAGAAGTAAAGATAAATATTGCGTTTTTAGAAATACAGGTTTTACTATTTGTTAATTTATTCATTGTTATTTTGAAACACTTTATTAAGTAAAATATGTTTTACTTAAATTAATAAAATTAATTTTTAAATTGACTGCCTTAGGCATGCGCCAACGCCTTTAGGTCTGTATTTCTTCGCTACGGGTAATAGCAGGGTATTCGTAAGAGTATTTATCCTACGGAAGAGATGATTTAACCGTTCTTACGCTTGTCTATGAGAGCAACTTTTGTTTATAAAAATTACAAGACCAAGGCTTGTTTTTGAAATAGGATTAACAAACAAATGAAGGAAACTAAACGCCAAAATCATAACAAACATAGATAGTTTACTAACATACATAAGACATCATTACTTTCAGTTTTTTTCTGCAATATTTTCATGTTCAAATTTTAATACATAACAAATTATGAAAATGTCTGTACTCATGGGGTGAAAAGTTATTTAAATACCGTGTTTTTATTTCTTCTGTGACAAAACAATCACTTGAATTCAGTAATCATGGCTCAAAAAAAGGGATAATATTAGAAACAGCTCAGCGATTTAATGCAACATTCGATACACGTAGATTTTAAGTCGATAATCAATACATAGGAAAATAATAAAATATATTTATAAATTTGATTATTTTATGAATGAACTTTAGTTTTCTAGATCAGTCATCTAGAGAAAGTCTTTTCCTGGATTTGAAATAATTAGATTTGTAACAAACAAACAAAAAATAATAAATATACAATATCATGTATAACGAATATTGAAAACCAATTTCTTTGTTATTTACATGTCAATAAGTAAACACAGAAATATTTTTCAACAACAAAATTCCAATGAATAACTATTTACTTTTGTGTATGATGCATATTGAAATGTTATTTTTTTATTTTATAAAATAAATAATATAAGTTATTTATGGTTAGTGAAATATTTCAAGCTCTGCTTTAAATATAATAATAGGTTTAAGTTGAATATAAGCAATCACTAAGCTATCCAAGATAGTTCATTGATAGATAGATACTACATCTAAAATTGGTACTATAGTAATATTTACCCTATATTAAAATGTGAAATGTATGAAACAATAATACTGAATAAGCATGCTAAGGTTAGTTCATTTAGTTATTTTTAGTTAGCAAAGCAAAGTTTACTTATTTTCAAAGACGTAAAAGAAACAAAATAAGTACAAATTTGGAATTAGTGACAGAAATAATAAATCTTGTAAAGTACACGTAGGGGACTAGAGATGATATTTATATTATGAATTAGAAGCTAAAAAAGGACAGAAGAAATCGCAGAAGGGTCGCATTTATCTTCAAAAATTTTAAAAAAAAACTTAACCATTATCAATAGCAGTTTACGTCAAACTTCACAAAATAAGGGGTAGCGAAAATGCTATAGCGCACAAATTTCAAATTTGAATGGTAGATCGCAAATTTTCAGATCATGTTTGGCTGGATAGTTTGGCGGGACGGGGGTGATTTGGGCTAAGAGGCCTAAGTAGAGTTAAACGGGCGTTGTATTCCTTCGATTGAAACGATTAATATTATTCCTTCGAGGTAGTTTCCTTCGATCGAAAAAGTAAGTAAACAATTTATCGAATCAAGTTCATGCCAAATAACAGAAAGAGTGTAGTTATCAGAGTTTCCAAATTGAAATCATAAATAAATTTCCTTAAATAATCTATAAATAGGTAGTTTATTACGTAAACGAAAATTAATTTTAAATTGTAAATTGTAAAGAAAAAGGAATATTTTTACACGTATTAAGAATAGTATCTTTAAGCCAGAGTGCCCCGTTAACTTTAATGTAAAGTGGCAGAAAAGGACGAGCATCGAACTAAGGATCGGGGATTAGACTAAACATACACTTGGAGGAATAAACGTAACTGCAATTGAATATAAATGTATATAAAACCAAAAACACTAAATTTCCTGGTCATTAGGAATATATTCCTTTGACCTAATTCAATGATAAATTCATTAAAATATATATGGGTTCATTTAAAAAAATAAAAGAGTTCATTAAATAGTTATATCTCGATGATGCAACTTCAAGATAGAAGAAATTATTACGGCCATGTGAAATTATACATGACCTAAATAAAATTTTAAAATATATTGTTTACCTATATGAGAGTTCTCAGTTTGATTAATAATATAACTTAATTACAAAAGGGTATATTTAAGATGCTAAAATAAACGGCTTACTTTGAAATATAAGTCAATGTAATATTAATGGTTAAGTATTGAAAGAATTCTAACAGTTTTGCGTTTTTTAATTTAGTTGTCAATTAATTTAATGTTATTTTATAAATAATGAGTGAAGTTAAATGTGATTAAGGTATGTCTTAGTTTAGGAGAAGATAATTAAATGAGAAATAAATAAATCGACAAAGGTAAACTCGCGTTGAACTATCATAAAGTAAGATAAAGATTAATTGATCAAAGTAAAAAAACCTAACAACAAATAACAAAGGGTTTGTGTTATAATCTATATATATATACATATGAATGAATGTTTGTATGTATGTATGTATGTGCCTTATGCGTTACTAAAACAACTGATTAGAACGCCGTAAATCTTTGGTAAATCATCGCTTACATTCCTGGGAAGGTTTCCGGCATAATAAGTCTCAGGGGCGTAGCTAGAACGCATAAGCGGCACTTGACCCCCAAAAACAAATAATTTTACCATAAACAATTTTCCTATAAAATGATAGGTTTTGAGCAAAACAGCTTTACGACGATATGACATTTTTTTGTTATCATGTAATTTTTAAGTGCCTAAAAAACACATTACATGATTTTCTATCTTAAGAAATTTCATTAAATTCATTTCAAATTTTGGTTGCTAAGCAACAGCTATTATTGTGTTAATAAAATACCAAATTAGGATTAGCTAAAGTTAGCATGACATTCATTGGATTTTAGGCGACTTTCTATTTTGTCTTAAGAAATTTCATTGAATTCATTCCAAAGTTTGGTTGCGAGGCAACACTCAACAATCTAAAATTATATCCCAACACATTTCAAACAATATGCAAGAAATATGTTATATCAAAATGCACTTCCATAAATAACGTTTAATCAAGAACATTTATTGGTCACACTTTTCACAATCGACTACTATACGTTCAGCCATTACTATATTAATAAAATATAAAATTGAGTTTAGCTAATGATAACACGATATTCATTGACTTTTAGGCGATAAGAAGTTCGCTGGGTCAGCTAGTATATTTGTAAAAATGAATGTTTTTATGTATAAGCTTTATGCACTACTAAACAACTTGTCCGCAAGCCTTAAAACCTTGGAAGAATCGTTGAGTATATTACTGTGAACGTTTCTGGCATAGAAGTCGGGGAGGGACAGGAGATACTTAGCTCAACAAACCAAAATAATTTTAACAGAAAATATTAATCTATAAAACGTACAAAGTTTTCTAGCCAAACCTGTTCCCAACGACATACTAATTTCTACGAAAATATAATTTTTAAATGGCAAAATAGCATTTAATCTTGTGTAGATTTCATTGAATTTGTTCCAAGTTTTGGTTGCTTAGTAACACTCAAAAAATTTTAAAAATATTTAAACGCATTGCAAAGATTTTTTTGTACAAGGACAATCGCTACTAGTGTAAGGACTTAATTTGGAAAATCCATTCTTCCCACTAGAACGGCTATATGTGGTTATCTCACGCGTCGCAAATACAACCTGAACACAAAAATAATAAAAATAAAAAAATCTACCTAAAATATAAACACACCAATAACAAAATAGACAAATTAACAAATATATACAACAAAGAATACTACACTCCAACATACAAGCCGCACAACAAAATAATAAAATATCTTAATAAAACAAACCAAAAACAAATACAGAAAACCCAAACCTATATGGAATTTACAAAATTACATGGGATAACAAACAAAAATTAAATGAAGAATTAGATAACATTACAAAAATAGCAATAGAAAATGGTTGCAACAAACACCTTATAAAAACATATAAAATAAATTTACAAAAAAACCTAACCTCAACACAACACTACAACCTGGACACAATAATAATAAAAATAAACAAATCTACCTAAAATATAAATACACCAATAACAAAATAGAAAAACTAACTAATATATACAACAACGAATATTACACTCCAACATACAAACCAAACAACAAAATAATAAAATATCTTAATAACACAAACCACAAAACAAATACAGACAAACATAACCTATCAGGAGTTTACAAAATCACATGTAATGACTGCAATGCATTTTACATAGGGAAAACGACCAGATCATTTAAAATAAGATTCGAAGAACATTACAGAGAATTCAAAAATAAAAATAAAAAAATTATCAAATGTTGCAGCACACCTTATATCACACAAACATGAAATAACAAACTACGAAAATAACCTAACCATACTTGAAATAAATAATAACCCAATAGAACTAAACTCACTAGAAAAATAATAAGAACACACACAACAATTTAATGAACCAACAGACCACATATACAGAAAACATACTATATAAAAACATCATACACGCAGATCAAGAAAATATGCGTGTAACGTCAACAAATACCAACATCACGGACCGAACATCTACACCAGAAAAATATCAGTGATTCGACAATGGTCAAGTGACCGAAAGGAGCCTCATCACAACAAAATAAAATTATTGCACTTTGTGGTGGATAAAAGTATTTACAATAGTAATATATCAACTTCATATATATATATATATATATATATATATATATATATATATATATATATATATATTTAGGTTAGCTTTGATTGGTAAAGATTATTTAGATTTTTAGGACTAGGAGACTGACAGACTTACCTTGGTAAGAGTTCACTCTGTAGTCTTGAAATAGAAACACATAAAAGCCCTTAACCAATGATATATTTCAACCACACAGTGGTCTTTGTCAGTCGAAGAGAAAACACAAAAAGCTTTTGTGTCTAATAGTAAAATTAGGATTTAGTATTTTATATATTTGTTTAATAATTTCATTTATTTCTTCACAATTTCTGCAATGTTGCGAAATCAGAACAGTTTAATCGTCTAAACATTTAAAGGAAGCTATGGCATATGACCCTGATCAGCAAGAGCCCTGATCAGTATTTCCTCCTACGTTTTCTGTTTGGGTCTTTGACAATTTGATATAGATTTGAAAGTTTTTTTAAAAATTATTAATTGTTACATTTAAAAACATTACCTATAAATATCATACAGTTAGAAAACATGTATTTCACTTTTACTCGTAGTCTTTGCATTTTCGAATTTTTCATTTAAACTTTTACATTTCTATGACTATTTGAATTGTTTATTTGTAACCTAAAGTTTATATTTGTGTTACCAAAATGAGTACTCCCTATAAATGTTTTTTTAACAGTTTTAGATATGCAGGGAAGGGTCTTTACTTGTTATTATCTAATATACTGACTCTGTAGTCAATTCAGTATTTGTTTTTGTAATCAGAATA
This sequence comes from Prosapia bicincta, assembly GCA_036971475.1. Taxonomy (NCBI): domain Eukaryota; kingdom Metazoa; phylum Arthropoda; class Insecta; order Hemiptera; family Cercopidae; genus Prosapia; species Prosapia bicincta. Next base: position 171,224,844 of record JBAIZL010000001.1, on the reverse strand, counting down.
TTTAATTTAAGATCTAATAAAGTCAATTCATAATACCACCAACTAGTTTTGTGTTTGGGCTGTTTTCTCCCGGACTAATGTGGTACCTGATATGTTTATTATTTTTTTTAACAATAAATAACAAACTTTCAGAAAAAATTAAACCACTTTTCTAACAGTACGATAAGAAATGTTAGAGAAAAGTTACATACATCACAAATATTGCTTGCCCTATGCACATTATTGCAATGTGATAAGCTTCATTCTGTCTCATACCATTATAAGCGCCCACCATAACACATAAGACGCCCACATCTTTGACAGAATCGGTCATTTTTGTGACATAGTTACTAAAAACACATCCCTACTAAAACCAAGCTTCAATTTATACTACAGGTCTCTAAATGGCCTATAGGTAATCAGTTGTATTGGTCTCGTAACGTCCACGAGTTTAGAGATTTCTGGTCTGCGTTTGGCCTGTACGAGGAGCTCTGAATGTAGATTTCCTCTATTGTAGCTTTCTGTGGCAGCTTGAGAACGGTGACGTCACTCGATCTCTCTCCAGAAATCCAGAATAGGTGCCAGGTTGATCCTGTCATTGGAGTTAAGGTACTTCTTACCGCCAGATATTCACACTTATTATTCGACACGTTTTGGTCTTTAGAAGAAACTTTTAGTAGTAGGTTTTGTACTACGTAAGAAATAGTCCTGTAACGTTACGTGTAAAGAGCAAGATAATTATTCTAGTTTAATAGGAACATTTGACCCCTGGCCTGTCTGTCACAATATGTTTCTAACAAAGGGCTTGATTCAATGACAGTATCAACTGTTCATACTTAGGGGTAAATGTGAACAATTTTGTAAACATTAAAACTTGCTACTATTAACCTGTTACCTGAATCTTTTCAGTTGCTGCAATAGGCTTGCACCCCCTAAACGTTATGATACTTTAGTTCTTCATCAAACTGTGTTTACCATCTTTTAAAGACATTTTTAGAACTTAAATTATTGTGTTTTTTTAATGTAGCTTAAAATTATATATTTAATTTTTTTAGATCTATATATATACTTTGTTCAATTAATTTTCTATTTATATTTGGTAGATATATCTTAGTTATATTTGTTGTTGTATGAGAAGTTTTATTTCTTTAACAAAAAGCTAATATTTCCGTTAAAAAACTACTGTTTGTACTTTATCAATTGAGATTTATTGTGTCGAAGTCATTGTTTTACCCGTCATGGTTTACCTAACGATATAAGGCTTATTACATTATTATTTAATCTCATTAAATTTTACAGTAATATAAAACGTAATCTGCCATCAGGTTATGCATAGGAATTCATTTTATGACAAAAATTGACAGTTTTGTTTTTGACATTTGAAATTTCTGTTTGTTTAATATATTTCTATTGTCATTAATGGAATAAAACTTTTAAAAATTTCTTAAAAATTTTGACACTTTTGTGGTGACAGTTTTATATATCTATATATATTGCTTGAAAAAGAAACTGGCCGACACGATCAATTAACGTGTTTATGGTGTATAAATAAAATGGAGCATAATTCTGACTTTTCCTAGATAAATCTCTACACATTTAATAGTCATGTAAGACAATCGCTAATATTTTGTCCTACTATTAATATAATATAGACGCCATTGTGAAAATTATAAATAAAACAAATGTTTACTCCACTAAAACCAAATTAATATCCAAACCGATTCAGAGTTCACAATTTTGAAAATATATCACTTATATTATTTACAAAAGAAAACGAAAATATTAAAAATACGAGTTACAGAAATACGAAATCGCATTTATCCTATAAATTAATCTAGAAAAAAAACAACTGCCCTATGTAAATACAGCGTTCTGTTGTAAAATAATAGCAACGCAGTCAATTGGCAGCCAGCTCTCGCTGCAATATGCATTGTGATCGAAGCACACATTCCGATAGCATGAGTTTACTAATTGGAAAGGGAATGAATTGTTCACGCAAATTTAATTTAATTTTGTGGTTAAAAGGCACACACGTCATATATGAGGGGTTATTGATTGACTGATATAAAAGTGCGGTTATAAGCTCAGTAATTATAGAAATGTACGTTTGAAATTTATACTTTACCCCCAATTTGCTGTATTTTGTATCTATGCCATGATACACCATGATTTAATCCTTTAATTGTGAAATTTGTAATCTTGAAAATATATATATAACGCCATTATGAAACAAGGTACAGTGAAATTATCGGACCAGTAAAGATTCATTCGTTTTTTCTATATTATGTTATATTAAAAAAGTTTATATTTCATTTTTTTTTTAATTTCTTTACTTATTCATAAACAGTTCCCGAATTTTTCACTCCCTACTCTCTCACTTTTTATAAAAAACTTCAAGTAATCAGCAGTTAACCATTCAAATCTCATTTAGTCAGGGAATTGAAAGATTAATATATTACGTTTTCAGTTAGTTTTTCATTATGTTATTGGCGTAATATACCTTTAAAAAATCCTGAACGAAGACTTTGTAAGCGATTTAAAGCCCAAAGAGCTTCATAGTTTACTTTATTTATTACTTTTCGAGGTAATTACTTATCTTAAAATTTAAAACATTTTAAAAAATGTTACAGACTAGTGTTTTGGCTCTTTTCATCACTAAGCACATTTTATTTAGATACCTATTTAGATATTAAATACTATAATAAAATATTTTATAAAGGGAAGTATATGATTAAATTCTTAAACTAACCAGATTGTTTAGTTATTTGAAAAAAAATGGAAACTGCTAATTTTACGGAAGCTTGTCATTTTCAAAGATTAACTTGCTACTCCGTTATTAATTGTCCTATTCCATTTATCTATCATATCTGAAGTAAAAACAATAAATCTAGTTTAACTATAAAAACATCTTTTGCTTATAAACATATTTTATTTTTCATTAAAGGTTACATACAAGAATTATTTTTTTATTCTAAATAAACGAAACCTTTTAAATACAAATCAAACTTTTTTATTAAAGCCATATTAGCATTTAATTCAAAGGGAAACATTTCAAAAAAATGTGGAAAATATACTATATCTGTTTTGTAATTGAAGTATATGTAATTGTCTAAATGAAACGTTTTAATTGTGGAAGGGAGGTCTAATTTTTTTAATTAAAACTTTACAACAATATTTCTACATCTCTTTTATTTGAACATTGTTCATTTATTAGTGAACAACATTCGCAGATCAAATAAATCGATTTATAGGCTGCACCTGAGGAAACATTGTAACATCTTTATTAATGTTAACACTGTACCTATTTTCTAGCTTCAATTGCAAATTGATAAATTATAAGGAGTTCAAAAATAAAAATACTGGAAAGCTTTTAATGAAGTTGGATTTAAAAGCATAATCATACTCGAAAATCAAATGAAATAATTTATATTTCTCTAATTTTTGTTTTAGACATGTTTTCTAATTTATTTAGACAAACTATTATTTATGATGAAACAGTTATCAAATTAATCGTTTTTTTACCCTCATGTAATCATTGAATATAGGCAATTGGGGAAAAATTAAAAAAGAATCATGACAACCATTTTTACAGGATTTTCTACAATTCTTTATTGCTTACGAAATTGCTAGAGCTTCATAGTATCCATATCAGGAATTACCTCTTCATCATGTTTTGGATTGTAGTTTTTTTTCTAATTTACTATTAATTTTCAAATCTTTTTTTACTGATTTTATAATTCAAAATAGTTACTTTACGCGTAATATTAAAAGTGCTTTTGTAAAAGCTGGGAGGTGTCTTTATTAAAAAAAACTTCTTTAACAATAGAAATCAGGCTGTAAGTTGTTCTCGGTTTTAATTCAGCAGTACTTCTACAAAGACGTATAAAAAAAATGTATGTCAAAGAGAAGCGTAGTTGTTAAATAAATATTAAAAAAGCAAAGTAATTGTTGCTGTGAATAATTGGAAAGTCGTAGAAACGTCCTAAATCCAAATTAGAAGGAAATATTTAAATAAAATTTTGATCTATTGTATGAAATACTCATATATTTCGGGTGGAAGTGAAGCTGCATTGCCTTATCCCCCCTATCCTATGTCATTATAGATTAGAAGTAACTTTTGTGTGGCATTATTACTGACCATTATGACTTGCAACCTTGGGACTAGTGCACAATCAAGCACTACGCCTCATTACTGGGGGAATTAGAACAACGCCAATAGATGCAATGCTCCTCCTTTCTGATAATTATAGTCTTCAACATATAATACAAAGTCACTGTCTGCAACTCTTTGAGAAATTCCAGAGAATACCTGATGACCAATACTGGAAAACCTACAATACCCCCTCCGTAGCTAGACTAAAAATACAAAATGGTTTTATCCAAAAAGCTACAAATTTATTTGAAAGATTGAATTGTAGCAGCCTTAATGAACGCTGGCCTCTTCTGCTGCCGCAAAATCCAAATGAATCCAAACAGATAGAATACTCCCTGCAAATTTGTAACCAAGTGAAGAAAAAGAAAACAGAGAAAAATCAACTAAACCAGCTTGCACTTGAAACTATACATAGGAAATATCCGGACACCAACTGGCTACATATTTTTACCGATGGCTCTTATTCAGAAACAACTGAAAAGGCAGGAGCAGGAGTATCTAGCAACATCTTCTCTTTTTATGGAGCAGCAGGAAGCAACATAACTGCCTTCGACGGAGAAGTCGAAGCAATTAGGATTGCGCTAAGCCAACTGTATGCAAGTATGAACAAATTTAATAATGATGCTATATTCATCGATTCAAAATCTGCTATCCAGAGCATAGCATTTCCTGATCAATAAGCCCCGAAGTGCAAGAGTGCCGAAGGCTTTACCACTCGCTAAATTCCGAACTTAAATCAATCGTATTACAGTGGATTCCTGGTCACTGTGGTGTGACTGGAAATGAGCAAGCAGACACCCTTGCTAAAAAAGGTACTGAAATAAAACAAGAACAAAAAACATACGTTTCTTATAACACAATAAGATTACAAATTAAAAAACCATCAAAATCCAATATGTAAAAGATATAGTGGAACGTACACTACGGAAACAATGGGAAGATGCCATAACGTCTACACCCGAGGGCCCTAGAAACGTAGCAGTTGCCACCTTCCGCCTCATTACAGGACACGACCTTCTACGAAAACACCTATACCGCATTGAACTAGCTGAGGACCCATACTGCAGCCTATGCCACTAAGAACAACACATGGATAGAAGTCACCTTAAGGTGTGTCCAGCACTATCAAAGACAACTGAACATGAACGATACTGGGAAGCACGAGGTTTATTACAGAGTGTATAACTAATGTTATTTTGTACTTGCCATTAGAATAAATAAATAAATTACTGACCATAATGTAATAAAAATATTTCCAATTACAAAACTATATAAATTACTGAACAGACATTTAATAGGTGTTTTAATAGCAATATGATTAGTACATACTGTTAGCTGTTATATAACATTATGTAAATTAAACGTATAGGATATTAGAATTTCACTTGCCATAGAAGGTTGGGTAACGTATGGTATGCGAGTTCGCATAGTAGGTGACGTCCATAGGAGAAAAGCCAGTGTGCAGATTTGTTTATCAGAATCAGACCCATACTATACATTGCAAGACGTGATTCATTTTGAGTTTTATTGATAATGTTGTAAACATAACTATTTCTTTAAAAAAACCCAAATTTGAATTAATGATGTAGTCAATTATTTCGTTTAAGCTTTAAACTAAATGATATATTAATTTAATACGTTTAAAGCAAGTGCATAATAAACAGCAAAAACTAACCAATGCATAAAAGTAGACTAAGTAATGATTTCCTTATTATACCGAGGATGAAACCTGATTAAGGTTAACCTCTTTAAAGCCTGCGTCGTTTAATTATTATGCTTACTTAATATTGGAGTACAACTAATATTCCTGAAAAACAGCCTACTAGAAACCTTTGAAAATGTTGACAAAGTACTTCCTTGTGTCAATGATTATTTTCCTATTTACAGAAATATTATTTTCCAATTATTAACTTCAAGTTGTGCGATGAACGCCTACGTGACGGCAATACGATAATCATTCTTTCAATATTAGTCGCTGTACTTTTGTTAGTTGATGTCCGTGCACGAAAATGTCGTGGATTGTGGTTAGTTACAGGTTGCGTAAATTGTTTGAGTACATTTTGGTTATTTGAATTTTGGTAATTTAAATGAGCCCCATTATATGTTAATAAGAGTCTTCTAGTAACAAATGTTTCAACACAATAAAGGTGATAATACAATGAATACTCAAGATACTGCAAATTCTTTAGCATCCAAAATTGATGCTGTTATATGTGTAGCTCGCAAGGCGAGTGATGAAACTTTCGTCGGTACGACATGTAGCTGGAGTTCCAAACATTTGAAATTTAAATTGACAAAATCAGAGTAATTTACACTCGTGACGAAAAAATCTAATACCAAAAACACGATATTAATGTGTTGAGTTCACAGGACATGACGACGAACATGGAGGCAGTTCTGAAGATGACGTCTAAGAGCAGTTTAAACGACAAAGCGAGTTGAATTTAACAGCAATTAAATCTATTTTAAATAAATATTTGAAAATGTTTAGTTTTTGGGTTACTTTAACATTAATTTAATAATTTTAAAACCATTTACAAGGTTTAAAATAAATGATTTAAGTATTATTTAAAAAGGATTTTATTTGCCTTTATAATTAAATTTATAATATAATTTCCTAATAAATACAATTTGTTAATTAAAACCACGATTGTTCACTTAAACACTTCATCATATATTCTCCTGCAAGGCCGCTGCTAGTGCGGTATCTTTGACGTCGCGCGACCATTTTAGCGGATCTTCTACTGCACTATCGCTCTAGGGATAGTTCAAATCGAAAAACGAATATAGGCGTAATGAATATGGGGTTCTATAGCAATAATGACGTTTTGGCCTAATTTTCTAAGAAATGAATTTTAGTAAATCTCAATAAAACCAAACGTAGTAAAATCGCCTGCATTGCATTGAAGTGAACATAACAATCACGCGATAGTATCAATGAATTAAATTGCCATTACCGCAGGTGACAATTTTATAAAGTCATTACAATCATAACACCTGTGACTTTTGTATATATGAGGCAAAGTTTGCGACCACTTGTAACATATGGTTTGTGGACACTGAGTTTTGCATTGAGGTTATTAGATGTATCTTGTTCATTAATAATGTTACATTGGAAGCGCAGCTGCCAGACCTTGTTCATTATTAAACAAGATATTCCTCTTTACGGTGCAATTAGGCGGATACAAATAGCTACTTGTGGCAAAAAATTATCAATCTATTTCTATGAAGATTCTTCTTTCTTTGCAAGTATCCCATTAACAGTAACTTGGTAACACAATAATATGTTGTTTGTTTTTTTACGTATTTTTTACAGTTATACAAAGTTAATTTCATCCCATCAATAGTAGATAATTTTTCAGTTTGTAAAATGTACACTCATTTCCATTACACTTTTAAAATAAATATATTAGTTTTATTCCATAAGAGAATTACATATTTTGTAGTAATCTAATTATAAATATTTAAAAACAAACAGTGTTTTCTAACATTTTTCATTAAGGTTTTTTGGAAGGTATAGATCTGAGGTTTCCCCTTTCTCTCAGAAGCCGACTCTTTGAAAATCTATGTGTGAATACAGTAATTTATTATGGTAACGCATATGTAAGTTATTATTTTATACTAATAGGATTCACATTATGATTTCAAAATATCCTATAACATCTACAATAATTTGCTAAAACAAGCGACATGTTTTGCTGCTGCCAGACAACTATGAAATTGTATCAGTGTTTAACTTGATTAGTTGGTTGGCAAGTTTTAATTTATGCAATAACAATTATATTAAATGTCGAAGGGTCTCGATTAAAATTGTATTAAATAGTCACACTGACTACTTATACGAACTTTTGCCAAAAATCAATAAATGTAAATACAAGATAAAATATAGAATATAATATGATCTGTAGCATATGCATAACTATCTATCGGTCTTTAATTTAAAATAATTTACATTTACCTATAGATAATAGTTTCAAGAAACATATGTCATGGATTATACATTGGTAATAAAAAATAAAGTGTGAAAGTATAAATAAATGCGGTTTACTCACACATCTTGATGTTTCCAATCTACTTCTATTTATATATAAATATAGGTAATCGTGCAGGTACAGTTAATCCATAAACTATAAAAGAACAGATTTACTTGTTTTCAAATAAATCTTTTTTCAGAATGTGTCTGCGAAAAAATAATAACTTTTTATTTATTATTGTTTCCATTTTGTATAAGAATATTTGTAAGCATTTAATTTGTAGTACTACTTAAATAAAAAGAAGTGTCAAAGCTGTATATAATTAATAGAGTTAATAATTTTACAACAATGCTATAAAAACAGACGGTAATTTTATTTTAGCATTAATCGCAAACATTTTGGAACTGTTTGAACGATAATTAGTACTTTCCTCGCTCATATTTCTGTTTAGCAATTAACTCCCAAACTAAATATTTACTGTAACATGTTAAGCGACCGAATCAATTATACAACATAAACACTATCAAACATAGACTACATGACGGTGAACAAAGTTGTACAACGGACCGACTTTGTATGTTTTACGTATGGAACATATTTAGTTACAGTAAATATTTTATTTCGTGTGATTTTTAAAAGAATAGGTTTTATTTAAACACACTTATTGGGACTCCTCAGATACTTTATGTTTTTCAAATTATAAAGTTGGTGGACTCAAGATTTTAATAGTGACTAAATAGGATTTTTCACTAGATAGATAACGTTTATGCCGTTTATAGGCGAGAATCATCGGTTCCGTAACCGTATGCGTAAAACCATGAGTATGCAACTTGCATATGTTCTCGCTTAGTAATCGCTTTCATACAGTTCATACAATATTTTCTTATTATCGAGGAGTCAATTGTTTCCAAATTTCAATAACTGATAAATAAGTATTTCCTTTTTTTCTACACCCTATTAAAACCTATCCAACACTCATTCCTTGAGAGGAAAAATACCTCAGTGACATCCAAGATTTGACGTCATTTGGGAACTTCAGTTCAATATTGGTGATGTGAGTAAGGGTATTTGGATTGTTTATATGGATGATATATTATTATTTGTTATATAAAAGGCTATAAAAATTACGGTTTTAATGCAATACTAGCATATTATTATTTCGTTATTTTTGGACGTGTTTTCAACTTGTTTACTCAATTATGGACCGTAAACTTTCCATAAGCCGTCTGTGGCCATTCCCGAAATTATCTACGTTTTTATCAAGTTTTACCAAATTATGCTCGTAAATAAAGGAAAGTCCCTACTCTGCTATGGAAACCGTAATCAATCCCTCGACTCTGATTGCAATCCAATATTTATACAGATACAGTGGAACATACAGTAGACGGTAACTAATATACGACTAAAGCAATTACTAGCGCTTAGTGTATTCGTAAAAGTTCAATATAGCCTATAATAAGGAGCAGTGTTGAGGGTATTGCAAGTTTTTCTGTCAAACATTTTCTTTCTCTTTCTCTCTCAATCCATCTATCTATCTCTATCTCTTTCTCACATCCATTTATCAATCTGTCTGTCATTCTATAAATGTTTGTCTCTCTCTCTCTCTCCCTCTCTCTTCTCTCTCTGTCTCTCTCTGTCTCTCTCTCTCTCTCTCTCTCTCTCTCTCTCTCTCTCTCTCTCTCTCTCTCTCTCTCTCTCTCTCTCTCTCTCTTACATAATCTAGTACGGCTTGAAAGCATTTTTTTAAACACAAATTACATGCTCAAAGTAGTCCTATTCGAAGTCATAGACAGCTCTGTGTTTAAGGAAAATAATAATAAAACAACTGTCTGTTGGCTCTATTTATATACAAATCATTCTGCATACAGAATGCGTATTCCCTGAAGTACTAGGATACATACATTCTCAAGCTAAACGTATAGCTACATACATGTGATTTTCCTGATACTACAAATTATTTTCTTTCGTAAGTTGATATATTTTCGGTTATGTGTCAGAAATATTAAAGATGTTTTATAATTGAAAAATAAAGTAATATTTATTTTCTAATGTAAGGAAACCTAGGAATTATCCAGTCAGGATGTTTTTAGTTGTTATTTTATACAAAAGTACTATATACATATATTAAAATATACAAAACAAATCTATATACCTAAGGTAAGATCGGCCAACAAATTTTACCAGTCGATGCAGAAACACATATCAAACGTTTTAATATACGTAAATATTAATGTCGTATAATGTCCTGACTGGACCCTTCTTAGGTTTATTAGGAAAATAGAACTTTCGTTAAAAAATAAATATCTCTTTATTAATAAAACATCTTTAACATTGCTGACACACAACCAAAAAGATTCCTAAACAGTGCAATTAAATACATTAGATAGTACATTTATAACACATTAAGAGTAAAATAACTAACTGACTAAAGAGTAAAACCATAATTAACATAATGTACCAGGATATAAATTTCCTGAAACCGGAAACATTGACGTAGAAACAAAATGAATATGTTCATATTATTAAGTGAACCATCTACTAAATATCTGAATAACGAAAACCATGTTTATGATATTTCAAGCGTACATTATTCAATATATATTACACCAAGAGAAATAAAAGAGTAACAAGTTTGATGCGTTTTGATGTTTGTAGAGAAGATCATTCTGGCGAAGGTTTTAATAAACTGTATATATATATATATATATATATATATATATATATATATGTGTGTGTGTGTGTGTGTGTGTGTGTGTGTGTGTGTGTGTGTGTGTGTGTGTGTGTGTGTGTGTGTGTGTGTGTGTGTGTGTGTGTGTGTAACTCTAATGTGAAGGACTTCGCCTTGCAAGGTGTCTAGACAATATGCATAAGATAGCTGTAAAGAAACTGGGAAGAGAATTATTACGATTATAAATAATTCTCGTATATTAAATAATTCTAGAGTAATATGAAACAAAATACAAACTCAGACGTTTATTTGTGCGTTTTTTCCATTGGTTGTCTGCTAATTCACATATAAATAGAATCTTTTCTTAGTGAAATTTTAAATATCCTGAATTCGTATACTATATAATCTTATATATATATATATATATATATATATATATATATATACTTCATAACTATAATCTTTTCTCGTTTAATGCTTTATCCTTATCAAATACTTCACTAAACGGTTTCTCAAGCGAAACGGTAACTAAACAACGATACGTTTCAAATATTTTTCTTGCAAATAAATATAAATGTAAACAAGAAACATGAAGAATAAGCACCTAGGTCACAACTTTAAAAACTATTTAATCCAAAAGAGCACAACCCATTCACGTTGGGAGAATCGCCTAAGCCGATTTCAACGAACGCTCTACAAATTCTTAATAAATACGTTTTACTAGGATAGAATGTGTTATTTAAATTAAATCGCTTGTTTGAAAACAAACATTGCTTTGCTAAACTTGTGGCTTTGTTGCAATCTCACCCCAACACAATTTTATGATGTATTGCGAATCAAAATAATTCCTTAAATCTCTGTTGCAAAAAGGAATGTAAGTTAGCAAAATCAAACTGTTTCTCACTGATCAGAAATCTCACCAAAACTTTTGGCTTTGTTGCAATCTCACACCAACACAATTTTATGATGTATTGCGAATCAAAATAATTCCTTAAATCTCTGTTGCAAAAAGGAATGTAAGTTAGCAAAATCAAACTGTTTCTCACTGATCAGAAATCTCACCAAAACTTTTGGCTTTGTTGCAATCTCACACCAACACAATTTTATGATGTAATGCGAATCAAAATAATTCCTTAAATCTCTGTTGCAAAAAGGAATGTAAGTTAGCAAAATCAAACTGTTTCTCACTGATCAGAAATCTCACCAAAACTTTTGGCTTTGTTGCAATCTCACACCAATACAATTTTATGATGTATTGCGAATCAAAATAATTCCTTAAATCTCTGTTGCAAAAAGGAATGTAATTTAGCAAAATCAAACTGTTTCTCACTGATCAGAAATCTCACCAAAACTTTTGGCTTTGTTGCAATCTCACACCAACACAATTTTATGATGTAATGCGAATCAAAATAATTCCTTAAATCTCTGTTGCAAAAAGGAATGTAATTTAGCAAAATCAAACTGTTTCTCACTGATCAGAAATCTCACCAAAACTTTTGGCTTTGTTGCAATCTCACACCAACACAATTTTATGATGTAATGCGAATCAAAATAATTCCTTAAATCTCTGTTGCAAAAAGGAATGTAAGTTAGTAAAATCAAACTGTTTCTCACTGATCAGAAATCTCACCAAAACGTCATAATTGTTTTTTTCAATGAAACATATGTTGTTGTACCTTGTAACATAAAAGGCAAATTGAAATTAATGAAACTCAAATTTTCTCTAAACTTGCACGATAAATGAATTCATCTCTTAAATTAAAGAAAATCATCCAATTTATATCACCTTAAAAAAACAATAAAATTAATAAAGTGCAAACCTTTTTGTAAAACCTTTACGATCGATCAAAACTAAAGTTTCTGTTGAGTAGGCACGATTATTAATTAAGAGTTATGGTAGTTGCTAAATCACAACTTGTAATATACTAGTTTGTATACAAATAACAGGACGTCGATATAATAAATGTGCCATTCTCCAATTACCAATGTCTTTCACTATTGCATCAATCTGAACGAGACTTTATATAGTAACTGGTAACAGAGAACAATATTTCGGATTCCAGTAAGAGGGTTAAACCTTTTTTTATCAATCCCGTAAGAAGACAAGCTTTGCATGAAGGGATAAGCTTTCCGTTACGCTATAAGTGTGCAAACTGCTTCAAGATGTTGACAGGAAATACTTGGCATACTTGGAATGGCGTAATGATACAAAGCAGTTTTTGCGGAGATATTTGCCAATTGTTGTAACAATGGTATCGTAGCGAATAAAATTTTTCGTTCTATATGTGAAAGATGAGATAAAGGTTTTCGTAATATTTTATATTTCATTTCATGATAGAGATATCGGTAAAACTATTTCAAACGTTAGAAAAGTTACTGACATTTTTATATTCACACGTATTCATTACCTCTTTATAAATTCCGTTTGTTTGTTGTATAGATTCAAAATATGATTTTCAGGAATGTTTAACCGTTTGTGCAGATTGTTTTACAGAAGTCTCAATAGAATTGAGATTTACACAGAATTAGGAAAGACATATTGAGAGGGAGGAACGTGGAGTGACAAAATAGATGACCAATACAAACCTGGCCATTAATTTTCTCACTAACTCTACCTAACTAATATCTAGTTCATCTATTTTATTTCAAAAGAGAGCTTTCTACAGTGGGACTGATTTAGAAGGTCTTTTTAGTATACGAAAAATAACATTACCACTTTAGAATATTGTGAAATTTCTCTGAATGCAACTTCACATCCTATGAAATGAAACCAACAGATAATTCTTTCGGAAGGACAAATCAACTCAATCTTATATAAAAAAATCACAACGCAAAACAATTACTTCCTTGACATTTTCCAAACTTGTTTCAAAACTGTAACAATGTACGAGTTAACAACTAAAACAAAGTAAATAATCAAAACCTCATAGTCATTATTAATGGATAGATTACAACAAATAATGAATACTTAACGACACTGAATATATCAAGAAGCAAACGTTCAAGCATTGTGTGCTAGTGAACACAAAAATACGACGTTGGGAAAGTAATTTATTGACATTTACCAAATTTACAAACAAAATAAAAAACATACATTTGTATTAATGTTTCAGTTTTACGCTAGAGTTTTTCCTATCTCAGACAATGATAAAAACATATATTCTTTTATACTTTGCTTATGAACTATTGTAGTTGTAACAAATATTGGAATTTCTGAACATAAATTAATGAAATTCAAGAACTATCTTCTCTGAAACTATTTATTTGTATATTCCGATGGCATACCTTCATTTTAATTTCTCTTCATCATTCCATGAAATCGTAAAATAAACTCCACATAGACGTAACACCCATGTACTTACTGCCTCACTTAAAGTTTAAAGGCAAACAATACCATTAGTAACTTTTGGTAAAGAGATTAAGAAACTACCGTGAGAATAGAAATAAAATAAACGTATAGCAAAGTCAAAAATAAAACCCAGTTTCATAAATCCAAAACGTTCATTAGAAAAAGGCGATAATTTATGTTCACTTTTAAATAACTTTACTGTGACGCATTGCTTGTACTTTACCTAACCACTAACAATCTGTCACAGCAAATTAGTATTGTAGAATTAGTATATGCTATGAAAGGAGATTGGTTAAAAGCTCTTTAAATACTAACACTCTTTTTTCCGAACGTTCAAAGTTTAATATATACTTCCATTATTTACAGGTGTGGATTGACACTTCTATTCAACATAATTCAATTTTCATGGTTTAGGGGTTGAACGAAAGTGAAGGCTTGGTAAAAGGTTTGGTAAAACGCTGGTCCAAGTTTAGTAGTAATCCAAGAAACGTGTTCACCGTTAGTTTTGTATTAAATTATTTGTACACGATTTAATAACTTATTTCATTATCACCGTTTCTTTTTAAGATTTGTTTTATGATTAGGTTTTTTCTTAAAGTTCATGTGAAATAAACCTCATAATTTCAAAATATACATTCTATAATAAATTTTTTGCAGATTATGTTGAGTCATTGAGTATAATAGTTTGGAAATCTATTATTATGGAATTATTGGACGTTGCTACAATTTTCACTAATTAACGATAATATAACGATATATATGCCTATTTAAAAGTGGAGGTTCATAATGAATAATAAAATCCAAATGTGTAAGCAGAGAGTTTGTATTAAAAATGGTATTTAACAATATATATAAAGAAAAATAATAGTTAACAACATACTTAAGGGAAACATTTTAGATATAATGGTCAAACATATTGTTCTTTTTTTACAATAAATAGATCAACATTAAACCATTATTTACAAATTATAATCCAAATTAAAAGTAGCTTTTAGTGTTCTCTCTTTTTTAAGTAATTTCATCGTTTACCCTCATTGTATTCGTTGGCAAGGAAGTTTTAAAAGTATTATATTATATTTTCTGAGATTTAAAATATTTATATGAACGAGTGTTTATTATGCTGCTGTATTAAGTTATGATTGTCTTCCCTTATCAACCTAGCCTGTTACACTATATCGTAAAATCTTAATGTAATGCTAATGTTAATTTCTTAATACTAATCCAGATATTGTCACTAATACAGTGTTGCAGCTCTATTGGAATCTTAGAATCTACGGAATAGAACTTATTACAGTACGGAAATTGCGTTTTTCTTTAGGTTTTAGCAAAGCGAAAAACCAAAAATGTTTACTGAAAAATATCAATTTTTCAATAATTTTCAACTGTGGATTCCTTTTTTAAAACATTTATTTCAGTAAATCTTAGAACATAGCTAGACTACGTGGTTTATTTATTGGGTATTACTGTAAATTGGATTTTTTACACTAAAACCACTCATTGTACACATATTGTTCATGAGGATCCACAGGCAATTTGGACCAAATTGCTTATTAAATGGTAAATTAGTAAACTTTTCGCTCTTCTATAAATATGTGTACATTTTATTATGGTAAATACTATATTGAATACAGTTTATATTACAATTTGTTTGCAAACAAAGTACAAAAACAGCTTTTCATAAATATTTGAAGTGTTACACTCAAAGGTTTTTCCATGCAGGAATCATTAGTTTAATAACTCGTTTACTATTAGGATTATTCTAGCTATTTCACCTGTTTCAATGATCATTTATATGTTGAGATATAACAATTGTCTGATTATTTTTCTAAAGTGCCTGGCTATTTTGTGCACTAGGGGAGAGTTGTGGTTTAAATGTAAGAGGGTTGGAATAGTTTGATTCAGGTATTATATGAGTGCTTGACTTGTTCGTTTACAGTAGATGGATCTTAGTGTCAGGGTTTTTGAATAGATGTTTGAAAGTAGATTATAATATGTTGTTCGTTTGGTATTTCAAAAGTTTAATCAATTGTCAATTAGATTTAACTCTCGTTATTGAAGTGAGTATATACTCAC
Organism: Prosapia bicincta; assembly: GCA_036971475.1. NCBI lineage: Eukaryota > Metazoa > Arthropoda > Insecta > Hemiptera > Cercopidae > Prosapia > Prosapia bicincta. The sequence continues at coordinate 171,208,648 of JBAIZL010000001.1, read as the reverse complement.
AAGCCCACTACTAATTTGCATTGGTAAACCCAATGTGTTTTTTTCTTTTTGGTTTACATGTGATTAATTTTGTTTAAGGGATGTATATTGAGTGTCCTATTTTATTTATGTCTTTAGCGGTTAGGAGTGTTAAATTGTTACTGAGGATGTGGCAAGGTCAAAGATAAGTTCATGTGTAAAGAATTTAAAATTTGTCAATTAACAGTTCTTTATTTTGTAATAATTAAGTAGTTTAACAATACTACTAATTTGTTAAAGAGCTTTTATCAATAGTACTATATTCCCTTCTTCTAATAAAGTTTATTGACATTCCGTTTGATGCAAGAATGGATTGTGTTGTATTATAAAATATTGCAAGAGATGGTATTTTATGTGCAGGGATGGAAATATTACAATTTTGCTGTGAAACCAAAGTCAGATTGAGTCGTAGATGGAATTTATAAAGCCACACCGTAGCAAACGGTAAATATTTTGTAACTTTCATTGCAATGTTTTGTTATCATTGCATTTAGGTATGATTTCACCTTTCCAAACTTAATGAATATTTTATAACTTGTTATTGTATTTTCCTACAATTATTTTTCAAAACTAAATATGCAACAGAAAGAGGAGATAAGAACTCTAATATATATTGCCTCTGTACTTTCAGGCGCGATTGTAACTTATACCTAAAATTACTTTAAATTTAATTAATTCCAGTTTCAGGTCAACGTTCTGTTTTTGGGTGGGTTCAGATGTTTGTGCTTTTTGTTTCTTTGGTGTGGCTCCTCAAATTAACATTTAATTAATATTAATTTATACAACTTTCCCCAGGACCCTATTTGAAGCAGCGTAGCGTAAGGGTTTAAGGTAGTCAAAGTTTGCTTAAGCGGGAATTAAAGAACCCTACTCAACCCTCGACTGAACAGATAAATTTCTGTTGGCCCCACGCCGATGTTTTTTCTTGAATTTCAAATATTTTATTCTTTATTTAATTTCTATTTTCAACGTTTTCAAAACAAACGCAGACAAATTTAGTTTTTCAAACCTTGTCCTATTTACAAAGAAAGGTTGCGGTTTGTCATACCTTATATGTAAATGTGTCTGAAATGTAATTTTTCTTTAGTAAGCCAGGAAAGATATTTCGAAGTAATAAGTTTTAAATTATTAGTAATGCTTTCACTATTTATAAAGATGTTCCCTGTAAATGTTGGCTTCTATTCCTAATAAAAACGCACATGTTGACGAGAATGTAAATCGTTAGAATGTAAAGAATTTGTAATCGTTTATAACCAGAATATCTACGAGAGTAGATACTCGTAGTTACGTTTTGGGAGAATGTTGAGTGGTTTTGCAACAATAACTACTAGAGAACTGAGTTTATACTTCTCTTCCATTTTCTGTGTGGACTGCCTCTAGATCTTAGATACAAGTAGTATTCTTCCCTCCTGAATACCCTTGTTTCATCCCTAATCTAACTGTCATATCCAACGAAAAACGTTTTTATTTTACGTAACTAAAATTTGGTATTCAACTAACTTTTATCATTTTTAAGGGTTTATTGTTGCATGTTCGTTCCCTATAACGTCCTTCATACTATGGTAAACGTCTTACATTACATGATTCTCTGAGTTCCCATAAAATGATTTATCACTAATGTACTGAGATTCCAAAACAGAATTTTTCTGTATTTGCTGTAAAACAAACTATTTGTTCTATAAACTCATATAGAATCCATTTAGTAAATACAGTACTGCTATTGTTCTAACTGAGCGTTCAACCAATGACATTTTTGCGTTCAAAGCATCCTAATATTCATATTTTTGGATATGAACCGTCGAGAGTGTCTCCTAGAAATGTGTTCTTTATATATTTAGAGAAAAAAAAAGTTATTTTAGAATACACGACAAACTAGAATGGGAATATAGCTTTGTTCGTTGTTATATAACCTCATAATTTGTTTATACTTACCTGAAATAATAGTATATTGTAAGACTTGAGGAACAAAGTAAAAAGTCAATTTTTCTAGAGGCCATACTATTTTGTTTCAGAACAATCATGTTGCAAAGAATATTTACAAACTTTGTTTTTAACATAAAATGACTCAGTTGCAAAAGTCAACTCTTGTTTTTTTAAAATTTAAACTGTGTATTCAGCTATTTAAAGAAACGCGAAAATAATATTTGTAGTAACAGATGTAACTTAAGGTTAACAGGAAAGTAATTAAGAAATGGTAATTAAATTATTGGTCAGCGGCCAAATAATAAATAGTAAAACTATATCAATATCTCAACTTAGGAGAAAATTAAATTAAAAAGCTTTATACAATATATATTAAAAACTAACATAGGGTAATTTTTAAAAATTACTTATCACAAAAGATTTTTAAGGCTAACAATGTTTTAAAATATTTGTGTTGTCATTAAAGTTTGATAATTATATAATTTTAAATGAGTAACAGTAAACATTCAATTTAAAAGCATAACCGTGAAATAAATAAATAATATTTTGATAAAGAATAATGAATTTGTTAGGAAAATATTTCCTTGAATTTTAATTTAAAAACTGAAATAAAATTATCTTGTATTAAAAGAAGTTATGTTATCAATAAACATATTTTTTTCGATAATATGTGCGTCATAAGTATTTAATGTAAAATTAATACTATGAATACCTATGTTGAGCTAATGCCAAAATATTTGATAATTAATTTTAAAAAAATTGATTACACTTAACTTGGACATTACAAGATATTACGGGAACAAAATTAGTATTCCTTTTTTAATTAGCACACTTTTATTTCAGAGTTAAGATATATCATATATTATCCTAAAACCTTTTAAAATATAAGATAGTTTCTATAACTAACAGGTCCAAAAAATCGAATTGGACCTATGAATTCATGCATTGTGTTCCAAGGGTGACCCCTAAGGTAAGTCCAAAATACCACAGCTGATGCACAGTTTAAAATCATATATGAATGATAATCACCCCTGGTGCGGAACATACACGATAGGTAAACATGGATTTTGTATTTTAGCAAGCGTTATATTTTTAGTCAACTTATTACTGTTGTTACTTTTCCAGATGGAATTTTATATTAATATTCCATATAAAAATTATATGTACAAATATCTAAAGAAGTAAAAAAATAACAAATGTGTATTGTTCTGCAAGTGTTATAGCATATATAAATTAAAGTAATTCTGCTATAAACTATTCGTTATTATTTATAAGAATGGCCAACATGGCTAAATTAAACATAGGTTACTATTTAAATTCCCTGACTGCATTTAAATGCCTCCGTCGGTTTCCACCATTCTGCTTGCTGTACCTCACGTCCCGTTCTAAACAATTGTGTTACATTCAATTTAGTTGATAACTACAACTTTTAATCCAATGAAATATTCATAAACTATATTACAAATATAATAATTGCTTTAATATAAACCATATTAGGTATTAGTTAGTTGAAATTAAAATGGTAATTACATTTTGCCGTTTCATTTTGATTTAAATTGTTTAGTTAAAAACAAATGTTATAACGATTATTCTCCTATTTCCACGGATTTATCTAAGCAGATACTATGAGGGGAATATAAATATTGGAACTAATTTTGTTTACTCGCAAATAGTTTCACTAGCAAATACGAAGTGTTTGTTGAAAATACATTTATAATTTTCATTCAACAAAACATAGATTTTTTAATACTATAACAGGGTACATATACTATTTAAATTAAAGTATAGCGTTTAAAAGATAATTGTTTTCAAAAGTTTTTTTTTTATAAATTGTGTGCATTTAAGGCTGTTAACCTTCCCAGAACAAGTAGCGTAATTGCTTTATCTCAAAAAGAACTTTACCCTTCAATATCCTCATGTAGTTACCACTCCATAACACAAATAATGCCTTCTCAACAAGTATATACGAAATTCGAAAACAACAAATATATAAAAAAATCGTAAAAGTTAATATTTCGAAATGAATAAATTACCAATCAAGTTGATAATAAAAAAATGCTCAAGAAAGTTTCCCTTATGTATACAACAGAACTGAGATACGATGTTCTTTCAAAAGTTTCAGTAGCAGCCCCGCTTCGTGCTTTAGTATACATTAGAACTCGTTCAGGATTACACGGAAATGAGGTTCGGATTAAAACAGGATTAGATTGGAAACATTTAGATCGAAGTAAGTTGAATTAAACAGTGAATGAATGTTACAGTCTTGATTATTATTCTCATCTTTCTCTCACATTGTTTCTTTTTTCTGTGATTTTTTTTTGTATTTTACATTTAATCACAAGTTTATGAATTAAGAGAAATACAAGAATGCTTTACACCTAAATAAAGATTTGTTCGAATGTTCAAATGTTCGAAATTCAAATGGCTTTGAATAATTCCCTTTGTCATAGAACTCATCGATAATCCTTTAAATCCTACATAGAATGAAATAACTGCAGGAAACACGTACACACTGCAACGCCCCCCTCCCCTGCTAAGCTTCTTTTTTTTATTTATTTTTATAAACGATCTCATCTGGTCCCAACCTTGAATCCGCTTCGTTTGTTTTAATATACCGTATGCTAGTCGCGGTGGTGGTTTAGCAAGTTTGTGTTACTTGTTTTGGTAATATATGTTTTCTACCGTGTCCAAAACCCATACCTTAATTCCTGGTGTTTTAACATCGGTGCCGCGCCTACGCACAAGCCACGACCCGCCGACTCCTACCTTACTGTTTGTATGACTCCCTAAAATGGTTAACAATTTTTTGACAGGTCTTTTACAGTCATATAGGTCAGTAATATAGTCAGCTGGAAAGAATACAAGATTAACATGAACACTCAGAATCCCCAGATGCTCTTACCACGTTCCAAGATCTGCAGACACGGCAAGGGGGCCGTGCAAAATATGATCATGCTTAATTTACCTGATTAAGTGATCGTATGTTTTTAAACATGATCTGCCAGTAGACCAAGTCTCTGGACTTTAATATAAAAACGAACTATTTTTCAGAATAGCTCAATATATTTCAATAAATTTGTCCTCAGAAGAGAACTCTCCTGGAGAAACATTAGGCTCTGAATTTTATCTGATTTATTAATAATGAGTTTTAATTAATATTGTGATCTGATTTAATAATCATTATTTATTAGTAGAAAAAACTAGTAGTTTTATTTATTGTTCAACACAGAATAAATCTAAATAACAATTTTTTTATAATAAATTTAATTGCTGTTTCAAGCTTAAAGAAATTATATACTGAAATAAAACATCATGTTTCTTGTTACTGTTACTTTATATTTTTTATATTCACAAGTAATTATTTACATTGTTCTCATATGTGATACACTTATTTAAAAAAAGTTATAGGGAAAATATTTAATTATTTTTAAATAAATAAAACCTCTAAACCACAAGTAACATTTATTTATACCTTATGTACATTTCGATTGCCCAGCAATCATCTTCAGAGGTATTTAAAAAATACAAAATAACTTTAAACAACATAATACAACTAATATATAGGCATAAACCGGCAACTACTTCGCCACGCCCCTTATTTAAAAAACTAGTACGACCAATCACGTTGCAGTAAAATCCCCCTCTACAACTTGGTCCGGTCTTCCCCCTCTCGTGGTGAAGAGTTACCGTTACAACTATTTTAATTTTACTAAAAAACAATAATATTACTTATTAACAAAGTTATAACTATCTCCTAATTAATGAATATAACTGAGATTTAGGGATAGGCCCTTTATCACAATTTAATAAATTATTTTCATCATATTTGTGAATGTACAAACTTTCAAAACTATTCAAAAGACCTTTTGAATTAACAGTTTTCAATAATTTTAGATCATTTAATTCTAAAGTGTGATTAGTGTTTAGAATATGTTCTGCAACACTAGATTTTTCAGGTCTTTAAAATTTTATATGGCTAATATGTTCATTATATCTGGTTAATATTTTCCTTTTCGTTTGGCCAATATAAATTTTACTACATGAATTACAATTTATTTTATGTATCCCAGATTTATCTATCATCTTAATTTTATCTTTTGGGTTACCTAATACATTTTTTAAGTTATTTAAGCTTTTGTAAGCTACTTTTAAATTTACCTGTTTAAAAACTTTATCTAGACCTTTTGTTAAATCCATATCAAATGGTAGGCTAATGAATTGATTTTTAACATTTTCTTTTTGTGATATTAAGGTAGTAGAATCGTTTCTAAACTTTTTTAATTTTTGTTTCCTCAATATATTATCTATTATTTTAGGATCATAACCATTGAATTTAGCGATCTCTTTAATTCTGGGCAACTCACATTTAAATCTATTTTTATGCAAAGGAATAGTAATTAATCTAATAACCATAGTGTTAAAAGCTGCTAATTTATGGGATTTGCAATGGTTAGAATCTACCGGGATATATCTATCATTATTTGTGTGTTTCCTATATATATCAAATTCAATTTTATTATTATTTCTAAAACATAATACATCAAGAAACGGTAAACATTTATTATGCTCTATTTCAAAAGTAAATTTAATGTTTTTATGTTCATTGTTAATTAATGATAAAAAATCTTCTACGTTAAACTCTTTGGTATTAAAAATTGCGAAAACATCATCTACATATCTAATCCATACTCTAGGAAATTACGGAAGTTTGTTTCTTAATTCCTTTTCAAAATTTTTCATAAAAAGTTCAGCTATGAAAGGTGATAAACTATTCCCCATAGCTGTACCATCTTTTTGTTGGTAAAATACATTGTTAAATGAAAAATAATTCTGGGTCATACAACATTTAGTTAATTTTACATATTCGCTAACTTCATTAATCTCTATGTTATTTTCAATTAAAAATTCTTTTAACAAAATTAATGTTTCAGCAACTGGTATGCTTGGGAATAGTGAACAAACGTCAAACGATACAAATATTTCGTCTTCTGTCAGTTCAATATTTTTCAATTTATTTATAAACTCTCCTGTATTTTTTATTGAGCTGGATTCTATAATAAATTTAAAATTTCCAAAAACTTTATTTAACCATTTTGACAAAAGATAAGTTGGTGAGTCAATTCCCGAAACTATCGGTCTCATCAAATTACCTTCTTTGTGTATCTTTGGGAGGCAATATAACCTAGGTATAACTGCATTTTAAACATTAAATTTATAAATTTCATTTTTTGGAATAACTAAATTACAACTTCTAATAATATTTACCGTTTCTTTTACAAATTTGTTTATTGGATTCTTTTTTAATTTCATGAACATTTCCTCTTTTAACAAATTATTAACTCGATTAACATAATCTTCTTTATTTAAAATTACAATAGTATTTCCCTTATCCGCTTTTAAAAAATAACAATTACGATTTCTTAAACTTTTGATCACTTCTAATTCTTGACTATTTCTGGTTCCATTCTTCTTCAATTTTATATTTTCAGCAATCTTCGTCTTGCAAACTTTCCTGGCGTAGTTTTTATCTGTTTCGTTTAAAAACCTTATACCATTCTCAATATTACCTATTAGCTCCTCAGTACCTTTCCCATTATTATTACGGAATGAAAATTTCAATCCTTTATTTAATATTTCCATTTCCGATTTGGTGAATTTTATATTTGTTTCATTTTTGACCAAAATATTATTATTATTTTGGTTCTTAGGTTTATCTGATGTAGTTCTCATCAACATGCTTAATTTATTTTCTAATTTTTCAACTTTTTTCCAAATATTTATGTTCATTAACTACATATACTTATTTACAAAATGTGTCCCAATCTTCTTTATTTTCTTTTGCTAACTTTAAATGTAAATTATATAACTCCAATTCCACTGTATTTAATCTACCATAAAGGTATTTTATTTCTAAACTCAATCATTTCTCCTTAGCAAATTGTAAAACTTTCTTTGTTCTATAATTTTTAACTTTTATATTAATTCCTTCAATAAATTTAGGAGTTAACTTCTTCTTTTTACATGTTTTAAGACATTTTATATCCGCTAATATAAATTTAACTTGTAAATTTAATTTTTGGAATCTGTTATGCTCTCTTGACCGAGAAGTCATATTTATAACTGTATGAAGCAACTGTGGCGTAATGTTTATTTTTAAATAAATAAAACCTCTAAACCACAAGTAACATTTATTAATATCTTATGTACATTTCGATTGCCCAGCAATCATCTTCAGAGGTATTTAAAAAATACAACTAACTTTAAACAACATAATACAACTAATATATAGGCATAAAGTTTAGTTAAAAATATTTAATTATATTCACTTTTTTAAACAAAAATGTTTTCATAGTTTAGTTAAACTTTCTCAACTGAACCGTGTGCATACATAGTTTAATATAACAAAAATTTTCAAATCATTTAACTTTCCAAGTGAATTGGTAAATTCTAATTCTTTTCTCGACCATTATAAAATTTGTAAAAATTCTCATAAATTTTGCCTTTTTTAAAGATGAACCATTTATGGTCGAAACCACTGTATGAATTTAAATTTAATATTCTTTCATTAATATTTTCATGTTCAAGCCAGTGTATAGCGTTAATATATTAAATGAGCAATAGACAAGCAAGAATTTTTCCCTCATTGCTACACTGACTTGTTCATCGTATCTTATTTCTTAGGCATTTTTAATATACAAATTATTTGTATCTTATTTAACATTAGTTTAAAACTTTTGATTAGACTGAAGCCATTGTTCATTTTTACTTTATTGAAAATTTTTAATTTAATAAATTTAACAACTAAATCTGCTGTTATGTTTATTTAAAAAACTGACTTGCCAAGAGTTTTACTGTCCAATCCTCGGTTCCTTTCGTCTTCAGTCCGGATCCCTGGGGCACTGGAAGCAGCCAACCCTGGTAAGTCGGTGTGAGTCCTTCTACATTCTTTGATGATCTTAACGTACCGGATGCTGAGTCTGGAGCCCGCTTTCGTGATTTGAATTGGACGACAGAAACGTTGTTGTACGGATCCATTTGGCCCTTGGTGTTCTTCTAGGCAGGAACCAATATTACGACCGTCGGCCTCTCGTATTAAAAATATTTTTTCAGACTACCCCACAAGCCGTTGTGTGTTTGTTTTTATTACGGCGATCCAATGTCCCCCCCACGCTTAGTCTTCGTCATATTAGTGCACTTACCTGTATTGGCGGGTTGAACAACGCATTCGAATAAACCTGCAATCTTCTGTTATCGTTATTTGAAACACTAAAAACTGTCTAATTCTTTAAATTCTCCGTAACCTTTTTTAATATTTAAGTTTTTTAAATTCGGTTTTCATTATCGTTGCTGTTGGATGCTGCTGGTTATTTTTAAATGTTAGTGATTGTTGTAGGTGGCCTAGTTCTCAAATTAGCATTCTTTCCTGTTTTTCGGCACTTAGTGCCTAGTTAATTACAATTATTTTTTATTTTAGTTTTTTGTTTGTTTTTTTTATAGTTATCCAAAATTTTATTTGCTTCTTCACTCTTTACTACGTTTCTTTTTAAATAAATTTAAACCTTTTTACATAGGTTTTGAATCAGTTATTCAAAATCTAGAAATTGTCAATTTCATAAATTGGGCGGTCATTTTGACCGTCTCAACTTATCCGTTTAAAAGTCAAAAATTTTTGTTTACTAAAACATTTTTACCAATTACTTACGACTTTTGACATTTTATAAACTACTGTATCTTAATATCTATTACATTTTCCTTAACCTATTTTATTTGTCCTCTTGCTTGTTTCTCTCTGTAACACTCAAAATAAAACAATGAATGTACAGTATTTTCACAAATAAATTTTACTTTTGTTTATACATTGTTGGTTCTATACGTTGTCTTGTTTATAAACATTTTCACTACTGTTGTGCTTTCGTCTTTTTTTTGTAAAGACGTTAGCATAATTTATTTAATTATATTTAACTATCTTTATTCATGCAGTTATAAACAATGACTTCGTTACAGTCCCTATTGCTTATATCTTACATAATCTACTTAATAGCCATTAGATATAAAGCGATACTAAGTACAATACATTTACTTTAATGACAGTTTTGTGTCAGCTGTAAGCCTAACCCTTTTTATCGTTATCTGGTTTATATTTTGACAATGCCTAATAGCAGCGAAGTACTATTACGTCACTGCTAATTGCTGGTTTTACCTTGCAAGGTCAGTCAGCTGATTTGTTGTGTCATCATATTTAAAGTTTACTTGTTATCTCCTAGTTACTTATAGATTGTTTATCTAGCAATTTTGTTTTATACACAGACTTTCTGATCAGTATTTCAAAATTTTATTCTTGTCACTCCCGTCGTTAGTATAATTTATGATAAATTTGTTTTGATTATTTTTATTTACTAATAGGTAATCATTTTTCTTTATTTTACTTGACAGTAGAAACGGCCACTACATTTCCCCCTGGTTATTTTTATTTATTAACTGAATAATTTTATTAATTATAAAATGTTTTAATGTCTTTAATGTCGTAAATGCCTCGGCTTCTATTTGTAGCTATGTTTGCAATTTCGTAAGTTTTCCTGCCCATTTCCCTGGTTATCTTGTACGGCCCTTGGTACAATATTGATTCTGCTTTTTTTACGGCGCTTCGTTTTCCGCCACTGAGCATAATATCTGTATTTTATTATTTTTTTTGGTTTAATTTTATTTGGTTGATTTTTGTAATGTCGATTATTTCTTGATTTATGTGTAATTTTTTGATTAGAGAAATTATTTGATTGAGATTTGAGGTCAGGTTTTTTAAAGTTAGTTTGCTTTGGAATTTTTGTATCAACTAATGGATTATATTTCCGACAATTAGGTCCTTCCCTAACTTGTTAGAACTTTGTTTGTTCGTCTTGAGCCATTTTTATTTTTATCTGTTTGTTAATTTTATTCCTTCCTCATTTGATTCGTCCTCATTTAACTTTTTGTTGTAGGTTTTTTTAAACCGTTTTTTATTTTATTTAAATCGGTTAGCCTAGTTAAACTTTAAATTTCGCACTTTATTAATTTTATTTTCCCTCCTTCAATGTCTAATTTATCGCTTACTTTATGATTTAATTTGGTTGTTAATTTATTGGTCATTTTTGTTTTTGGCGACTTTTCGCTTGATCCAGGGATAGATGGTTAGGGACTTATGTTTTTAGGATACTTGGTATTTGGGTTTTGTGCGGAGCCACCATGGGACCTAAGGTTAGGGTAAAGTTTTTGGTGTGATACAAGCTGCCGCTATTGACCGCGTGGAGTGTTCCCATTACCATTCCCATGTTCTGTAACGTTATCCAGCTGTTGTAGGAAAGCAATTGCCTGTTTAACGCTACTCGTAGATTCAAAATCTAGAAATTGTCTATTTCTTAGCTTGGGTGTCATTTTAACCGTCTCAACACACACACACACACCAAATACACATACACACACAACCACACAAACACACACACACACAGACACACACAACCACACAAACACACACAGACACACACAAACACACACACACACACACACGTGTATACATACATTATACAAACAAACACACACACACAAACACCCAGACACGTATATACATGCAATACACACATACACATCACACACACACACACACACACACACACACACACACACACACACACACACACACACTGCAATGGTACACGCACTACGCCCAACCAGCGCGCCAGCCACCACTCAGGTATCCGCCGCCCCCTACCACTTCCATTGCAAGGTAAAAATTTTGACACGAGCCGTTCCTAGCTAAAACTACAACACTGTGCGATGCTCGCCAATATCTGCCAGAGAACCAGTCACTGGACTTTGATTTTAAAAAACCTAACTTGCTGAGATTTAACTCCGTGTTTATCCATTTCCCGTCGAAGGAGTTCATTTGAAGGAATCTTTATGGCGAAATGACCCTTTTTGTTTTAGGAATGTGTAAGAAATTTGTTTTAATAAATAAACTACAATTTCGTTCGCAAGTTAGTAACAATTGGTTTTGGTTCTACTTTTAATTGTGATTATACAGCACAGTTTGTATGTTTCTTATTTTAACCAACACCTTATAATGTTTTACAATTCTTTTCTTAGTTAAAGTCTTACAAGGCTTTACTCTATATCTTCTTTCCTAGCTAAAAAATTACCATTGTAATGTTAGTGGTAATTGTTAATCCCATTTACCCTTCTCTTTTAAACCTTTACTATTAACATTTATTTAAACTTTCTTCTGCATTTACACTACAATCAAAAATTCTAAGAAAAATAATTTTTAATTATATCTAATGAAAATTGTGATATTACCCTTGTTTTACATAACCCTTTATTATCACAACAATATTTACTTCATTTTCTAAATAAACCTTTTTTTCTAAAATTCTCTTTTAATCCCCTTGAAATAAACAATCCTTTTATTTAATTTTGAAAATTTTAAGATTTGATTTTTTAATCCCTTGTACAAAAAAATAAACAACTGACCTTTCAAAATATAAATTTATCAACAAACAATTTTAACTATTTATCTTTATCTGGATATCCTTCCAGAACTTATTTCAAACACAGCATAATAATATTTTTTTAATTCTACAAGTAATTAAACAAACATGTATTATATCTAAATCTGAAATTCTTAAGCTAAATTTGATTTACTAAGCCCACATAATCTTTGCTAAAATATTTCCTTCCTAATATCTTTTGTTCGATTAACATTCAACATAATTTACCTTTCAATTTTAGATTTAATTTATTTCTTTTCTAAACAATTTATACATTTTTGTATTGAAATTTCCAAATCACCATGAATTATTTTTTTTTCAAAACTATAAAGCTTGTTGGGTGAACTAAATACTACCCCCTCTAATTTTTGAATTAAACAAAGTTACAGTTTGACATTTTTGTATCTTTAAAAAAAAAAATTTATTTAAGTTTAATTTTTTAAAATCGTAATGTTTCCCAAAAATCATAAATAAAATATTTTAATTTAATTGAAAAAGAGAGAAGCTAAATCAGACATTTCCACTTAGAATCTTTCCTCGGGCTAGGTATATTGACTCGATCTTCTCCCTCTCTCCTTGCTTGGCCATCTTGGATGCGAAGTGAACTCATTCAACAAGGTCCACGTCACCCACGCCGTCATCTTTTTAGATATAGTCCTAGGCCGATACAACGCCTCCCGTCCATCTGCGCATCCTTTCTGAGTTGGCTTGCCGAATTCCAGATCCAGGTTTTAAACACTTTAAAATTTTGCTATCACTCTCAGTCTTTAAATTTCTATTAATCTAATCATTTACTTAGATTTCACTGTTTATTGTTAAACATTTTTGTTTAACATGAAGCTAAATGGAAATTTAATTTTAATGGGTTCTTTTTTTTAAATTTTGAAGCACTGTTCGACATTTTGAAATTCCTATTTTCCCTTTACATTGTCTACCGCAAACACACAAATTTTTCGAGGACGCTGATGTTAAATTTGGAAAGCACTTTTGGAAGACTTTCCTTCCCACAAGGGTTTCAAAACACACGAGACTACATTTACAGCGATGTCACTCCGAACTATTAGCCCTGCATGTTCTCGTTTTACTTTTCTACCGTAACACAATCAGAATATAGAAACAGTAATGCATATTTAAATGCAATGCAACGCAACGTTGTAATAGATACTATCACAGATAATGCAGTCAGTTATTCAAATTTAAACAATTGATATACAATGCTTAAAATTAATTAGAGGTTAATAGAATTTTTGGTGATTACATCAACAGCAGATATGTCTTGTCACAGCACGAATGGAGATTACGTCACTAAAAACCTACAAAGATTTCCCTCTTTTAGTTGTACTGAAGTGAAGAATTGCAGAAGATATTGCTGTGTTTCGAGAATGCATTAGGTGAGGCATGGAAAATAAATAAACGAACGAAAGTGAAAGAGCGCGCGATAATATATGTTTATAAAATTTTACAAAGGGCATTTGATTGGGAAGCAGACAACATCAGCACCAAAGGTCCAGACAACATTAATGTAATAGGATTTAGAGATTATCTGAAGTGTATGAATCCTAAACAGACATGAATGCCTTTACTTGTAATAATTTGTAAAATAATTTACCTACATATATTATATATAATTCATTTAATCTAGGTTTATAAAAACATGGCGCCATTACAAAAATAATATCATTGCAAAGTTTTTACAATTTTTTTGCAATATCGGTTGCTTTTAGTTATAGCTCATTCTTTCAGAGAAAAGACAAATTTGATTGACTTTTAAACGGTTGTTTCAATATACAAAATGTTGAAAAACCAAAACAGAGTGTAAAATATTCTTAAACTTTAGCTTTAGAAATATTTAGCAGTCAACAAAATGTACATCTTTGTCTCTCTACTCTGGTAAACACCAGAGAAGTGTTATTTATGGATAGTTTTTAGTTGTGTTATTGTATTTATGTTTTTTTAAAATATTTGTGTAAAAACCACACTCACATCTTATGTAAAGGAACTCTTCTTAGATGAATACTTAACCGGCCACCACCTCATGCTTGTGCACTGACGTAACGGTACTAAGATGGTTTCAATGATTTGAGTAAATTTTGTCTAGCACAGAAAATTTTGAAATTAGGAACCCCTGAATAAAATAAGAGTATTTTAGCGTCTATGATTAGATCACTATTTGGCTATGAAATGCTTTTCAAGAAGCTTGATGTTCATAATTTCCTCAAGGATTTTCAAGACGAATTAATCTAAACATAACTGGAGTCTAGTATTATAACTGACAGGAACACTAAAGTTGTATTGCATGTTGGTACCAGAGTAATACAATCATCCCTGCTTTGTCGAAACAAGATAATAAGTGTTATCTATACTGGTTTTAATATTTAAGCTAATTTTATAATTTGTGATATTCTCTCTCTCTCTCTCTCTCTCTCTCTCTCTCTCTCTCTCTCTCAACATTTCTCTCTATTTCTGCCTGTCTTTTAAACTAACAATTAAGAATGAATACTTATTATACCTTTGAATATACAACATTTTATGGACTCCATTTTCAAGACAAACTGGAATTTATAAAACTAGCAGGTAGATTTAGTGTTGAGTTTGTTTAGCACTAACACTAAAGGCAGTCTTTCGCAGAGCTACCCAATGAGGCAGGTCGAGCATTGTGACCGAAAACTTTGTAACGACGCTACATTTGTATATTAATTTACAAAACCTTAATGTAAACAATTAAAATCATTTTTCTTGTCGCCTTTAATGATTTGAAATAAACCTTACATACATGAAAGTTTCCTTATAACGTAAATACCAATCGACCAATTAGTGTTTTATTTACAATAAATTTAAATAGATGTGGGGGAGACTTTGGAACATTTGTAGCCCGTTTATTGACGCATAGTACGATATTATTCAAAAACACTATTAAAAAATGCTACTAATATTCTAATCAATCATTCGGTCACTTACATTGATATCTAAATATTAATAATAATATAGTAATAATAATAATAATAATATTACCTTAACTAATAATCAACAGATTGCGCTAACAATCAAGTACGACGTACACTTAATACTTTAATTAGGCTAAAAGTTGATATCTTACAAACATTCTACACAGTATAGGTATTTATGTGTGTATACCTACACTTATCTTAGGCTTAAAGGCTAGTTTGGTCGAAAGCTATTTTAACGCGTAGATAAAGCTACTTTATTTGTTATTAATCATGTTTACACTCGCATTTATGTAAACAATACTTTATTTATTGCACATTTTTAAATGAAGGCACTATTTTATTGAATGGTTCTCATTTTTAAAGGATTATAAATATATCATTTTATTTTACTCAATGAGTGTAATACAATGACAATGAATGTGTTTACTGTGTGTGATAAGATGTCCTTTGATTATAATATTACAGAATTGGACTGAATTGATTTTAAAAAGCATTTTCTTTTCACTGCACCAAGTGACGATAATACAGGCAATTGCATCTATGATGTAGAACTACATATACCTATAGATGAGGTGTCAACCATGTCCTCACGTCCCTCAGCCTCTAGTTCCGGCGTGTTGCCACTAATGTCTACCTATACTTTACTCTCTAATATAAGTCGATGTAACTTTTATTTTATGCCTCTCCTTCCATAACCCAGTATATGTACTCTTTTCAAATTATTTATTGTGTAACTGTATATCACTGCAGCAATGAAATGGTTCAGGTTAGTTGCAGAAACAGACATATCATAATGTGTACAGACACTGACGCAACAATTAATAGATAGACAGTTATTGGTTAAATTGGTTTTTATTACCATGAAATCTCATGATACATCCATATTCACCAATCAAACTTAAACGACAACAAATAACGGTTCGTTTTGATTTTCCTACAATAATAATAAGATTGCGAGGTCAAACGTAATGTTTGGAAAAAGTACCTGCTTTTCACATGGTCAATTGTCTGTTGCATGCTCGTCCGTCGGGACGCTAAAGGATGGCATACATACTGTTCATCAATTAGTTTTGAAATAAACCCTTTTTACCTATCTTTACATATCATA
This sequence comes from Prosapia bicincta, assembly GCA_036971475.1. Taxonomy (NCBI): domain Eukaryota; kingdom Metazoa; phylum Arthropoda; class Insecta; order Hemiptera; family Cercopidae; genus Prosapia; species Prosapia bicincta. Next base: position 171,192,134 of record JBAIZL010000001.1, on the reverse strand, counting down.
ATGAACATCTATGTATACTATAATTGTCCGTTATATTTTTCAATGACAAATCAATGCAACGAACTATTTACCATATAATTTATTGTCAGTACGACAAGAAATATAAACGTAAGCACAATGTCAGAACATAAAAGTAAATTGATACAGTTGACATAAAGATACGACCAATAACGTCATATAACTTTCCAAAAGATAGCTTTACAACAAAATATTTAAAATAACATTTAATACTATACTTCAACAAAATTATGAAAAAAATATTAAAAAAAGGTTATCAATTGCGATAAAATACGTACAACTAAATAACAAATGTTTTACTTTTTTTCTACTAATAATTTAATTTATGGACAATAATTATTTACAATTCTAAAACAAACTAATATTAAATGATAATAAGTTAGAAAAAAATTAATTTCAAAGAAGGAAAACTACAAATTTGAAATTAAAAACTATAAACAAAGTATGAAACAAATTTTAGATAATTAGCACTAAATTATATTTAAAAATGATAAATGCTATAGAACGTTATAATTAGAAAAATAGCTGCTCAAAAACATAAAATGAGAGTGGGAACAGTAAAACCTATGGAACCAGTTTTAAAGAATATGATTTAGGAAACGATATTTAATATGTAATAATCAAAATATCAGAAATTTACGTAAAAGGGTGACTGTCAATATACTCTACGTAGAAATCACTGTTACGTAGAAAGGTATGAGATTTTAGGTTAATTTCTACATTAAATCTGATTAATCAATAATTCAATATTTAAACTTACATAAGGTACATTATTGGTAGGACTTTTATTTAAAGGTAATACGTTTCCTTCCTTATTTAACGCTGCAAAACAGCACCTTTCTTCCACGATTCTGAGCTCTTTTCGGTAGATATTTACAATCTATGTGGGAGCCACTTCAAAGCAAATCTGACAGAATGTTCTGCGTATGGTTTGCACGAACTGTGGTTTCGTGTCAACTTTATGTTGCGTCGAGTGTGACGCAGCTGCTGTGCGCCCACAGAGGCTTTATCAAAACCTGATTAGTTATTGCGTACGGTAACACTTAGTGATTCTGATACAGTGTTTTTGCTAACATGGCACTATAGAAATCAATGCAAATAGCATCGTGCATGAACATGGAACAGTTAGAAATAGTTTTTTGATCTAATTTGTCTTATTTGATATTTTGTTACCATATGATCTAGAAATATCCTCTTCCCATGCAATCGCGTATAAATAAATTAAATAACAGACTTCGGGCTGGTGTTCAAAATTATTTATTGAAGTTGAAAAGTTTTCGAAATTATTTTAGTGTTTATAAGATAACTTTAGTTTATTTAAAGATTTTTCGAATATTATTTTTAATATAAAATTGTAGTATCATGTTTTCTCTATGAAAATATTATTAGTTTCTTTTCCTTTCAAAATATCTTAGTCCTTAAAAATTAATTGATGCTGTGTGATGTAAAAAAAGGAAAATACAGACAGATATCTCGATATACCAAATACATGTCCTTGAATAACATACCAAGGGGTTCCCTTTTGGCCTAATGTCATTCAATTACCTCACTTTAACCAATATAGTACTAAACATCTTGATATATTTTCCTTTTTAACCCTAATTGTATTCAAACCTATTACAATTGAAATATAACTTTTCGCTAGATATTGTAATAATAGAAGATTAGCAAAAGTCGTATTCACAACTAATTCCAACACTTCAATTACAGTTAATAATTATTTTTAACCTATACATGTAGACAATATGATCGTACGTCACTAAATCTAATGCGAAAACACTAGTAAGGAATGTAAAGAGTTTCCCACGTATTCAGCTTCTGGGGGTATATCAATTTCTATATTCAGGTTTGAATAAATTTACGCATTTAGACATACTAGAGCACTTTAAAGAGAATTTGTATTTTACTTTGCCACAAGGATCATCCTAAGATAAGGGAAAAGAACTAGCGATCACCAACGCAGAAATAAATTGCGAATAGTGTTTTGGGTTGGATCGGTATTTTCCACCACTCTCATCACAAACTCTTATCTAAGTCGTACTTACATGTGCTGAAACAAATGTGCTAGGCCACCAGGTCAATTCCTTGTTAGACGTAATCTTCTCAATAAATGTTAAGATTTACTTTAAGTGTTTTGTAGAAAAATATTTTAAATGAATTCGCAAACAGAAGGAAGTATATTTTTAAATTATTGTAGAATTTTTTCGATATAGTTCTATATAAATGTGGAAAAGAGAGAGAGAGGGGATTGAATTCTTTTAAAAATATTTACACCTATATTGAATTTTAGTATACTAACTCTGCAACGCTGTTAACAACATACACATACATGTATCAAGACTTTAAAGAACCCTTAATTCATTCATGAACCAAACCTTTAATTTCTTATTAAACGGCATCATAAGGTTTTTAAAACTTCAGAATTATTGAGAAAAAATAAAAACTAAATAAATTATTAGTTTTTCATTGAATATAACATTTTTACAGTTTAAGCATACCTAGCCAACATCTCAAGCACACTAAAACATACATTAAAGTAAACGAACAAATTTTAAATTCTGTGACTAAGAGAGTTTTTGTAATGAAACTTGAGTAAAAAGAATAAATAAAGGAACAAATAAGAATACAATAATGTTATAAGACTTGAATCACTCACATTAAAAGCTGATAAAAAAATTACGAATCCGAATCAAAATATAAACATATATGAAAATATTAAAGTTTAGAATTGAATACGATAAATGTAAAATTTCTGACAAAAAAGAAGACTAAATCAAAACTTACAACTAAATAGTAACCTATGTAAAAACAAGAAAGAAAATAATTTTGTAAAAAGGCAAAACAATGACAACGATCTGTAGGCAGTAAAGGAGAAAACAAAGGTTTTAGTCACTCTTTAATAGATTAACCTTCTCTATGTCAGTTTTATTTAGACTTGTATGTTCCACTTTCGAAACCTTATCAACAAAGGATTCCTGTGGTATAAAGTTTTTCGCTATTTTCAGTTTGAAAAAATAAACCTATAAAATATAAAATAAAAGTTGGTAAAATTAGTTTAAAATTATAATTGGAAAATACTACTTATTTTTCTTTTTTTTCTTTTCTACATAATTGAAAGCTTTCTAAATTTTACATGAATATTTGTAAAACCCTGCCAAACAAATATTTAACATTCTATTACTCTGGTTACCAGATAGACTGATAACTACTAAACCCATTGACATTTATAATATTATACATTATTAAATTAAAAATACAATACTAAACATAATTTGATTTTAAGTGGTTTTTATTATTTCAGTATCATGATTTGTATTATTATCATAAATAAATAAATATTTTGAGATTTAATTCTTGATATATAGGCCTAGATTTTCTTAATATAAGCCTATAGTTCTTTCAAACGTGACCAAAACATTAGTTTGTAAAATTTATATTCAACAGTGTTTTACTAACTCAATATTACAGGCATGGTAAAAGCTATGTTTAGAAAAACGTAGAAGGATCTACTAATATTGATAACAATGTTTGTTTCTAAAAAAAAGTGAAAGTTTTAAACTTTTCTTCATCAAAGAATGGACGTGAATGTGATTATTGTTAAATTGGGTAAATATAATTTCTAAAACTTTACTTATTGCGGAAGTTTTAACTCAATGTAAAATAATAGGACAAAATAACACTAATAGAGAGATTGAGAAAAAGACAGACAGAACAACAAGCAGAGCAAAGAAAGAATAATGAACAAGACTGTATTAGTCATTCACTGAGTAATACCAAATTCCTCCTTTTCAATGTAACTTTTCTAATCCTGTTTAAATCCTAATCCCATTTCTTTCCAACCCGGCGCCAGTTTGTAATACATACTGAAGCACGTAGTAAAGTTGATCAACTTTTCAAAACGGTTTTAAAACTTCACATCTCCTTGTAAACATTAGGCAAGCATGATCGAATGTGTATGGCTATCGTTATATCGCGCTTTGCGATTGTAAGTAAAAATGTATTTCTAAATGTAGTATATTTTTTTATGTATAAGGAGACGTCAGTTTTTATTTGTGTTCAAATTAAATAAAAACAATGTCTTTGTGAAAGATAATTTATATAAACTTAGAAATTTTTTTAACTGTTGAGGATTTTTAAATGCTAGGCGTACCGGTCAGAATCCACTTCTTCATTAAACTGACAGCCCACCGAATCCTGATATATTATTATTCATTATTATCTCATTACTGTAATACCTTTATTGTTGTTTCTTCATATTTTGTTGTGGAATACTAATGTTTAATATGAATTCAATGAACATTAGTGTTGATGCGTTTTTCTCTAATTTTAGTTCATTTCATTACCACACCCTCATCAAACGTTCAGTACCGTAACCCGGCAGAGGTCGCGTGAAAAATAAAACTTGAGGGGTCGCACATGGTGGATTCGACCAGGTCATTTTATTAATACAAAAAAATTACTGAACAATATTTTATTTTAAAAATACAAACATCGTAATTAAGTACAATGTATTTACTTAAGTTCTATTGGTTTTAATTGTAACATTAATATATTACGTAATTTTAAATAATATTGCAAGATTTAACAAATTCTTTTTTGAAAAAAATACAAGACTTTAGATAGGTTGTCATAAAATAAGGACTCTTTTACAAAGACTCATGTTTATTGATATATTCTGAAAAAAATCTAATTTATGAATAAGACAATGTGCTTGATGTTTACAATAGCTGTAAAGTAAAGAACCAAATTTGAAAAAAATGTTTTGAATGATAAAATAAATGTATCATAATATTACAATTATAGTGATGAAATGAAACCGTAAAAATGTATGATTTAAAAAAAATAACATACAATATGTCTTAGCACCTGAGGGTTACAGCAATGAAACTCCTTACAGTTCCTATCCGATTGATGCCTTTGAGTGGCGCAGTCTTGAAAAGAAGGTACAGTGTGTTCCCTGCAGATGAATATACGACAGCTGTTGCACCTAGGCTTTTATATCCTGTTTACTCTCTAGTTGTATAGACGGCATCGTCCTTCACGTGCATTTTCTGCAATATTTTGCCCCTGCGGCTGTAGGTCCAGCATCTCTTCTATATTTCTATTCACGAAAAAGTTATCTTCTAACACTACCAGGATTTTGAATCCTTTTTTCCTCACGCCTTTCTTCCCTTCCTACGCTATCTAACACTCTAGCATATCATTCTTCCATACTCGATTCATATTGCGTAGTAACACTATATATACATAACACACAACACACTCCTAGGAAAACGTTTCCTGTAATTGTATGTTAACAATTAAACAACATTTAGTTAACAAAAAGTCTGGTCGCAAGTAATAGCAAAAATGTAATAAAAAATTAACTATGTATGACGACCTGTAATGTCTACAGCTTTGAGCTAAATATTAATAACACAAAAAAAACTGTAACCTAAAATATTTTTTTATTCTAGTTTTGTGTACATTTCTGTTACAACGTAACCATTTACAGAGACAGACAATACATACTGAGGATGGTTACATTGTAACAGAAATGTACAGATAAATCGAATACAAATATTTCTGGTTAGAGGTTGTTGTATTATTTTTTATTATTAAACCCCAGTAAATTATTGGAAGTAATTAGTAAGTATGCTATAGGTTTAATAGTTTAAAGGAGTTACATAAATTTCTGTTTTCCTGTAAATATCGAACATTTCTGTAAACGTAACTCAAACTGATAGTAATACCCGACAAGTAATGGTAACTATTAAAACATTGCGTTCTAAACAATTCCGTACACAACTTAAGGATTATAGGATATTGGTAAAGTGAGTTTTGATCAATTTTCAAACTGGTTAGTGCACATAATTAAATTTTCAATCTGTTTAGCGATTTTCATTCTGTCTTTAATTGTGTTATAAGGATTTCTACATTGAACTGCAATATACAAAATTGAGGACATCATTAATTTACATCCAGATAAATATATTCTTATACATACTAAGAAATAGTAATGCATAACAAGAACATAGTTTAATGAGTTTTCAAATAGTTTCCCAAGTAGGCTACGACTTTGTATACCTGACATCATTTCCACGCAAATAATTCCAAGTATTTGCAGCCGATATCTTGAAGCAGTTTGCAAACTAATGGTGTAACGGGAAGGCCTTCGCTTAATGCCAAATCCAAGTTCCTTCTTGAAAGTTAATTGAGGTCAAATCCTGTTACCCGAATTGTAGATGATAACACTTCGCCACATAGTTATTAAAATATGTTTGACACGAGAATAATGCATTGATGGGATGTTATGAAATAGGGAAATGTCTAACGTACATAGTAACAGAGACCAACTATTTATCAGTACAAACTCGAATACTTCACAATTAACTTCGGATAGAGTTTATAACATTTCCATTAATTTACTTTATAATTATGTTTCAAACACAATTATACACTATTTTAACACTTGTGTGTTTAAGTTTTTAGCTAAAGTGTTTATGCATACGAGATTTTATCGCTACGGTTTGTTTAATTTAGTATTTTTTTTAAATGGCCATTTCATTTTTGTGGTCAAAATTAAACAAATCTGTTTTAAATACTTTTTCTTGTCTCTTAAAATTTATCATATGAATTACTGTTGTAATATTAACAGATATAGAGTTTTTAGATAGAACATTTCAGAGCTTATAGTGACCAAACTACTAGTAATTTGTTTTCTCGTTTTTTTCCAGATATTTGGAGTCTGATTCATTATAAACCTGATTTGCAATTTTCGTGTGAATGATTTTCTATAGTCATTGAACAAAGTTAGCTGAGCTACAATTGAGGCATTGCGCCATAAGCTGTCTATTCATCCAGGAGTTTTTGTCTAACACAACAGGAGTGTTGAGAAAACAGATTCTAGTTATGTTATAGATCACTTCATTTAAGAATTGTAGAGAACAACAATGTAAATATACAGTTAGTGTGAACACTTCACCAACGGTGATACACAGGTTCGTTTTCAAGCTTAATGTGTTACTCTCATGCGCTATATGGGTCACCTCCAATATGCAACAGAATACTATTGTAATAATCATCACTTTAAAGTAAAACATCTGTTCATGTATATTTAATGGGCAAACAGATATCCCTAAAAAAAATATATATATATAAGCATTTCCTAGTATTTATTTACAGCAAATAAAGATTTTAATTACTTTTAGGAGGTGAAGATAGTAGAAAAATCATTAGTGGGATTGAAGTTGGGGAATTCGACTCAATGGTCTGGAAAATTGAAACGAACAGATCAAGTGAGCAGGGATGTAGACTGGGCCGGTTCTTATCTTTGCAGAAAGGGCCAAACCTTTATTTTTATTGTATGTATCGGGTAAAAAATTTAGAGAACTAAAACAACTAAGTTGAGAATGGAACGTGGTGTTTCCGTTTTACTAGAAGTAATGTTAGCACATTACTTGCAAAATGGATTTGTTGGTCTAAGTAAATCCTGCTCTTGACCTAGACCTACGGTTTATCGTGTAAAAATATAACATAGATTGCAATAAAGTAATAAACAAAGTGCATCTAATAGATATTCCTATATGTCCTTGTTTTTCTCTCTTTATGAATACCCAGTAACTATTCTTATTGAGACGACTTAATAAAGATTTTTTACAAATATGATCAAAAGTAATATTTTTTCCTTCGGAACAATACCACCACATTCTGAATATTTTAAGGTACTCTTTTCAAAGGTAATTGATAGCAGTGATAATCTCGTGATATTTCGTGGTACATCTGCGTCTAAGTGTAGTTTGATACAATAAAACTTCAGTTATTTTACACGTGAATAGTGAATACTTTATTGGATGTACAGATTGATTCTAAAGAATCAACTTGTAAAAGAGGGCGAGTAATGATAAAGAGACTCGAGTCTGTTTAGTCCTATGATTTGAGTGGGACTGTACAATAAGTCCTGCAAAACTCACCTCTGCAAGAAATATAGGTTGTGATTGATTTGGGATACCAAATAACGAAAGTTATTAAGGATGGTTAGTATATTTGTGTTACAAACCAATTGGGTTTGTCTTTAACGTCAAATAATTTGAGCAAATACACAGTTTTTTCCCATAAAATAAAATCCAATGGTTTGTGGGGGAGAGAGAGAGAGAGGGAATATGTGTGAGAGAGTCGAAACAATTTCTCAACACTACTCATTACATTTTGGAATTAGAATCTTTATTTTAATTAGGTTTATATTACCATAAAAAAGACGTTTCACTCTGTTTAGTGTAATGTTGGAGTAGGCAAAGCTATCCCACAGATGTGTTTACAGATTACATTAGAAACTGTGAAGTAGGGACTTAGATTTATTACTACTTTACCAATGAATGTGTGGCAAGTTTGTAATTATCAATATTTTAAAAGTAGAAAAGGAACAGATTTTGATTTGGAGCTGTTACTCATATTTTTTTCATTACATCAGTTAATTATCCTTATTGCAAGGGCCTTATTTCACTTGCTTCAGATTTGTGCTTTCGTAGACTTTGTTCGTTCTTTGAAGGAAACAACACTTATTTGTAGAGACATTGGGCAGTACGAAGCCTGATTGTATAGAGAATTTAAAAAGAGCGAAAATAAATATTACTTTGCTCCAGCTTATACATACTTTCCTTAAGATTTGTTACCTATTAGTATGTTGTTAGTTTCACATTTACCTTTTCTTTTAGGAAAATATTCACCAAAACTAGATACTGTTTTATCATTACGCTATTATGATCTCATAATAATATTAACGATTGGTGCGTTGTAGTTTGACTGTTTGTTCAAGTATAAATGAAACTGTTTATTAGAGTAAATGGATGGAAAACATAGCATATATCGGTGGGAATGTATGAAATGTATCCATTCCTTTGGAATGTATACAATATTTATTTTTCACTTCTTACGTAAAGAAGACGAATTCGGAAAACAAAATTTACGAAAGCAAGAGTTATTTCTGAAATGAAATTTCTTGGAAGTTTTCAGTGCAGACAAGTTAAAATGAAGAAATCTGTAAGACTGGTTTCTGTATGAAGTTACAAAGTTGAATTATCGTTATGTGTATAGAAAATAGTGTCTCCATTTTACCAATAGTAGACCTATTGTATCTCACTAATGCAGTATATATGACGTGAAATTGAGTGGCGTAGAATAACATGAAGTTAAAAATCAGAAACATTTTCTAATTGGTCGCGTAAATAAAGACGTCTAAATTGAATGGTTAAAGCGGCAGACCCCTCTTTTGGAACTAGTAGAAGCTTAAAATTTGATGCTTAGAACACTCGTTTAGGCAATATAGCAACTTGGTATTCAATAGAATTAGTATTTTTGATGAATCTCCGGATTTTTTTTTATTATGTCAGATAGTTGAACCACTTGACCTTTTGACCATTGATATTTGGAAGATTTCAAATGTAAATGAAACAAATAAATAAATATGCCTCTCTGAATGAACTTGGCCTTGCATGTATATATATATATATATACACGCTTTGTTGGATCGGAAGGGCAAAGAGCATCTTCTTAAACTGCCAGGAAACTCTAAATACTTTCTCATAGAATCATAAAGACTTATAAACATGTCAGACTGCATTTTCCAACCCCTATGGACCAGTTCGTTAACTGAAGTCTTAATTTACAACGGATAACATTGGATACGTTAATTATTCTAGCACGGAAGGCGTAGAGCTTGAACTAACATATGGGCGATGTGGTGACACTGAGAGAGACTGAGAACCCTAGCTGCAGTTCTATAGAAGCGGCAGAACTACAAAGTGTGTCCCTTACACGTTTTGCGAGAGTAGAACTGAAGGGTAAGCAAAGTTGGTGATGGAGAGGAACCGAGAAGCCTAATCATTAGAAAAGCATTACAACTTTAGAGTGATATATATATATATATATATATATATATATATATATATATATATATATCGCAATATGTTTTCTTGTGTATTAATAAAGAACAAAAGTCAAAATACAAATACAAGAATTATATTTGAATTTACAATTCAAAGCTTTTCGTTGGCTAACAGTACCAACATCATCAGGAATATTAAACAATTAAAATTAACATATGTGCAAATTAGATCAAATAAATAGTTATTGCCAAATCAATTACAATGTTGTTAAATTTTTTTATATATTTTTTTTTTTTATTTTGCTGCCTAACATTACAAACACTGAATATATTATCGAATTTAGATTTTACTTGTATTTATAAGCTGGTACTGTTATTCTGCCCTTTATTAAAGGAACCACTGATAGGACTGGCAGACAATTTAGGAGGCATGGTTTACGTTCCGTTTACCCTTACATCACCATCGACAAGGTTGTTGGTAACGCCAAAGATAAGATCTTCTTGAAAAAATATGGTGTTTACAGCGTTTCCTGTGGAGTTTGTAAGAAATCGTACATTGGCCAAACGAACAGACGTATCTCAGCTAGGCTTGAGGAGTACAAACTGGGCCTTAAAAACCAGCAGAAAATGTTGGCTCTGTACAGGCACCACTGCGATACAGGGCATACCATTGATTTCCAATCTTGCCGACAGATGCCTCGAGTGGAAAACTACAAGAGTAGAATTATTAGTGAGGCTATCTAAATAGAAAAGCGAGTGAGACCTAACAAACGCGATGATACTTTGAATTTGCCTGCAGTCTGGAAGTGTGTCATCGATAGATTTTATAGGCAGAAAGGTGAACAAAGGCAAGGAATGTGAGTAATTCTTTGTTATATATATATATATATATATATATATATATATATATATATATAAATATATATATATATATATATATATATATATAAAGAACAAAAGTCAAAATACAAATACAAGAATTATATTTGAATTTACAATTCAAAGCTTTTCGTTGGCTAACAGTACCAACATCATCAGGAATATTAAACAATTAAAATTAACATATGTGCAAATTAGATCAAATAAATAGTTATGCCAAATCAATTACAATGTTGTTAAATTTTTTTTTAATTTTTTTTTTCATTTTGCTGCCTAACATTACAAACACTGAATATATTATTGAATTTAGATTTTACTTGCATTTGTTCATTTATCAACTCATTATTAGTATTTTATTTATGTATTTCTAAAGTTTCATAAATATTCATTCTCAGGCCTTTGTTAATTTCTTGTATAAGTATCATATTATCTATATTAGGAAATAAGTGATTATTATTAATACAATGACTAGCAAAATTTGATTTATAAATTTCTGGCTTTTTATATGCATTAAAATGTTCTTTATATCTATCTTTAAGTTTTTTCTTAGTTTGTCCTATATAAACTTTATTACAATAATTACATTCTAATTTATATACACCGTTTTTTTCATGCATATTAATAATATTATTATTATTCATTATATTTATTAATTTATTATTAGTATTATAAGCGAATTTTATGTTGCTACCTTTAAACAATTTTGTGATATTTTTTACTTCATTACCAAAAAATGTAAATGAAGTCCATATGACATTTTCATCATTATTTTTGTAAATTAGATTATTATTTTCTTTCTTTAAAATATTATAAATAAGTTTATCAACAGTTTTCTTTTTATAACCATTCTCAATTGCAATTTGATAGATAATGTTTTTTTCTCTTATCTTGTTTTCATTATTCATAGGTATTTTATGTAATCTATATAATAAATTGTATAATGCAGCCATTTTTTGATTATACGGATGGTTAGAATTATTAGGTATAATTTTGTTAGTTTGTGTCGGTTTACGATATATGTTAAATTCAAATTCATTAATATGTCTTATAATTGTTATATCTAGAAAGTTGATCTTATTATTTTCCTCCATTTCATAAGTAAAATTAATATTTTTATTTATCATATTTATTTTATCTAAGATAGTTATTAAGTTTATACCATTATTATTAGATACATACAATCCATCATCTACATATCTAAACCAATAACCGTTTTTATCAAATGTCTGTATAATTTTATTTATTTTATCATCTATATATTGTAAAAATATTTCAAATATTATATTCGATAAGGGAGAACCCATGGCAAGACCATCTTCCTGTTTGTAAAGTTTATTATTATATGCAAAATAATTTTGATTTAATATTATTTTTAATGTATTTATAATTTCTAATATTAATTTTCTATCTTTTTCATTTTGCTCTAATCTAGATTTTATAATATTGAGAGTCTCTTTTATAGGAATATTTGTGTACATATTTTTTATATCTAATGATATTAATTTGGTTTTATTATCAATATTAATTAGTTTTAATTTATCAATAAGGTTAATAGAATTACTTATGGTATGATTATTATTTAGTTTCATTTTATCTTTAAGAATAGATGTTATGATTTTAGATATTTTATAAGAAGGGGCATTCATAAAATTTACTAATGGTCTAATTGGTTTCTCAATTTTGTGTAATTTAATAAGTCCATTCATTATTGGTATTTTTGGATTATCGTTCATTTAATAACTAATATTATATTTATTAAATAATTTATAAGAAGATTTTATTAAATTTTTTATTTCATTTTGATATTTCTTTGTAGGATCCTTATATATTTCACTAAATTGATTTTCATTTATATATTTTTCTGTTTTATTTATGTGTTCGTCCTTATCAATAATTACAACAGCGTTACTTTTATCAGCTTTTACTGTAATTAGATTGTTATTTTGTAGTTTATTTTTTAAATCTTTAACTCCTAAATATGTTTGTCTATGGGTTTGACTTATTAAATTACACAAAATTGAGAAACCAATTAGACCATTAGTAAATTTTATGAATGCCCCTTCTTATAAAATATCTAAAATCATAACATCTATTCTTAAAGATAAAATGAAACTAAATAATAATCATACCATAAGTAATTCTATTAACCTTATTGATAAATTAAAACTAATTAATATTGATAATAAAACCAAATTAATATCATTAGATATAAAAAATATGTACACAAATATTCCTATAAAAGAGACTCTCAATATTATAAAATCTAGATTAGAACAAAATGAAAAAGATAGAAAATTAATATTAGAAATTATCAATACATTAAAAATAATATTAAATCAAAATTATTTTGCATATAATAATAAATTTTACAAACAGGAAGATGGTCTTGCCATGGGTTCTCCCTTATCGAATATAATATCTGAAATATTTTTACAATATATAGATGATAAAATAAATAAAATTATACAGACATTTGATAAAAACGGTTATTGGTTTAGATATGTAGATGATGGATTGTATGTATCTAATAATAATGGTATAAACTTAATAACTATCTTAGATAAAATAAATATGATAAATAAAAATATTAATTTTACTTATGAAATGGAGGAAAATAATAAGATCAACTTTCTAGATATAACAATTATAAGACATATTAATGAATTTGAATTTAACATATATCGTAAACCGACACAAACTAAACAAATTATACCTAATAATTCTAACCATCCGTATAATCAAAAAATGGCTGCATTATACAATTTATTATATAGATTACATAATATACCTATGAATAATGAAAACAAGATAAGAGAAAAAAACATTATCTATCAAATTGCAATTGAGAATGGTTATAAAAAGAAAACTGTTGATAAACTTAATTATAATATTTTAAAGAAACAAAATAATAATCTAATTTACAAAAATAATGATGAAAATGTCATATGGACTTCATTTACATTTTTTGGTAATGAAGTAAAAAATATCACAAAATTGTTTAAAGGTAGCAACATAAAATTCGCTTATAATACTAATAATAAATTAATAAATATAATGAATAATAATAATATTATTAATATGCATGAAAAAAACGGTGTATATAAATTAGAATGTAATTATTGTAATAAAGTTTATATAGGACAAACTAAGAAAAAACTTAAAGATAGATATAAAGTCATTGTATTAATAATAATCACTTATTTCCTAATATAGATAATATGATACTTATAAAAGAAAATAACAAAGGCCTGAGAATGAATATTTATGAAGCTTTAGAAATACATAAATATAATACTAATAATGAGTTGATAAATGAACAAATACAAGTAAAATCTAAATTCAATAATATATTCAGTGTTTGTAATGTTAGGCAGCAAAATAAAAAAAAAAAAAATTATAAAAAAATTTAACAACATTGTAATTGATTTGGCATAACTATTTATTTGATCTAATTTGCACATATGTTAATTTTAATTGTTTAATATTCCTGATGATGTTGGTACTGTTAGCCAACGAAAAGGTTTGAATTGTAAATTCAAATATAATTCTTGTATTTGTATTTTGACTTTTGTTCTTTATATATATATATATATATATATATATATATATATATATATATATATATAAAACAAAGAATTACTCACATTCCTTGCCTTTGTTCACCTTTCTGCCTATAAAATCTATCGATGACACACTTCCAGACTGCAGGCAAATTCAAAGTATCATCGCGTTTGTTAGGTCTCACTCGCTTTTCTATTTAGATAGCCTCACTAATAATTCTACTCTTGTAGTTTTCCACTTGAGCAATCTGTCGGCAAGATTGGAAATCAATGGTATGCCCTGTATCGCAGTGGTGCCTGTACAGAGCCGACATTTTCTGCTGGTTTTTAAGGCCCAGTTTGTGCTCCTCAAGCCTAGCAGAGATACGTCTGTTCGTTTGGCCAATGTACGATTTCTTACAAACTCCACAGGAAACGCTGTAAACACCATATTTTTCCAAGAAGATCTTATCTTTGGCGTTACCAACAACCTTGTCGATGGTGATGTAAGGGTAAACGGAACGTAAACCATGCCCCCTAAATTGTCTGCCAATCCTATCAGTGGTTCCTTTAATAAAGGGCAGAATAACAGTATCAGCTTTCTCAGTCTCTTTTTCGCCCACGTCAACAGGAAGGGCACTTTGGCGGTGTAACGCTTTATTAATGGCATATTCCTTATAGCCATTGCTTCCAAGCACCTCTCTCATAGTAATAAGCTCCTGGTCCCTCGAATCGATGTCTGATAACTTGTGAGACCGAGAGAAGAGGGTGTCAGCGATAGTCTGGATCTGAGATGGGTGGTGATGTGACTCAGCGTTAAGATATCAATTGGTATGAGTCTGTTTTCTGTAGACCGAATGGTGAACACAACCTTTCTGACCCTTCCTAACAAGACGCCCAGAAACGGCAAGCAGTCATCACTCTCCATTTCCAAAGTGAAAAATATCCTGGAGTGGCGAGTGTTGAGGTACATAAGGAACTTATCAAGTTCTGTGCCACCATGTTGCCAAATCATAAAGACGTCATCCACATAACGAGACCAAGCTTTGGGCCTGAGAAAAGCATCATTCAGGGCGTCTTGCTCAAAGAACGTCATACAAATATTGGCTACAGCTGGAGAAAGTGAAGATCCCATAGGGGCACCATTAAGTTGCCTGTAAAACTGTTCATTCAACAAAAGGTAAGTGCCGTATATATATATATATATATATATATATATATGTGCAGGAAATTTTAAATTGTTTTAAAAAACTGTATCTTTAATGTAAACTAAAAATGTCCCAAACAATAATGATGTGAAATATATTTTCCTATCACGAAATTGATTAAACATTAAAACCATGCCTGCTTATTATCAAATGACCATGTCGAAATACTTGTTTTGTGTCTCTTAACAGCACCTGCATTGTATTTTTGGTTTGGTGGTTTCACAAACTACAGTTATTATTTATTGATGTTTTGTAATTCTATGGTACATAATTCACAAAGATAAATCAGACTGTTGCATTGTTGTACTAGAGTTTAAAAGTTTCAAAGAGTTTCATTGAAATAAATGATTAAATTAACGCTCTGTTGAGTTGTGAAATTAAAAAAATATTTTGTTATGTAATATTCTTCTCTTACTTGCCTCGTTACTCAGAACGTTAAAGTCTCTGTAAATCTGTAAAGATAAAATTGCGACTATTTTATTATATTGAAGTCAAACTTGAGTTTACACTATTGTTAGTATAAAAAATAAATAACAACAATTATATCGTGACTAAAAGTGTAAATTTCGTCTCAGAAAACAAAAACATTTTTTAAACATAATCAATAGTGTATTGTTAACCATCTCCGTTTCTTTTATATTTCATGGTGTAATATGTGAACTAGGCACAGATATTGTTCTAATAAATTTACAAATACGTTGGTTCCGCTCATGTGTTTCTTCACCTTATTCCTTAAAATTTGCATTAGCAGCTTTTTTACTTTTGTACGTTTCATGTCCAATTATGGCTCTAATAATCCATTTCTTTATATTAAATATCTACAAAAATTGGTCGAAAATGTGTATATATTTCAAAGATCCTATAATATTTGTATTCCCGTGATTATATTTAATACCTTCTTACTACACAGTTATTCTTAGGCTTTTTAAGAATATATATTACAACATAGGCCGAGTCTCCTCGGGATTTATTATATTTATCAATGTACTACATGAAACGTGCCAACTATTAAAGGAAAGTTTATAAATCTACTTCATATACATTGATAGGTCCTTCTTAAAATCCTCCGAAGGGTAAGTGATATACATACATAAATACGTGCACACACACACACACAAACACACACACTCACACTACCGCGGCCATACTACTACCAAGTCTGCACCATCTCAGGGAAAAAATTCTGTCCCCGTTCCACACCTTACCAACAAAGTATCTACATTTACGCGTAATTCGCGTAAGCTATACCTGGTGATAATATACTCTGTAGGGCCGAAACGCGCAGGTCAGCCGCAGTCAAAATATTAACCCACCCGACTTACCATATCCTGATACCTGTGGTGTATCGAACGTGATCTGCCAGTGGATAAATCCCTGGACTTCGTTTAAAAACTAACCAAAATGTTGAAACTCATTTATGTAATAATTTATGCCTTAAATATCTGTGTTTGGGTATAAATTTATCTGTTACGTTCTTATTGCAATAGTATTTGTTAAGAATCTTATTGCCAGATTAATATAATAATTTAATTTTATTCATAGTTGCTGGTTGGAAAAAGTTCATAAAATTTTATATACTAGTTTTACCACAGGTTTATTTTATTAATTAGAAACATTATTTGTTTGTTTTATTTTGTTTAGTCACTTGAAAATTTAAAATATAATTTAAAATTTGCTTTTCGAAAATATCATATAATTCTTAATAACAGGTCATTAAATTTCAGTTTTATATTTTCCATTAATTATCCGCAATTCTTTGGACATTAAATATATTTGAATAATTTATAAAGTTCTTAAATGGTATTATAATCTTAGCATAACGTTCATTGGTCAATTGGATAACACTATTGTTTAACTGTTTCTAATTTTTTAAGTCCTCATGAGAACAGTTTGGTTTTTTAGAGTTCAAAATTGTACACATAAAATCACATACATATTTAAATATAGCAGAACAATAATGTATAGCTTTTATTTTATTTTATGTCCATATAAATTTCTGTAGAAGTAACTTGCAAAATACTTCCTAGTACCTATGGATTTAATTCATATTTGTGCTTTCAAACATAAATCTTGATGATTTTAGAACCCCAATTACTGGATTCACATTTTTATAGTTATTTGATACTAGTTGTTGGATTTAGTATATATGAACATAAAATAAATTCTATTCTCTTAACTACTAAATTATCTTATACGGATTTTATTTATAAATGTTTAATTCATTTCCTGATATTGACTCTAAATAAATTTTGTGGCTATTCATTTTGAACTTATATAGATTTTGACTTTATAAAAAGGTTATCTTTATTTTTTCTTGACCTTAAAATTCTAGAACTTTCAATTTAATATTTGAAAAAATTATTAAAATATCACCACCACTATTTTTACTGCTTAAAAAAAGCCATTTGTTTATATTTTTTTAATTATTCAATTGCAACAAATGATTCAATTTATGTAATTAAGAAATTTGATTACATGAATTTAAGAAATGTTTACTAGTTTTAATATTTGGTTTATTTCAATTAAAATTTACACTTGCTCCAAAATCTTTCACTGGGATTACTGTGGTTTTCCTGGATTTTCATGGACTCTTGGATCTTGTAGCCATCGGCACTGATCGGTTTTAGGGCCGGTTTTAATACTTTTTTACATTGTAAAAAAATTCAAGTTCGTTTTTGCGGGCGGTCGAAGGCAGATCATCTCCACATTCAACTTGGGCTAGGATGTTTTTCTCAGCCACGGAACAGCATCCTGAACTTACTTCTGGATCTCCAGAAACAAGTCCGTCTTCATCGAAAGCTGAATTGCGAGTCCTCCCTTGCTAGCTGGTGGTTTCTCCTACCTTTGCTATCGGGTTTTTCCTTTTGTCAAGAATTTCTCTTGACTTGTAACATAGTGTACTTTGAACTTTTTTCCTAAGATTTTTGCTCGTTTTTTACTGATACTTTAAAATGTTACTTATGGTGTAATATGGTGGATATTTTAACACCAGAGTCTTCTTTACTTTTCAAATTGTTGTTAGCCCAAATTTGACAGTTCTAGCCCCCTCCGTTTCATAACTTGCCCTATTACTACACTCGAAACTATTGCTTAACGCACTTGACAGTTTTAAAATTTTGGAGCATTTATTTAACGATTCATTATTTACATTTATTAAATAAATTTTGTAATACGTTTGTTAATCAATTTATTATTACATTTTTAATTCACAATAATCTTTTTTTATTATTTTTTTACAAATTTGTGTATTATAGGAAAAAAAATTATTTATTTATAGTTGCTCTATTCCGTGAACAAAGTCTACCCTTTGGACCGGCCTAGTTTACTTAAACAGATAAAGCACTTGCTTGACGGCTACTTTCACTTGCAGCGATGTCATTTTTAAACATTTACAAAATAATATTAAAAAAAAACAAATTATTTTCTTTGAGACTGATTTGGCCCACACACACACACACAGACACTCACACACACACAGACACACACACACACACACACACACACACACACACACACACACACACACACACACACACACACACACACACACACACACACACACACACACACACACACACACACACACACACACACACACACACACACACACATACACACACATGTATATATATATATATATATATATATATATATATATATATATATATATATATATATATATAAAATACGTTTTCTTGTTTAATAATTTAAAACAAAACAGGTAATTCAAATACAAGAATATTTATTATTTTATATCCAAAGCTTTTCGTTGGCAAACAGTACCAACATATAATTTTCATTCCTGATGATGTTGGTACTGTTTGCCAACGAAAAGCTTTGGATATAAAATAATAAATATTCTTGTATTTGAATAATCTGTGTTGTTTTAATATATATATATATATATATATATATATATATATATATATATATATATGTAAATATACGTATCTGTCAATATTCTATACATGCACCTAATTTCTTTTTCAATTGTGGGGCTAAATTTATGATAAATTTAATTTCATATAGTAATAATATTAAATTTCGATAACAAATTAAATTAAATTACAGCACGTAACATTTAACTAGTAAATATAATCGTATTATGGTAATCATATCACACTCATTGCATTGACAATGAATAAGCTAGGTAAATAATAGTAACTCCTTCATTTCATTGTTGTAGTTAAAACTTATTAAAGTAAATAACCCTTTTTAATTCAAAGCAAATTGATAATCCCTATTTGCTTCCATTTACATTACATTTTACGTATTAATTCAATGAACTTCATTATAGTGCAATCATAATTGATTAGATTGCCGTTTCAAGTTTTAATTAAAATTAAAATAACTGAAACAATTAATACCGAAGACTAAATACCCTAATAACATAAATGAAATTATCAAAATAATTTTAATTGCAATTTCCATTGAATTGGCAATTTCATTTGTTAATAAAACGTGTATTATATGTACTAATGCAAATCTATATAATTGATTTCATATTATTTCAAGATCGACATTCGCAAGATACAGTATAAGAAATGTATAACTCTAATATTTTTATGAATAGCCTCTACTGGGTTTCAAATTTGTTTGTCATGTAGGATAAATTATATATTTTTTTAAATCCAAAGAATTAGTGTTTTCTTCAACAAGGACGATATAAACAGTAAAATTATATGACCCCTAAGGAAATAATTAAGCATATTTATCCATTGGACAAAAGTCTTTCCTAACAATAGGAGAAAATGATCGTATAAGGCTAATTGAAGAGATATTAGAATTACATTGCCCAAACGAAGCCTCTTACAAAAGTAATTATGGCATAAAGGTTGCGTTATGTCAGCCATTGCTTCTGGTACATGCGAATTTTAGCGGATCATGAGTTCCTAAAGTCTTTGGCCAAGGATAGCCTCTTCCTTGATATAAGGTCACAGAACACATATTTCTACATTGAGTCAACCGGAAATTGACAATGCTTAAAGAATTGTCAAATATTGAGTACATTTGGTTTTATGAGTGAAAAAAAAATGAAAATATGAACTATCCGGGAAGATAACGTAATTCCTAAATAACTTATAATAACTATCTTTGATAAAATTTAGTTATTTCTCAGCAAAAATAGTTTAGTGGTAATTTTCTTGTCCACGCTAATAGATACATCTGGTGAAGTGGTCTTAACTCGGATGCATGTAACTAATCTAATAATTAGAGATTTATATATAGATATTCTAAGACTGTCATATCCTTTGTGGGTTTAACCCTTCACAAATGAAAATTATGTTTTATGTCGTAAAGATCTGATCAGTAAAATAATATTTTTAAACTCAATCAGTTATAAATATAATCCCCATCACTCTCAGAATTCTATTGAATATTTTGAATTTTTAATAAATATGCACTGTAACAAATTATGTCTATTGATTAAAAGTTATATTTAGCAATACATTTACGTTATAAGTGGCCAATATAACTACAGTTGTAACACACTTTAGATGGTGTTACATATTAAATTGGCAATTTCAGAAAACAAACGAGAATGTATTCAAAAATTGTAACAATATACAACTATATAAAAAAATTGTGATTTATTAGAAATATTTTTAATGAGATTTCTGGTTGTTAATGACATCTGTCGGAAGAATTTTAAAACAGGTAATTAAAGTAGGTATGCGCCCACCCGGATGCGCAGTAGGTAGGAAGGTTGCTTCCAACGTTAGTTTTAACTCTCTTTTAGCCAAGATGTAAAGGGCAACGGACGTGTCCGAGAGCAATGAAATTTTATTTTGTTTTCAAAATTTAATGTAATATTCATTTTCTTAAACATGTTATAATCATGGTGTAGAAGACAGCGTACGTAACCAGGTACAAAGATGGGACGCTGAAGTTACCGATGACTTTTCCTGAGACTTTTCCACAAGGAGGATGCGAGGTTACGACATGTGAATACAGCTAAGTGGACGATTTAAGACTTTAGAGATTTATTGCAAAATTTAAAATGTTAGACAGTTTAACTCAAATTAATGAACCTTGAACGTTTCAATCTATATACATAAATGTAATTTACGCATCTTTTGGTGCACTTGTGTTCACCATGAATTATAAAATTTAATTATGAAAAAAAGCAAGTAAACTCGAGTACAGATTCATTTTCAGCCATTGATCAAATTGATTGATTAATTGATAGATTGCAATCCGTAAAAATTCATAATTTAAATATTAAATGTTCAATAATCCGTAACTGAAGCAATGTCAAGAAATTTGTATCATGATTATAATTTATATTATTTTTCTTTGTTAAATAAAATGAGTATAATTTGTTTTAATTAAATTTAAAAGAGTAATTATTTAACCAGCACACAATTCCATGCATTTCAAGTTAATAAGCCTTAAAAATTAATTTAATGAGACTCTGCTAGTTTAAATGATTTAACTTGTATTTTAAAGTATTTTAATGTAACGGAGTTCTACCTTCAAGTTTTGAAGTGCGTTACAGACAGACGATTATTATTACGCCTGAACTGTAAGCTAGAACTTAAAACTAAAACTTAAACATTAAACTTAAAACTTAAAACTAAATTAATAATTTCTTAAAAAACGTTACACAGATTGAGGTACAAATTTATCTAAATTAGCCCTAAAGGAGTACTCACCTACCTGTCTAAATATGTAATGCTTCATTTTTTTAAAAAATTATATATATTCCTAATCTCTAGAAATAAAGCAATATTAACATATCCTACGCCTTGCTCTAAGAACATGTACGATGATTTGCATGACATAATTTGTTTAACCTCAAATGTATTAAAAAATCTACATTATTTTTGTAATCACTGAGCTAAATTAGGTATGGAAAGACATTCACTTTCATATATGTATGCCCCCATTAAGACGTTACACCAAATGTAATGAATATATTAATCCTACAAAGTGGTACCGAAACAGTACTAAGTTATGGCAAATTTCTGCTGACAATGAAATACAGTACATACAGTGCTTTCAAATGTACATTAGATCAACAACGGCCAAACACTTTTAATTATTTTTAAACAGAAGTATCAACAATCTGTTAATAACTATTTGTTATTGAGGATCGAAGGATAATATTGATTGACCCATCTTCAACTTTGGTTTCCACTTGTAATTTGTTCGTATTTTGGATAGCTAAATCCTTTCAAATGTTATATTTTCTAAATGTAGATTTATTTACTTACGATAATATATATATATATATATATATATATATAATTAAATCTGTTTTTACACAATTTTCGCTTATCACTAGGTTATAAATTATTTTGTAAACCTATAGAAAAAAATGTGTTTCTATAATTTTAATTTTACTTTTATTTGATTACGTTTATTAGTATTTCAAAAACTGTTATTATTTTATGTACATACATTATTTGAATAAATTAAAACAATTTATTACTACAAATTTTACTTACTGTGTTTCAAAATATTATAAATCGCCTAAAAGTATTTATTCCTCATTTACTAATAGTTTTAGAAAGGTTTGCAGATATCGATTAATAAAACTTATACTCTCCTATCAAGTGGGGTGATCTTATAAAAACTTGTTTAGAATTATAAATACAATGAAATTAAATTAATAAGAAGTTTTTTTTTTAACTTGGGAGCGGGTTTGAACTGCCCGAAGCACTGCTACCTTAAGGTATATTGTACTTACCTCCCTGATCTAGTCAAATAACCTCTTCCCTCTTACCAGGTTTAGGAGTTTCCTGACTAGAGTTTTACCTTCAGCACCACCAAAGCCGTTCCATCACCAAAGAGGTTGAAGCGCCTCTCAGCAAGTACTTCACATCTGTAAATAATGTGTGTGGCAGTCTCCAGTTCCTGCCCGCATAATCTGCACACTGGTTCATCTTTGTAGACACCCATTTTATGCAAATGTTTCCTTAGTCCACAGTGTCCCGTAAGTAGAACTGTGGCTATCCTCAATAAGAAGTTTACTCAGGTATTAAAATTTCTGTTGACTGAGATCTAGCGTAATAAAGTTGTACTTATTGTGTGAAACTCCTTGAATTCCACAGGGTGCTTGGATTTAACTTCGACAATTCACTTCTGAGCAGTAATATTTAAACATAAATTCTCCCATTTTCTTTATTACCTGCTTAATTAATTACTCTTTGCAGTTTTATTAATTCTTTACAAAAAATAACAAATAAATTTCGTTTATAACTTCCTCAATTATTCTCCGAGAAAAAGACTTTTTAAAACAATTTCTTGCAAGAAGGACCCCTCAACTCAACACTTCTGCACTCCCCAGATGCTTAACAAAATAGTCCTCGTTTTTCCCGAAGGTCTTATTTTTGAATAAAGTAAGACCCCTTAGTTGTTTTAGCCTATCAGAGCTAAACTTTTAAAATTTTTACTTTTGTCCAGCGGTTTTCGCCTGTTTGTGTTTTCTAGTTGTTATACCCTTATTTGATGAGTACCTTGATACCTTCAGATGTTAAACTTTCCCTTACATGACTAACTTTTACCTGTTATTTCAGATTTACTGTTTCCAGAAATACTTCAGCCTTAGTAATAAACCCACCCATCCAAGTACTAAGTCTTAGTAATAATCTACACCCTTATTTTGCTTGCATATACCCAATTATGATTTATAAGACTAACTGACATTTCAATCGTAGCTCTCTCTTTGTCAGCTTTTAATATCCTTCCTTCTTCGTTCTCTCCTTTCCTACAGTTTCTAACATTATATTTCGTAACATAAACTAGTTTTATATTATTTTTCATATCTTTAAGTATATATTTGTAACATATGCTTGAACTCAGCTCAATGATAAAAACAAATCACATATAGATATTCTAGAAATGCCTTAGAAAGATGTCGCCTGCGTTTCTTCGTTAAAATGCAACTATCATAAAATTATTAGAGCTATATTTGTGGTATAAATAATAGTGAATTGTATGAACAAATAACTGAAAAATGGAATAAATTAGATCAAAGATAACTCAATATTTTATTTACTGCAGAAAAATATGCGTGTTTGCACTATAAACTAAGTTTAATAGTGTAATATTCTTAAAATTTTTGTAAAGTAGATATACGATTGTTGATTTTTTAAAAAGTTATATTGAAATTCCGTTTTTATCATTGATCCCGATTGATATTTTTTATACTAATTGAATTATCATGTGTTTATAAGGTGTGAAATGTTTTAAATTTTCTTCAACCTTATTCCAGAAGGATAAAACCTTTCCCTGATCGTATATAGACAAAACAAAAACAAAAAAAAAAAACAAGAAACAGACCGCGACTGGCTAAATCAATACTTGGGAGTAATATTGTAGTAGCCAGTGACCTGTATAATTTCCCTCATGAAACAATTACTGGCATTACCCTATTGACAAAAATAATTCCTAGTCTACTTACTATAATTTAATTGATAAACATCTACTATCTTTTTGTAGGTAATTTTATATTTGTTGGTAAAAATAATATTATCTCAAACATATCGCGAGTAGATTACTAGCACATTCTTATTTGTCTATTGTTCTACATATATGGTATTTGTATTGAGCTTTTCTAAGTAATTCAATAAAATCAATAATTATAAAACACTTAATAAAAACTTTACTTATATAATAGTGAACTAAAGTATACATATTTTCTCCCTTCGATATTATCTTTAATTTCCGATTTTCTAATATTATCTTTAGATTTGCATTTTACTACGAATGTTGACACATTTCACACTAAAGTGAGTATCTTTCTTATGTCTTAACACAAAAAAAGATCGTCGTTCAAGAAGAGGACTAAATTGAGAATAATGTTTTTAGCCTGGACGTTGTTATCTCCGAGACTATCCGAAAATCTTATCTAAGTCCCTTTAAATTGTGCCCAACCTCCTGTACTAAAGCAAATGTTAGAGCGGGAAAGTGTAAATATATCTAAGAGTTTATTTGCTAAATAAATCTCAAAATTTTCTAGAAATATTTAAGTAAGGAACTGAAAAGACGTGATGTATTGTTAACTAGTTTTATTTTAGATGTATTCTTCAGTTTATGTCAAACACACAAATACACTCACTCACACACTTATACCTACCTATCTCTCTTTTCCCTCAAACATCCACATGCACAAGCGCACTTGTCTGTGGGAGTTAAAAGATAGATAGGTAGGTATGAGATAGAAGGGAGAGAGAGAGAGATATTAGTTAACAAGCGAGTCCACGAAGCAGGCAAGGCAATGAATGAAATCGAGAAGAAAATAAGAATTATTAGAACAATGGCTAAACGAAACCTGGAATGCCAAAATGCAGAGTTAGAAAATCCAGACGACCCTGAGGGCCATTACTGACGGCCATACTGGTCCATTAAAATAGATACGATTGGACATTAAAACTTTTATTTATCTAATTTTATTAATTGTGTATGTCTGTGAATGTATGTGTATTTGCGTGTGATTGTGTGTATGTGTGAGCGTGTAAGTATATGTGTGTGTGTGTGTTGTGTGTGTGTGTGTGTGTGTGTGTGTGTGTGTGTGTGTGTGTGTGTGTGTGTGTGTGTGTGTGTGTGTGTGTGTGTGTGTGTGTGTGTGTGTGTGTGTGTGTGTGTGTGTGTGTGTGTGTGTGTGTGTGTGTGTGTGTGTGTTGCAAACGGGCCCGCTCACGTCCGCACCACCACCTCAACTTACGCTCACTTACCCAGCCGTCAACCTTTTCGTTGATCAACTCCCCAGCGCATAACCAGCACACGCGCCCGCTGCAGAGCAAGAATTTAGAAACGAGCCGTTCGTAGCTTTTGCTAGAAAAGTTCGTAGCTTTTGCTGTGCAGTGTTTGCCAAAATCTGCCAGAGAACAAGTCACTGGACTTAAAAACCAAAACACCTAACTTGCTGAGAATTTTACCCTTTACGGGTGAGTCATCACGGGAAAGGAGTACATTTTAAAGTAATATAATCGGCGAAATGACCATATCGATTGTAGGAGAGTGTAAGAAACTTGTTTAAAAGAATACTAAGTTTGTTTGCAAGTTAGTTAAAAAATATTTATTTTTAAATTTTGAAATCTATTAATTTAAATATGCATAGTACAGTATGCATTTCTTTAACCTTGAATTACATTTGTTTTGTATCTTGTTTAATTTTTAGAAAACATATTCTTTGTTTATTTTATTTGAAATTTAACGTTTAACTAAGAATATACAACTTTTGTTTACTAACTATCGGAATATAAAGAAGCGTAAAACTTTACTCAATTAATTTCTCAATATTGTTTGTCAAACTTAAACCCTTTCAACCTGAAATTTGGTTGTAACCTTCAATTTAAATATCTCTTTTCCCTTAAGTGAATCTTCAAAACATTTGACTACTTGATCTATTTTTATTTCAAAATCCCTTGTTATATAACCTTGAAAATTTAATTCTCAATATTCGTTTATGTTTACTTGGATTTTTAATTAAAAGTTACTTGCTACATTCTACAAATTATCGTTTTAACCCTTTTGTGTCTGGCAAAGCTTTACTCTTCAGTACACTCCGAAAGCTCCCTAACCTTTACATTTTGTTCAACTAGTTAAAATCTCTACAAAACAACTTATTTATGACAACATTCTATATAGCCATGTATGTGTTAAAATTTTTCCTATATGTCTAATAACTTTAATTGACCTTTCAAAGTAATTGTCTACTTCCTTTTATATGTAGAAATTAATTCTACTTTACCGAACAACCTTAAAACCATTTCATAAATTACATTATATTTATAAATAACAAATATCAAAGAACATACTGAAAAAGAAATTATATTTATAAACATATAGATATATCTACCAAAATATATCCAAAATATTTACTGAATAACAAATTATATTTAATAAAAAGTGTTAAAACATTTGCTGAGTGAAATCAAACATTTACTGAATGGAAATTACAATATTTACTGCATATTTTAATTAAAACGTTTACTGAAACATATTTAAAAGCCTTTCTGACAAATCCTTACTCATTTACAAAAAGAAATCCACACATTTACTTTTATTTATTTAACCCATTTAATAGAAAATATTTAACCCTTTTGCTAAAACTTAAAAACCCTTTCTGCAAGAAAGTCATACATACTGGCAATTAACTAACATTTACTGAAAATTTTTCAACGCAATTTCTGAAGAAAATTTATACTTACTAAAATTTAATTAACATTTATTGAATGGTCATTAACCATTTTACAGAAATAATACAACTTAAATTACAAAAACTTGCAAAGATTTTATTTTTCTATTTAAGTTTTCCCTATCACTAACAACAACCTGACATTATCTTATATATTCATAAATCCTAAAATAATCAGAATAAACTTATAATTAACCACAAAAAAACTTATTTTAATTTATTAGCTAGCCCCACTCACATTTTAAAGTCCCTTGTTTTAAATATTTGGATATTATTCATATGTTCACAATTTACAAAATTCATCCATATATAAAACCTCATTTAAAACATCTCTTGCTTTACTTAACCCTTTTGTTGCACATTTAAAATATTTTAGTTAATTACGGATCAAAGTCATAACCCTTTATTTTTACTCAAAATTTTATATTAATTTAATTTTTTGGATCCATATATAATATTGTAAACTTTTTTAAATAAAACCAACAGTTTAATTTAATTAACTTGAATTAATGATATAACTCTTTTTTATTAAAAAGAACAATTTATATTAATTGGTTTCAATTTTAAATTACAAAATAACTCCTTCTAAATAAAACAACATTCAGTTTACTTTACTTATATACCATACCGCCCCACTGTTAGGACATTTTGAAAACAATGCATGGACTTCGAATCAGCTGTAGTAAACAATCTATCTTTGCAGCCATCTTGCATGCTTACATTTGTGATATCATATGTAATTTTAAACAACAGATTATATCTTACTTAATTTCCTTACTTCCCTATAAATTTTGACCCTTTAAATAATTTAAACATCTTTATTTGATTTGTTTACAATGAACCCTTAACCTTTTATAACATTTCTAACCTTAAATTTTTATTCCCCTTATCTTCATAAAATACAACCTATTTTCTACTTTTAAGGCTACGCCAGCTTGTAATTCTTACCCCTCCCTTAAACAAAGCCACCAGTGCTTGTTACTCAATTTCAAAGTTTGTTATTTATGTTTTTAAGATTAATTTAAACTGTTTTACACTCTCCCTTTTAAAAAAATTTTCAAATTAAAATTTCTAATTTGCAAATAGAAAACTGTGCAGATCTAACCTCAACTTTTCCATAAGGCCTGGTTTCACTCCTTTCCCTCTCTCCGGTATAGCTGCGATCTTGGTAACACAGCTGGGTGGGGAGGTCCTTCTTGTTCCTAACTTGAACCGACGCTTGCTGCTCTGTTCAGCTTAAAAGTGAGTTGGCCGCCATATTAGAATTCCACCTTCCCTTTGTGAAACGCATCAGCTCTGTTTCAGGTCTGCTTGGCTTCCCTCTCTCTCTGCGACTGGTCAGATTTTCTTTTTTCTATGTATTTGACACATCTTTAAATTTAGAATCCATACTGATAAAATTTTGACTTTAAACCCTTTTGTAACACTGTTCCTAGCTGGGCATTTTCTAACACTCAGATTTCTTTAATTTCTCACATAGTTAATTTTGACATTTACTTAGTTAATTTTGAATCTTATTTTCGTTAAATTTTTTTCTAAATCACCACTGTTCACTTCGCCTTACCATCTCAGAGTAAGGTTGATTTTTAATTAAAGTTTAAAACACAAAAACTTCCTAAGACGCTTGCACACTTCGATCTTATTTTTGGGATATCTGTTTCGGCTAGATCTTCGTCGAAAGGGCCCCTTTTTTTAAAACAAAATGTCACGACATACCGGCGAATTACTACGTATTTAGCCTTGCATCTTTTTGGATCGATTTACGGTAATAACACAATTGTTCATCGTTTCTCACCGGAGCTAACTTCGACACAATCCGTTCCCTTTGGTTGTTTGAGTTAAGCTGCCCGCGTCCTGACGCTACTTCTTCCCCCCCTTGTAGGCCTTCCATCTCCAGCTTCTGTTCCCATGGTGCGTCTTAACCAATAAGGATCTCTAACGATTACGTCATAATTTGCGCACGCATTCCTTTGTGTTCTTCAAAGTTGCTCCAGAAAACCAATACTGGATCGAATTCTAACTATTTTTCGTTCTGGCCGTATAACTCTTTATTGGTGTTTTTTACGAGTTTTTCTTATTCTTGTTTTTTGATTTCTTTCGTATTGCTGTATCTTGTGAAATGTATCTTTCGATTGTATTTCTAGGTAGATTTGACGGTTTCCCCCTGGCAAATGTTATTTAAATTTTCTAAACCCCTTGAGATGGCTTGGTTTGTTTTATAGCGTTAAAATTTTAAACTCTCTTTGTTTTAAATTTTTTTCCTTTACGGTAGGTATTCCAACAGAATACAGCCTTCCCCAGTGTGTGTGTGTGTGTGTGTGTGTGTGTGTGTGTGTGTGTATTGCAACGGCGAAAATGACCGATGCAAAAAATATGGTAATAATGCAGAATATGTAACTAGGCCAAAGTGCCTAATATTGAAATTATTTTAAAATAATGATATAAAAATTGTTACTATAAGAAAAAGAAATGTAAACAGATTTACTTAACACTAAATTAGTAAAACTGTGAGTGTTAAAATATATTATAAACCAATACAGCTCTAAATAGGCCAAAGCGTTATCCACATGTTTAAATTAAGCAGTAAAACTGTAGGTAATGGAACTAAGCAAAATATTAATTAAATTTGGACTAAATAAATTACTGACTAGTAATTATTAGACTAAGTAAGAGCAGAAAGAGTGTTTAGACGTAGAAAGAAAAAATCATGATCACTAAGACATATTAAACAATAAGCCTAAATAAAGATTGACAATAGGACGTTAATTGTATAGCCTATGGAACCAGGCCAAAAGGTATAATATTACATAAATTTTTACCAAATATAATAATGAATAGTGAGTACAGGAATAAGAAATGTAAGGAGAGTAACTTAGGCCTAGCTAGGGAAAATTGTAATTCTTTAAAGGTATATCGTTCTCTAAATTGATATAGCCTAGAATTGAGAATAGGAATAAACTTATATTTGTTTTAGTTTCAAAACGTGTAGAGAGATTTTTTATAAGATCTTGCCGTTGTAATTCGATATATGAAAAAGAACAGTATATTAAATAAATTAGAAGAAATATAGACAAATAAATTATTAAAATTAATGTAAAAAAATTAAACTAAACATTGCATTAAAGGAAAGGCATTCATAAAAATCGAGAAAAAATAAGTTAATCGAATACGAGCAAAATGGGTCAAGATTAAAAATATATAATTAGGTTACCAGGGAAACGGAATTCCCATTGGTATAAAAATTAGGATGTGTGATTATATATGTGTGTGTGTGTGTGTGTGTGTATGGGTGTTAATATTAATAATGTGTATTTATTAAAGAAACATATTTTGCACTATTAACCTAAAACTAGATAGGCAGGTTAATTGTAATTTCAGGATAGATAAAATTTTAAGAAGAAGATTAGTTCTGAAAAATAATATAAACATAAATTCTGATGTTAAATAAAAAATGTATATTTTCCAATTAGCTTTGTTTTCATTTAAAATAAAATAAACTCACTTGGTATCCAATTATAGTCTTAAAGTCAAAAGTATCTCTCAAAGATTCCGTTACCCCGATAGGCGCTTAAGAGGCCTATACGAGACTAATTGGTATTTGTAATAAATTCAAGGGTTGGTTTCCCTGAGAGGTTTATTCCTTAACATACAGGTCTCGAACAAGGTTCGTAGTCAAGGGATAAACCAATACTTTCTTGCGGACGAAGACAGGTCATCGCAGTGAGGATTGTAGAGGAGTTAGCCGGAGGACGTCGAGGAAAAGGCAGAGTGAGGTTAGGTCCGTAAGTGTGTGTGTGTGTGTGTCTGTGTGTGTGTGTGTGTGTGTGTGTGTTTCTGTGTGTGTGTGTGTGTGTGTGTGTGTGCGTGAGTGCGTGCGTGTGTGTGTGTGTGGGTGGGTGGGTGCATGTGTGTGTGTGTGTGTGTGCGTGCGTGTGCGAGCGTGTGTGCGTGTGTGTGTGTGTGTGTGTGTGTGGGTGTGTGGGTGGGTGGGTGTGGGTGTGTTTGTGCATGTGCGCGCGCATGTGTGTGTGTGTGTATGTGATAACATTTTATAACTTTCACTAAACATATATCAGAAAAAATTCAATATGTCTTGTTAAAATTTTGAATATAGTTTATAACTGGCAAATAAAGTTCCTAACACATAAAGTTCATGTACCTATATTATACATATAGCATATAGGTATCAAATAGAAAAATATTTCAAAATTTTTTTTTTAAAATCATATACATTATAAGGTAAAATTTATTAAAAAAGTGCCATGAACTCTTAATACAATCATCTTGTGTTAAAAACTTACCAAAATGCTAACCTTCTAAGCAAAACAAAATTGAAACATTATCTCAAGTATAAAAACACTTTATGGGCATTTTACCTTTTTGTTTAAATGGAGGTCGGGTCGCCCTAATGTATTGTGTTACTTTGCTACACTATATCTGCTTAGCAACATGTGTGTTCATTATATTTTGATCATGTTTCACTGGAAGAATTACATCGAGTTAAATGCATCTATGTACTTAACACATACATTCCCCCAAGCTACAATCACCAGGGGTAAGCATTGGGCACAGATTCTCAAACAGTTTCGAAACATAAAGTGCACGCATTGAAGTGAGTCTTTCTAACTGGATAGAAAGATATTTATTATTATCGTATATTGGGAACTATATACTCATTTTAGGAGTATTTATGTATAACAAATTAGAATATAGGGCTACCCTTTTAAAGGTTTCCGTACAGTATGCTTACCTTAGGCTTTGATACACACTTTTCAAGTTTTAAATTAGTTATTTGGTTATCCTAATTTAGGATATTTATAATAAACTCCTTCTCCAGAAATTGCTTCACTTTTGTCCCAAATATTATAGCTGATAATTTATGTATTGCATCTATATTTTAACCAACGTACTAGTATATTTTCTTGTTACTTTTTTTCGTCGTACATCATAGAATAACACATGTAAAATCATTAAACCAAAATTAAAGTCTAATACGAAAATTCTTCACATATTTTAGGCCGCATATGCTTATCGATTTACATGTACATGATAAATGTTTTACACGGTGAAGATAGCAACTGGAAAAAATTTTAAGACCTGACAATTAACATTAATAACCTTTATGGTTACAAGAGCTACAAACTCGTAAACATTTATGTGACGTCATGTACAGCGAGATATTTCTCGTTCGTAAAATGTGTAATTCAATTAATGAATGTTTCTGGTTATTAAATATTAATTTTATTGGTACATATACACAATTTAATATTCATAGCTATATGTGTATTGAAGTGGAAAATGAAATAAATAATAGCTGTTGATAAAATTGGGGTTAACAAGTAAAACGCCATTTTAAAAAAATATGTTTAAAACATTATGGCGTAGAAAAACAGAACCAGTACTATTACTACAATTGCGGTATCCAATTTGTATTCCAGGAATTATATCAATTGGTTTTTCGGATAAAGATATACTATCTGCAGCTAGTAATTCCCGAAGGATGAATTGGGATCGGTGAAAGAACGTTGCTGAGATAAACAGTGATTCAGGAAAAATTTGTTCATTGTCTTTTACACTTCTAATGTTGTGGTACAGTTTTAGTGGCCAAAACTACAAAGACGTTCCAACAATCTACAAGTTCGTTCTAGCATAAGTTATGCGCTAGAAACTGTATAGTTACGGCTTTACGTATTCACCGGCCGACTATACCATGTTGAGGACAGACTAGCAGAGCATCTAGACTTGAATACATTTCGGAGAGCATTTTCATTGTGTTGATCTCATATTGGCATATATATATATATATATATATATATATATATATATATATATATATATATATATATATATATATAATACGTTTTCTTGTTTATTAATTTAAAACAACATAGGTTATTCAAATACAAGAATATTTATTAATTTATATTCATGAATATAAATTAATAAATATTCTTATATTTGAATAACCTATGTTGGTTTAAAATATATATATATATATATATATATATATACATCCCGCTATCAATATGGCAGCATTTCATTTTGCAACCATATGGCAGCCACTTGTAAGAGAGGAGTATAAATGTTTTTCGTCGTGTATAATTTATTTCTAATAAACATGATACTACTCCATGTACTTTAATTTTATAAAATCTTAAAAATACAAAATTGACTGAAGTACTATCAATACGGCAGCATTTCATTTAGGCATCAATATGGCAGCCAGTGTATATTTTCGTTCAGTCTAATAACAATATGGCAGCCGGTGTGTATATTATTCCCACGCTACTAACTATACGAGAACCAACAGTGTTGCACTATGGTGCTACTATCTAACTAGTCAAATGTTTAGACTCTAAGACACGTGTGTGTAATCACGGTAAAAACACAAACATTAGTATGGCCCTTCTTCATTTCAGCTGGCCAATTATTTACTCAACTCACATAAGTCTTAGTTGTTAGTTTTCATAAACATGTACAACTATCGAAAGCTGACGGGAATACAAGTGTGTGCCTCTACAGAAGTAGCAAAAGGATCAATTTGGGTAAAATATCGGAACAAAAAAAAAAGCTAGGAAATAATCAATTGGGATGTTTTAAGGATGCTGAGTCCACTACTGTGAACAAAATTAAACGGGGATGGACGGGTGGGGCTCTATAGGAGTTATAAAGGAGGATTTTGACATGGAGTCAAAATGACAAAAGGCAAAAAAAAACTAGAAAATGATCAGTCGGAGGGTTTTAATGGTGCTGAGTCTTTTACCGTTATCGAACGTAATGGGGATACACAGGTGATCCTCTATGGGAGTAGCAAATGATGAATTGGAGTATAAATGTGATAAGGCAAAACAAAGCTAGAATATGATCAATCATAGTGTTTTGGAGGTAGCTGAGTCCAATACCGTCTTCCATATTAATCGGGAATGCACGGATGTGGCTCTACGGGAGTAGAAAAAGGGTAGAATTTTGGTACAATTGTCAGAAGGCAAAAAAACAATTGAAAATGATCATTCGGGTGGGTTTTAATGGTACTAAGTCTTTCACCGTTATCGAACGTCAATGGGGATACGCGGGTGACCCTCTATGGGAGTAGCAAATGATGAAATGGAGTATAATTAATTGTGACATGGCAAAACAAAGCTAGAATATGATAAATCGTAGTGTTTTGGAGGGTTCTGAGTAGAATTCCGCCTTCAATATTATAATGGGATGCACGGGTGTGGCTCTACGGGAGTAGAAAGGGGATGAATTGGGGTAAAATTTTCAGAAGGCAAAAAAACAATGGAAAATGATCACTCGGGTGTTTTAAAGGTGCTGAGTATTTTACCGTTATCGAAAGCCAATGGGGATACATGGGTGATCCTCTATGGGAGTAGCAAATGATGAATTGGAGTATAAATGTGATATGGCAAAACAAAGCTAGAATATGATCAATCGTAGTGTTTTGGAGGTAGCTGAGTCCAATACCGTCTTCCATATTAATCGGGAATGCACGGATGTGGCTCTACGGGAGTAGAAAAAGGGTAGAATTAGGGTAAAATTGTCAGAAGGCAAAAAACAATTGAAAATGATCATTCGGGTGGGCTTTAATGGTGCTGAGTCGTTTACCATAATCGAACGTCAATGAGGATACACGGGTGACCCTCTATGAGAGTAGCAAATGATGAATTGGGGGTATAATTGTGAGAAGGAAAAAAAACTAGAAAATGATCAATCGTAGTGTTTTGGAGGGTGCTGAGTCCAATACTGTCTACATTATTAAACAGGGATGCTCGGGTGTTGCTCTACGAGAGTAGAAAATTGCTAATTTAGGGTAAAATTGTCAGAAGGCAAAAAAAATATATAATGATCACTCGGGGAGTTTTAATGGTGCTGAGAGTAGGAATGACCCTAGAATAGCACAGCCACCCCTAAACTCGGCCGCTACGTAACCTAGGACTATAGGGGTAGCTTTGGATGATGCTCAAGGTCACCCCAGCCCTGACCCTAGACCAAGGGGCGGTTTCGACCACGTTCAGGGGGGTAGGGGGTAGTTTTTCGAAAAAAAAAAAAAAAAATCGGCCGCTACGTAACCCAGGACTGTAGGGGTAGTTTCGGATGATGCGGGCAGACGTCGCTACCCCGACCGTAGCTTTGGGGGTGGTTTCGACTACGTTTAGAGGGGTGGGGGGTAGTTTTTCGAAAAAAATTATTTTCAACCCACTAACCCAAGCTAGCCAAATTTGATCAAACCTAACCTGACCTACGTGTGGGGGGTGACCTCGGCTACGTTCAGGACCATCTCCGGGGGCAGCTCCGGGGGTGGATTGGGGGGTGGGGGGTAGTTTTCGAAAACATTTTGGAAAATCGTGTCTTGACTGACGGGGTAAGTCTAGAGTGCAATATCGCTACTGTAGGGGTAGTTTCACCTAGGGGTAGTTTTTACAAAAAATACGAAATTGCCGAAAATCAATCGGTTGGATCAACAGACAGTACGGGATACGTGTAGAGGCCCTTTTGGACCGTTGCGAGGGCTGTTTCACCTAGGGGTAGTTTTTACAAAAAATATAAAATTGCCGAAAATCGACCGGCTGGATCAAATGACCGTATATGGTATGGTTAAAGTCCATCTTGGTGGGCTGTGCGGGCGGTTTCACCTGTTTTTAGATCGCCAAAAATAATCGGGGTCCTAGGTAAAATCCACCCAGGCATCAGTTAAACCAGCCAAGGTAGAGCCAATATGGAGCACGCTATCGGTTAAAGCCAACCCGAGCCCTGCCACCCGGCAGCTAGGCCTTAGGTAAAGCTAACACGGAGCTAGCCCTCGGGTACGGACATCTCAAGGCCGATCCTTAGGTAAAGTAACCCCGGAATAGCTCCGGTGGTGGGGGTAACTTTTGGAAAGATTTAACGGTTATCTGATGACGTATCAGCGCTTGAGCGAGTCTAGGCAAGTAGTAGGCATACCCTAACTAGAGTGTTCTACCCTAAATAAATTGGCTGATGCAGGGCAAGGGGCAAACCTGCAGAGTTAACACACTATCTTGGAGGTAGACCCACCCAAACCTCAGGCATAGCATCCCTGCAGCGGGGATTTAGCCAGCCCAAGGCAGGCCCTTAAGTAAAGCCCCCTGAAGAAAAGGCTTAAGGTAAAGCTACCTTGGAGCCTGGTCTTAGGTAAAGCCTCTTTGGAGGTAGACTTTAAGTAAAGCTACCCAAGAGTCTGGCCAGGATGGTTGCTATATCAATTACAACCTATCGACCAAGACAAACACCTCCACCAAGTCCCAGGTAAAGCCATCCAGGTGTCAGACCATAGGTAACGTAACCGAGGAGTAGGGCTTGAGGTAAAGCCAGCCAGGCCCTAGGTAAAGCTACCATTGAGGCAGACCATCGGTAAAGCTACCATGGAGTCGGAGCCTAGGTAAAGCTACCATGGAGTTAGACCATAGGTAAAGCAAACACGGAGCAAGGACACAGGTAAAAGCCATCTCGAAGCCAGCCGATAGGTAAAGTAACCCTGGATTCAGGCATCAAGTGGGGGGTGGTTATCAAATGAAATTACCAAAAATGATCGGCTACATCAAACGACCAACGTTTCAACTAAACACTAATTTTAACCGACCAACCGAGTGCAAATAGTCAACAAGTTGAATCGACCAATCACATTGCAGGGGCCCGGTGGGCTTACGCAAACGGCCGCAGTAAGACGTGAAAGCCCATATACCATGTTCAACCAATATATATGATAGTCCACATAATGTGTTAAACAAATATGCAGGCCTAGATACTATGCTAGGCCAACATACAAGGGCCTACCATGTCTGTAAACCACAGGCCAAACCCCGTATGACCTGAGCTATTTTCACCTAATCAGAAAACAGTGTAAATAATCAAATAGCCTCAATGGACATCTCCTATAGCTGTAAATGTATCTAGATATAAAGGTATATATGGAGAAACACTAATAAAGAGGCCTATCACAAAACGAGAATAAATATATGTTATAAAACGATGCTAAGCCATCATGCATGCTATCATACATAGGCTTGTTAAACCAACACACGTGATAGGACACATAATGTGTTAAACAAATATCCGTGTAGGCCTGCATACATACTATGCTAGGCCGACTTACATGGGCCTACTATGTCGGTAAACCACTGGCCAAGGCCTATATGACCTGAGCTATTTACACCTCGTCTATCAGGTAGAACTTGGCAACCGCATAATACAGGAAGTACTATATGGTATAGCTAACAATGCATAACCTATCACGCCCATGACGATCAACAAATATTACAATATAATTTAAAAAAAGTTACGCAACCTATATACATACAATGCTAACCAATATAGGCATATATACTATGTTAAACCTGCATGCAATATACTCTAAATAGCCATATATACGCTGTTAAACCAATATGCAGGTTAACCTATATACAGCCCTTATTAGGCAAATATCCCCGTTACCCACATAGGCCTATGTTTAGCCAGGACGAATGATAGCTTATATAGTGTGTTAAACAAATATGCTTGTAAACCTACATAAATAATATGCTAAGCCTGTGCTAAACAGATATGCGTGTAAACCCACATAAATACTATGCTAACCAGCATGGATGCTATCCTACATAGGCTTATATACTATGTTAGGCCTGCATACGTAATTACCCTATATAGTGTGTTAAATAAATATGCGTGTAAACCAAATAAATACGCCAAGACAATATCCGTGCTATAATAGATAGGCGTATATACTATGTTAGGCCTACATACTGCGTTAAACAAACATGTATGTAAGCCGACAAGGGCCTACAAATTATATCCAATGCATAGTTTAGCTAACGGTCATCACACACTATCCTACAAGCTGCCCACAAATTACCACAAATACCTGATACATAGCCTGGCTAATCATTAACACATAGTAGGCCCCAACACATAATATCTGGTGCATAGCCTCGCTAAATAAGCATAAACTCCCCAAAATTGGCATATCAATTATGTATGGTCTAGATTTAGTCACACATGTCATTTCAAAAGTCAGCTGGAAAGAAACTTTAGCCCGGTATATACTATGTTAAACCAGCATGCAATATACTCTAAATAGCCATATATACGCTGTTAAACAAATATGCGTGTAAACCTACATAAATACCACGCCAAGCCAACATCCATGCTATCATAGATAGGCGTATATACTATGTTAGACCTACATACTGCGTTAAACAAACATGTGTGTAAGCCTGCATACATATTATGCTAAGCCGACAAGGGCCTACAAATTATATCCAATGCATAGTTTAGCTAATGGTTATCACACAGTAGCCTGACTACAACTTGCCCACATAATACCTGATACATAGCTAGACTAATCATTAACACATAGTATCCGATGCATAGCCCGATGATGGGTTAACATATAGTATCCGATAAGTAGCTTGAGTATGCCCCCACATATAATATCCGGTACACAGCCTCGCTAATGGTTAGCACATAGTAGCCGATGCTGAGCCTGGCTATGGAATATCACATATTATCTGATGTGTAGCCTGACTAATGGTTAACATAGCTAGGCTAATGATTAACATAAAGTATCCAATGCACGGCTTGGGTAATGTATATAGTTAGCCTGTGTGTTATCTATGTAAACCCACATACTATGCTAAGCCGGTTATCCATAGACACAAATCTATGGTGATGCAAGAGTAATCAGCACCCTGACAACAGATACCTAGCATGATCATAGCCTACATTGCCTGATAACAGATACCTAGCCTGACAATAGCCTACATAGCTAGACAAAAGATACATAACTAGACAATAGATACCTAGCCTGACAACAGACACCAATCCTGGAATCAAATACATAGCCCGACAAACGATGCATAGCCCGACAGGGGCTAGCACATAGTATCCGAGGTATAGAATGAATCCAAAGCATAACTAGGTTAGTTTGACTATGGTTAACACACACACAGTGTCCGATGCATAGCTTAGCTAATGGATAACACATAGTAACCTATGCCTAGCCTGACTAGGGCTAATACATAGTACCCGATGAATGGCTCGACTAAGGCCAACACACAGTATCCGATGCACAACTTAGGATCGAATATGACGTCATCCAGGGCGGAGATGGTGGCTATGTTGATACCGTGATGGCCAGTGTAGGCTAGATCAAATAACCAGCGTTTCAACCAAACTACTGTCTTACGCTAAGTTTAACCAACCAACATACGCGAAGTTCAAACGAACAGCATTGACACCAAGTCCAAATAGGCTACGGCGGCTATGCCCAGATCAGCGTTTCAGCTAATCAAAATGAAAAACTTACGCTAATCAACCAACATCTACACCGAAGTCAAATGGGTTATGGTTAGTGAAGGCACCGGCAAAAGCTTTAGGCCCTAGACATAATTATAGCTATCAACGCGTACCAAAACAGCTATGCAGAAACCGTCAGGGCCATTACACATATTGTCCAGGTATGTTCTCCATCAAACCGAGACTTTAGACACCATCTCTGTAAAACAGCTACCAATTTATACTCTACCACAATAGGTATGTCAAAACTGTTACCGACTCCTAATCTAAGACAATGGTTACGTAACGCCCTTTATCAATTTAAGACCTTAAGCGATATCTTCGTAAAGACAACCACAATAGTTACGTTAAAAAGAGCTACCGACGCTCACCCTACCATAAAAGCTACGTACAGACGGCTAATATTGTATAACCTATCACAAGACTTATGTAAAAACAGCTATGCATAACCTGTCACACAATAACTGCGTAATGGCAGCTAACAGGGCCTACCCCATTAAAATAGCTACGAAAAGATAACATCCAATACATACCCTATCATATTAGCTATGTAAAGACAATAAATGCGTAAAGGCAGCTAACAATGCCTACCCCATTAAAATAGCTACGAAAAGATAACAGCCAATACATAACCTATCATAATAGCTATGTAAAGACAGCTAAAGATGCATAACCTAACTCAGTAATGATTGCTATTAAATAATGAACCATTACACTAGCCACGTAAAGACAGCTACCAACACCACAATAGCTACGTAAAAACAGTTATCGATCCGTGACCAAGATAATACCTACGTAAGACCTATATCAGTGCTAAGACAATAGCTCCGTAAGGATAACCTACCACTTCATGAACTACGACAACAGCAAGGTGTGGACGGCTACCGATACATTACTTATCACAGCTACCAACACATAACCCGTCACACTAGCTAAGTAAATAGCGCTACGATTGAATAGCCTATCACACAGGCCAAATGAGGGTCACTAACTAAACCATCACAATATCTCTGTACATGGCAGATGGCGTGATGATCCTCATCTTTATCGCACACATAACAGTAGGTTAGGTTAGAAGCACTCTGGCAAGCTTAGGTTAGTGGGTTGAAAATAATTTTTTCTAAAAACTACCCCTCTAGACGTGGTTGAACACCCAACAGTAGGTTAGGTTAGAAGCACTCTGGCCAGCCTAGGTTAGTGGGTTGAAAATAATTTTTTCTAAAAACTACCCCTCTAGACGTGGTTGAACCCTCCCCCAAGGCTACGATCAAGGTCACATCGACCGCCTGCATCATCCAAAACCACCCCTAACTTTCAAAGGTTGGTCGTATCTCCATCACGGGCATCACTGACCTGTGGTTGTAGAAGTTAGGGGTGGTTTTGGATGATGCAGGCGGTCGATGTGACCTTGATCGTAGCCTTGGGGGAGGGTTCAACCACGTCTAGAGGGGTAGTTTTTAGAAAAAATTATTTTCAACCCACTAACCTAGGCTGGCCAGAGTGCTTCTAACCTAACCTACTGTTGGGTGTTCAACCACGTCTAGAGGGGTAGTTTTTAGAAAAAATTATTTTCAACCCACTAACCTAAGCTTGCCAGAGTGCTTCTAACCTAACCTACTGTTATGTGTGCGATAAAGATGAGGATCATCACGCCATCTGCCATGTACAGAGATATTGTGATGGTTTAGTTAGTGACCCTCATTTGGCCTGTGTGATAGGCTATTCAATCGTAGCGCTATTTACTTAGCTAGTGTGACGGGTTATGTGTTGGTAGCTGTGATAAGTAATGTATCGGTAGCCGTCCACACCTTGCTGTTGTCGTAGTTCATGAAGTGGTAGGTTATCCTTACGGAGCTATTGTCTTAGCACTGATATAGGTCTTACGTAGGTATTATCTTGGTCACGGATCGATAACTGTTTTTACGTAGCTATTGTGGTGTTGGTAGCTGTCTTTACGTGGCTAGTGTAATGGTTCATTATTTAATAGCAATCATTACTGAGTTAGGTTATGCATCTTTAGCTGTCTTTACATAGCTATTATGATAGGTTATGTATTGGCTGTTATATTTTCGTAGCTATTTTAATGGGGTAGGCATTGTTAGCTGCCTTTACGCATTTATTGTCTTTACATAGCTAATATGATAGGGTATGTATTGGATGTTATCTTTTCGTAGCTATTTTAATGGGGTAGGCCCTGTTAGCTGCCATTACGCAGTTATTGTGTGACAGGTTATGCATAGCTGTTTTTACATAAGTCTTGTGATAGGTTATACAATATTAGCCGTCTGTACGTAGCTTTTATGGTAGGGTGAGCGTCGGTAGCTCTTTTTAACGTAACTATTGTGGTTGTCTTTACGAAGATATCGCTTAAGGTCTTAAATTGATAAAGGGCGTTACGTAACCATTGTCTTAGATTAGGAGTCGGTAACAGTTTTGACATACCTATTGTGGTAGAGTATAAATTGGTAGCTGTTTTACAGAGATGGTGTCTAAAGTCTCGGTTTGATGGAGAACATACCTGGACAATATGTGTAATGGCCCTGACGGTTTCTGCATAGCTGTTTTGGTACGCGTTGATAGCTATAATTATGTCTAGGGCCTAAAGCTTTTGCCGGTGCCTTCACTAACCATAACCCATTTGACTTCGGTGTAGATGTTGGTTGATTAGCGTAAGTTTTTCATTTTGATTAGCTGAAACGCTGATCTGGGCATAGCCGCCGTAGCCTATTTGGACTTGGTGTCAATGCTGTTCGTTTGAACTTCGCGTATGTTGGTTGGTTAAACTTAGCGTAAGACAGTAGTTTGGTTGAAACGCTGGTTATTTGATCTAGCCTACACTGGCCATCACGGTATCAACATAGCCACCATCTCCGCCCTGGATGACGTCATATTCGATCCTAAGTTGTGCATCGGATACTGTGTGTTGGCCTTAGTCGAGCCATTC
This sequence comes from Prosapia bicincta, assembly GCA_036971475.1. Lineage (NCBI taxonomy): Eukaryota > Metazoa > Arthropoda > Insecta > Hemiptera > Cercopidae > Prosapia > Prosapia bicincta. The sequence goes on along the minus strand of JBAIZL010000001.1, from coordinate 171,149,224 downwards.
ATCGGGTACTATGTATTAGCCCTAGTCAGGCTAGGCATAGATTACTATGTGTTATCCATTAGCTAAGCTATGCATCGGACACTGTGTGTGTGTTAACCATAGTCAAACTAACCTAGTTATGCTTTGGATTCATTCTATACCTCGGATACTATGTGCTAGCCCCTGTCGGGCTATGCATCGTTTGTCGGGCTATGTATTTGATTCCAGGATTGGTGTCTGTTGTCAGGCTAGGTATCTATTGTCTAGTTATGTATCTTTTGTCTAGCTATGTAGGCTATTGTCAGGCTAGGTATCTGTTATCAGGCAATGTAGGCTATGATCATGCTAGGTATCTGTTGTCAGGGTGCTGATTACTCTTGCATCACCATAGATTTGTGTCTATGGATAACCGGCTTAGCATAGTATGTGGGTTTACATAGATAACACACAGGCTAACTATATACATTACCCAAGCCGTGCATTGGATACTTTATGTTAATCATTAGCCTAGCTATGTTAACCATTAGTCAGGCTACACATCAGATAATATGTGATATTCCATAGCCAGGCTCAGCATCGGCTACTATGTGCTAACCATTAGCGAGGCTGTGTACCGGATATTATATGTGGGGGCATACTCAAGCTACTTATCGGATACTATATGTTAACCCATCGTCGGGCTATGCATCGGATACTATGTGTTAATGATTAGTCTAGCTATGTATCAGGTATTATGTGGGCAAGTTGTAGTCAGGCTACTGTGTGATAACCATTAGCTAAACTATGCATTGGATATAATTTGTAGGCCCTTGTCGGCTTAGCATAATATGTATGCTGGCTTACACACATGTTTGTTTAACGCAGTATGTAGGTCTAACATAGTATATACGCCTATCTATGATAGCATGGATGTTGGCTTGGCGTGGTATTTATGTAGGTTTACACGCATATTTGTTTAACAGCGTATATATGGCTATTTAGAGTATATTGCATGCTGGTTTAACATAGTATATACCGGGCTAAAGTTTCTTTCCAGCTGACTTTTGAAATGACATGTGTGACTAAATCTAGACCATACATAATTGATATGCCAATTTTGGGGAGTTTATGCTTATTTAGCGAGGCTATGCACCAGATATTATGTGTTGGGGCCTACTATGTGTTAATGATTAGCCAGGCTATGTATCAGGTATTTGTGGTAATTTGTGGGCAGCTTGTAGGATAGTGTGTGATGACCGTTAGCTAAACTATGCATTGGATATAATTTGTAGGCCCTTGTCGGCTTACATACATGTTTGTTTAACGCAGTATGTAGGCCTAACATAGTATATACGCCTATCTATTATAGCACGGATATTGTCTTGGCGTATTTATTTGGTTTACACGCATATTTATTTAACACACTATATAGGGTAATTACGTATGCAGGCCTAACATAGTATATAAGCCTATGTAGGATAGCATCCATGCTGGTTAGCATAGTATTTATGTGGGTTTACACGCATATCTGTTTAGCACAGGCTTAGCATATTATTTATGTAGGTTTACAAGCATATTTGTTTAACACACTATATAAGCTATCATTCGTCCTGGCTAAACATAGGCCTATGTGGGTAACGGGGATATTTGCCTAATAAGGGCTGTATATAGGTTAACCTGCATATTGGTTTAACAGCGTTTATATGGCTATTTAGAGTATATTGCATGCAGGTTTAACATAGTATATATGCCTATATTGGTTAGCATTGTATGTATATAGGTTGCGTAACTTTTTTTAAATTATATTGTAATATTTGTTGATCGTCATGGGCGTGATAGGTTATGCATTGTTAGCTATACCATATAGTACTTCCTGTATTATGCGGTTGCCAAGTTCTACCTGATAGACGAGGTGTAAATAGCTCAGGTCATATAGGCCTTGGCCAGTGGTTTACTGACATAGTAGGCCCATGTAAGTCGGCCTAGCATTGTATGTATGCAGGCCTACACGGATATTTGTTTAACACATTATGTGTCCTATCACGTGTGTTGGTTTAACAAGCCTATGTATGATAGCATGCATGATGGCTTAGCATCGTTTTATAACATATATTTATTCTCGTTTTGTGATAGGCCTCTTTATTAGTGTTTCTCCATATATACCTTTATATCTAGATACATTTACAGCTATAGGAGATGTCCATTGAGGCTATTTGATTATTTACACTGTTTTCTGATTAGGTGAAAATAGCTCAGGTCATACGGGGTTTGGCCTGTGGTTTACAGACATGGTAGGCCCTTGTATGTTGGCCTAGCATAGTATCTAGGCCTGCATATTTGTTTAACACATTATGTGGACTATCATATATATTGGTTGAACATGGTATATGGGCTTTCACGTCTTACTGCGACCGTTTGCGTAAGCCCACCGGGCCCCTGCAATGTGATTGGTCGATTCAACTTGTTGACTATTTGCACTCGGTTGGTCGGTTAAAATTAGTGTTTAGTTGGAACGTTGGTCGTTTGATGTAGCCGATCATTTTTGGTAATTTCATTTGATAACCACCCCCCACTTGATGCCTGAATCCAGGGTTACTTTACCTATCGGCTGGCTTCGAGATGGCTTTTACCTGTGTCCTTGCTCCGTGTTTGCTTTACCTATGGTCTAACTCCATGGTAGCTTTACCTAGGCCCCGACTCCATGGTAGCTTTACCGATGGTCTGCCTCAATGGTAGCTTTACCTAGGGCCTGGCTGGCTTTACCTCAGGCCCTACTCCTCGGTTACTTTACCTATGGTCTGACACCTGGATGGCTTTACCTGGGACTTGGTGGAGGTGTTTGTCTTGGTCGATAGGTTGTAATTGATATAGCAACCATCCTGGCCAGACTCTTGGGTAGCTTTACTTAAAGTCTACCTCCAAAGAGGCTTTACCTAAGACCAGGCTCCAAGGTAGCTTTACCTTAAGCCTTTTCTTCAGGGGGCTTTACTTAAGGGCCTGCCTTGGGCTGGCTAAATCCCCGCTGCAGGGATGCTATGCCTGAGGTTTGGGTGGGTCTACCTCCAAGATAGTGTGTTAACTCTGCAGGTTTGCCCCTTGCCCTGCATCAGCCAATTTATTTAGGGTAGAACACTCTAGTTAGGGTATGCCTACTACTTGCCTAGACTCGCTCAAGCGCTGATACGTCATCAGATAACCGTTAAATCTTTCCAAAAGTTACCCCCACCACCGGAGCTATTCCGGGGTTACTTTACCTAAGGATCGGCCTTGAGATGTCCGTACCCGAGGGCTAGCTCCGTGTTAGCTTTACCTAAGGCCTAGCTGCCGGGTGGCAGGGCTCGGGTTGGCTTTAACCGATAGCGTGCTCCATATTGGCTCTACCTTGGCTGGTTTAACTGATGCCTGGGTGGATTTTACCTAGGACCCCGATTATTTTTGGCGATCTAAAAACAGGTGAAACCGCCCGCACAGCCCACCAAGATGGACTTTAACCATACCATATACGGTCATTTGATCCAGCCGGTCGATTTTCGGCAATTTTATATTTTTTGTAAAAACTACCCCTAGGTGAAACAGCCCTCGCAACGGTCCAAAAGGGCCTCTACACGTATCCCGTACTGTCTGTTGATCCAACCGATTGATTTTCGGCAATTTCGTATTTTTTGTAAAAACTACCCCTAGGTGAAACTACCCCTACAGTAGCGATATTGCACTCTAGACTTACCCCGTCAGTCAAGACACGATTTTCCAAAATTTTTTCGAAAACTACCCCCCACCCCCCAATCCACCCCCGGAGCTGCCCCCGGAGATGGTCCTGAACGTAGCCGAGGTCACCCCCCACACGTAGGTCAGGTTAGGTTTGATCAAATTTGGCTAGCTTGGGTTAGTGGGTTGAAAATAATTTTTTTCGAAAAACTACCCCCCACCCCTCTAAACGTGGTCGAAACCACCCCCAGGGCTACGGTCGGGGTAGCGACGTCTGCCCGCATCATCCGAAACTACCCCTACAGTCCTGGGTTACGTAGCGGCCGATTTTTTTTTTTTTTTTCGAAAAACTACCCCCTACCCCCCTGAACGTGGTCGAAACCACCCCTTGGTCTAGGGTCAGGGCTGGGGTGACCTTGAGCATCATCCAAAACTACCCCTATAGTCCTAGGTTACGTAGCGGCCGAGTTTAGGGGTGGCTGTGCTATTCTAGGGTCATTCCTACTGCTGAGCCTTTTACCGTTATCGATCGTCAATGGGGATATACGGGTGATCCTCTATGGGAGTAGCAAATGATGAATTGGAGTATAGACCTAATTGTGAGAAGAGAAGGTAAAATAGAGGTAGAATATTATGACTTGTAAAGTGAAACATTCAACCAAATAAGATTTTATTTTGGTATTTTTATCCTTTGGAGGGAATGAACTAGCTGAAGTAAACAGATAAGTTACTATCATGAAGTAACTATAATGGTCCCTGTCACAAGATTAAAACTGATAAAACTGAATGATGTGGTCATCCGTAATAAACATTACACAAACACCTACATGACGGATTCTATCCCAGGCGCTACTTGGTCACGTGTTACAATGCGACATTTATACCGCCATTTTTCCCTCTAATTTCAACATACAACCAGACGGGACGTCTCTTTACAATCTGTTTCGTTTCAGCTACAATAGAACATAGTTGTCTTAAGTTGTCTTAGAAATTGTCACACTGATTGTTAAAATTCTATTATTCGTTATTTTTAATATGAATTAACGAAACGAAACTTAACAAATTTATTGTTTGTAATAAAAACAAATATCCACAAATAAATTTAAACCCTCAATTTAATTCATTTCTTTATTTAGCCTAGTACACACGCCACTGTCTTATAAAAGCTATTACACTCTTTGACGTATGTTTTGATAAAAAAAGGAGGCACTTGCTAAACCTATGCCTTACGGGTCGCGTTCTTCGTGTCATTCTTCCAGGTCATTTTAAAAAATTAAAATTGATAAATCCACCTATTTTAATCCTTGCTATTTTAAAATTTCCCCGCCCCATTGAAGGTGTTCAGTGCTCTGTCGAATATAAGGAATAGTTCTCCAGGGAAAAAATACAGGAGTGCAAGTAGACGATTGTTTTGTGAATCAGCAGGTTAGGTGTAGACCGGTATCCATCGATTCTCTGGATTGGTTACATGTTTTCAAAACCCTCAACAGATCTGCAACTAAATGAAAGGTTTCATCTTTAACAATATTCAATCTAGATTTCCAGGCGTGCACTGCACGGGATAAAGGCCAAGTACGAATTCAACTTTTTTCTTCTGAATTTCTCATTTAATTATCAGTGTTAGAGTTAGTACACTAACTTCTATTATATCCTTTACTTTACGAAAGTACATTTATTCTCATTTAATTTATTTTATCTCACTGAGCTTTCTGCCACAATTTTTAAATTCTATTTCTTTCGTGTTACAATCTTTTAAGAGTTTTTGCAGTTTAAGAACGATTTTGCAGATTGTTTAGACTAATACATCGAATTTTCCTCAAAATTTCTTCTTCAGTGTATTAAAAATAATGAAAATTTCAATTTTAAGTTTTTACTGCTTGAAAAAAAATATTAAAGGATAAGTAAAGGGTTGGCATAAAGTTTATTTACAGTAAGTTTTAAAAGTTAGGCCTATAGTAGAAAAACAACAAATATTGTATCACCTTTACCTCAGGTAGATAACCAGAAAAATCTAACTATATTGTACATTGTAAATAAAAGAAGGCTTTTATTTGGTCGAATCTCATCTAATGTTAATTTCTTGTTTACGTAGGCCCATCGAACACGTCCATATTTTATAGGTTCAAACGAGCACAAATTACAATTTTCGGGTAAAAAAATTAAACATTGAAATAATAGTATTTCTGTACTTTCGACAGCCAAATGTAAACAAAAAACTGTTTTATTTTTCTGTGAGCATATGCTTTATAAGGGTGCATATAGTATTCTAACAAGTAGTAAAATTTTCACGAAGATGTGACATTTTAGTGCCAATACCAATCAGTATAAATATTAAATCAAGATAAGGGCAAAACATTTTAAGTATTTATATAAGGATTCATGTATCATAGGTGGTTTTCTGCCAATAAAACTAGAGAGCAGTTCAGGTGGTGTAAGCAATGGTAAATATTTAAACTTCTTTAATTCTACATCTCTAAAGAATGTATGTAAGGATATAGTTATTCCCAATGTATATTGCATTGTAGACATCACGGTGAAAAACGATTTCGGTAAGCAATGTAATACATCTATTTTATTTAAAAAAAACAAGACGTGAATGATAATGACTGTTTTGTAGATTTTTTCACTTTAAAAAATCTCTCCGTTCTTCGGTCGACATGTTAAATACATTTTTATAGTTAGTATCAGAATGATTTTAGTTCGTTCGGCTGTGTCTGATCTCAAGACAAAGTCTGCTAATACTCAATCACTTCTCAAAACTGTCTCCTTTGTTATATATTTTACGAATCTCATCACTAGCAATACCAGTTAATAAATAACTCCTAATTACAAACTTAATATTTCAATTTGAATATTCTCTATTCTTCGTTGATAGAAAATTACTTCAGTTAAGCAACCCTAACCAAGAGCTTATAAAACGTTTTGTAGTAAATCTTTAGACGTTGATAGCGCCTATTTATGATTATAATCATAAATATTTACTACCGATGATCACGGTAATTTTTCACTATACTTTAGATTTACTGAAATTTTACTGATAATCTCGTTTTATTTTTATGGTAGGCGAACAAAAAGACTATCTACGATCAAAACATTGGGCGTCCTGATAAAGTTTACAACGGGCATCGGCTATTTTCTAGCTATAATTGCCGATACTTAGTATGGTATTCATATCGTATAGTATCCTTGCAAGCAAGATTCAGTACAGTGGTCTTAGAGAGCCAAGCAACATTAATTTATGTATGTAATGTAATCAATAATGTTCTACATACGTATTTTGTGCATTCTTAATTATAGTATTAGGGTTCATTAGAACTCCTGTTTTTTTTTCTAGTGTACAGGAAGCTATTTCCGTGTAATCCAAGTTTTCGGTAATCCGACGGTGTCTCGGTCCCATCTACCTCGAATTATCCATGCACTACTGTATTTGTTTCCGTACCAATGATCACCATACTTGAACCAGTTTTTCATGCAACTCTAAAGTGAGTGAAAATCCCATAGATATTAAAGTTACTCTTGGGACTAGAATATCGAGGATAAACATAATAGATTTATTACATTGCTTTCTGAAAACGTTTTGATTCCTAGCTACACTGCAATACACATTGGGAAGAACTATATCCTTACATATAATCTTCAGAGATGTAGAAATGAAGAATTTTAAATATTTACCATTGCTTAAACCGCCTGAACTGCTCTCTAGTTTAATTGGCTTATTAACACCTATGATACATGTATCCTTAAATAAGTACTTAAAATGTTTTGCCCTTATGGTCATAGAATGTGTGTATATATCCACGTGTTCTTTCTTATCTACATTATTTATATCTTTCAAACTATTTTTGAGTATTTGGATGAAAAAAATATATATAATGTTATTATTGATAAAAATGATGTTGTATGGCCTATAAATAACGCTAGCTCTTTAATACCTTGGTCATTCATTTGGAAATGTTGAGATATTGTTGCCAAGTGTTTCATTAGAGTCCTCGATATAAGTACTTCAGGAATTTGTAAACTTGCTATTTTAGGACATACAGCTGTGGATTTGCGAACTTATCTTGGAGAGAACTATGCTATGTATTTACAGACACAATTTTGATATGGAAACATAAACAGCCGACACTCCGAAAGCCATTCTGACGCGTTTGTTTACTTGATGACCAAACGTATCTTAATGTTCCGGTCAATGCATCTCGTTCTTTTCCCTTGGTGCTCTTAGATACTATAGGATGGATAAAGTATTTATTTTTTAACTTAACTTGCTTTTCAAATTAATTGTCATAGCATCTCTATCATATTTTAAGAATCTAAAAGTGACTATTATTTGCTGTATATTCTTACAATTTCGTAGCATTGCAAACATGGTAACACTAGTCTGCAACACATGTATTAACAGATGTAACACTTAATATGGCCTACTCCATATATATTTACTAAAGGTTAATACCAATGTATTCAATAAACATATTAATAAAATAAAATATAGACTACCAGCGGCTAAAGTCGAGGATAGAAACAAATATTTCCGTTTTTATACGACCATTTTGACGTTGGGAAGATACCATAAATTATTTACGTTTACGCCGTATGTAAATGAGAGAAAGGGATGGAAAAGATAGAATGCAAAAAGTCAGTTTTTCGGGCCTTCGTCCACGAGAGTACTTTATCGTTGTTTGGCTTGGACCTATGTTTGTTTACACCAGATAGCCTGATATCACCAGACAATATAAACTGACAACACTCGCACAGATGTTATTTAGGTTCATGTATACAATACAGAGATTAACGAAAGATGATTCAGTATTTATTAACCTTCAACTACCGTGCTGGAATTTCTGTCACTTTACTGCTGCCGATTACATCAGAGGCACGAAATGTCTAAGTGTGATTTTTTGTGTGGTTTAACAATTTATCTTGCATTTACTTTATAAAAATTGTTTTTGAATATTCTGATTGCAATGGGACTAGTAGGGTAAACGTAGTTTTATGAGAGCAGTCATATTTTATTTACTAATTGAAAACTGTAGTAAATAAAACCTACAGATTTTAGCGCAGTTTAGCTAAAAAGACTTATAACCGCACGATAATTAACATACACTAATTATTTCTCGTTCACTGATTGTACATACTTAACTTTATATTAAAGATAACATTTGACACATTATAAGCTTTATTTATGGAAACTGGCATTACAAATAATAACTCAATTTTGACAGCAGTATTTACACAGCAGCTCAGAAAATTCTAGACATATTGACTGTACAAAGACAGCTTACAAAGTGTAACTAATCTTTCTATTTTTTGTTGCTGGACAAATTCTACATTGTTTATAACAATTTATCTATACAAATAGATAAATTTGTTAATTTCTGGAGGTTGCAGTTTTTCGAAATCATCTTCATCGTCTGATGGACTTCATTGAGATTCGGTATCATGACCTTTTGCTCAATTACTTCTTCACTCTGTGGCACAATTCCCCTATTCTCTTTGATGCCTTATAAGAGTTGGTCATTAGATACAGCACCTGAATCACTGTCTTCTTCGGATAACCCGTTGCTGATGCTCAGGCATAATGACGGCAGTTAAAGATTAAGCTTGGAAATTGTAGATATTGGCATAATAGGTTTTCTGGATATATAAGCTGATAAAGATAAGTCGATGAAATGATGTGGGTCAAAAATTTCCCTTTTTTGTCGTTTATTCTAAGTTGTATAAAGGTTGAACAAATATAAGGTCTACTTATTTATAGTTTTTTTTAATTTACTGTTATAGTAGAAGTTTTACATTAACTGATGGCTGAAAAGTCATTCCGCTGCCCTCGCTAACGATACCATCCTTTTTAAGAGAACAAAGAAAATAACACGAAAAGAGAAGAAAATTAATTACCCAACGAAGAATGAGAAAACAAACATAAATGTTTAGATATTCTAAGTAAAAATGGAAAGAAAATATATGACAATTAGGTAGACAAAATACATTAAAAAAAAATTAAATAAATACATTAATTTTTAAAAAAATATCAATTTGGGACAAACAGTTATCTTTTCAAGTTGAATCGTTCAAGCACAGAGTCTTTAAAATGCTTAAAGCACATGGACAGGCTGCATTGAAACACTGCTCCAAGTTATAAAGATTACTTTGACAGACATGACGTAAACAAACGTACTAGAACTTCTATCGGGGTGACGCCTGTTTATATTTTCATATCACAAACATTTCTGTAAATAGATGTAGCATAACTTCTGTCCAAGACAAGGTCACGAACACGACTCTTTCTGTTGGTTATGTTGCATAGTTGGAAACATGATAATTTTGGGAGATTTATTGTTAATGGGATATATTACGCCAAATCACCCCTTGGTAACCCCGTACATGCCCGGCGAATTTTCATGACGTAGGACTAGGAGCTTCGAAAATCTTCGAATGCCCATGTTTGGGCAATATTTTAGATTCTGGCTAGTTTTACCTAAATTCACCCACAGCGACACCCGCAGTCCCATCTCGGATTGCGCATGGCCAACTTCGGTGCTAGGATTAGACTCAGCATTATTAAAAACCCCGAGTGATGATTTTATAACGATCCCTTGGCCTCTGACCTTTTTACCCCAATTACCCCTTTGCTACTCCCGTAGAGCCCACACCCGTCCATCCCTGGTCTCTTTCGATGACGGTATTGAATTCAGCATCCTCAAAAACCCCCGAGTGGTTATGTTCCAGCGATTTTTTGAAATTTGACTTTTTCACTCCAATTCACCCCTTTGGTACTCGCGTGGAACCATACTAGTGCATCCCCGGCGACTTTCGGTGACGGCATTAAATTCCGCCTTACCAAAATCCCCCGTGTGGTTATTTTCTAGTAATTTTTTGGCTTTTGACTTTTTTACTCCAAATCATCCCTTTGGTACTAACGTAGAGTCAAAACCGTCCATCCTCGGTGACTCTAGATGACGTCATTGAATTTAGCATCCTCAGAAACCCTCGAACGGTCATTTTCCCGCGATTCTTAGGCATTTGACATTTTCACCCCAATTCATCCCTTTGGCACTCGCGTAGAACCACACCAATGCATTCCCGGTGACTTTCGGTGACGGCATTGAATTCCGCCTCATCAAAATTCCCCGAGTTTTTATTTTCTAGTATTTTTTTTTACTTTTGAAATTTCTACCCCAAATCATCCCTTTGGCACTCACGTAGAGTCTCATCTGTCCATCCCCGGTGACTTTCGATGGCGGCATTGAATTCAGCATCCTCAAAAACCCCCGAGTGGTTATGTTGCAGCGATTTTTGACTTTAGACGTTTTCACCCCAATTCACCCCTTTGGTACTCGTGGGGAACGATACCAGTGCATCCCCGGCGACTTTCGGCGACGGCATTAAATTCCGCCTTACCAAAATCCCCCGAGTGTTTATTTTGTAGTAATTTTTTGTTTTTTTACTTTTTTACCCCAAATCATCCCTTTAATACTAACGTAGAGTCACAACCGTCCATCCTCGGTGACTCTAGATGACGCCATTGAATTTAGCATCCTCAAAAACCCCCGAATAGTCATTATCCCGCGATTTTTGGACATCTGACATTTTTACCATAATTCAACCCCTTTTGTACATGGGTTTAGCCTCACCAGTACATCCCCGGTGACTTTCGATGACGACATTAAATTCAGCATCTTCAAAAACCCCCGAGTGGGGAGTTTCCAGCGATTCTTTGTCCAATTCAAATATATACATTATGTAGTACGATTGATATCTATGTGGATGCCAGCAATGTTGCCAAGTTTGTGGCTGCCATAATGTTAGTGAATGTTTGAAATATACAGTAAATTTATATACAGGAGGCGACTATGCTGCCCCTGGCGGAAATGTTACGAACTTGTGATATACAAATCCCGTTCACTATGCTATCAATACGAGTACCGTTTGGTTTTTACAAATTATTTTTTAAAAATTCCGAACGACCATAGAACTTCCTAATACAGATTACCACCAATAAAACACTTCTTATTACACTTATTGACAAGATTTTTATTTCAATTATTGTCAAAGGGTGTTACATTATCATGGATTACTATGTGGCAGCCGTATACGGCTGCCACAAGTACCCGGCTGCCAGTTTGAATGCAAAATGACCAATGTATGGTCTCCGTATAGTTAGCAGGCTGTATATATATATATATTGTTTTCTAGTAGAATAATCAAAACAACTGAGGTTATATAAAAACGATAATTATTTATTACGTTTTATTATTATAAACTTTTTTTTGGCAAACATTACCATCTTTAACAGTAATGATTAGCTAATAATTAATGTTAATTATAATAATGTTAACAATAACTAATCGTCCTAACACCAAGATAACATATGTCCGAGGTTACTCACACAACGATTAGGAGAAGGTGAGGTTTAAGAGAGATATGCCCGATTTTTAGACAGATGAGGGTCGACTCAGTTATGGTGTAGGTGGATTCTTGAGCTAAACCGTCACTGCTAAGGCTACGCTTTTGAGCTGTTTCAAGCGTATCCCGCATCGGTCTGTGATGCTTAAGTATTGCAAGATTTTGGTGTGTAGTTGGGAACTGAACGGTAGAAAAACGTTTAGGTAACTATATAAATATCCCTATTCTCTGAAGCAAATAATGTTTATTTTAAAAATTGAGATGCTAGATTGCCAAATTACAGAATTAGGGCAGATGGCTAGGAAATTTAATTTTGAATATAGTGTGATGGAATTCATTAAAATTCCGCAAGGATGATCTCGAATAATTTTTTCAACTACTCCGCCAAGTCATCCTTTATAGAGAATCTTTTCCTTTCCACACATCTGGTTTCATTTTTGAATTTTCTTATGTCGATCTAAAACTCCAGAATAGGCATATTTCTTGTTAGGTTTGTACTTGCTACTTCTCTTTAAAAAAATCATTATATTTTTGTAGCCATTGCTTTAATCACCTGAATTGCTTAGCTTATAGTTGGATTAATAACTATCTTGTCAGACACTATTACCTCCCCTTAGAGATGCTTTAGAACAAGATACGTTTATACGGAACATTGGCACGTAAAAGTGTTCAAAATATAGGCTATTTAATTCTTTAGGTTTTCCATTAAAAATCTATCTCTAGATTGAGTCCACAGGAAAACTGACTTTTTGATGAACATAAAAAACTACGTTCAATGGTAATAAAATAACGAACTATTTGAAAAAATTAGGACCATAGTTGTATTATTGTTTTTAATGAAAACGTTTTACATAATTCATGATAAATTTAATTATGACTCATGACTGGACGACCTCAATTACACTGTTTTCGTGCTAAATTTAATTGATATTGAAGTTTCGTTTTAAGAAAAATCATAATCACTGATCACTATTGTGTTAATTTAAAGAAAAGATAGAAACTGGTAAGTTAATTACTTCACAATGCGACAATACTCTCAAATCGTTGCTCTATTACACCTTACTGTATATTATTTTTACTCTTAACTTAATTTATTAAAGGAACAAAAGTGTAATTTGTAGTGATAACGATGAAATGTAACTATACTAAGCATACCAAGTATTGCGTTGGAGGGGGCAGCTACGTAATAAAAAGATCTTACAACTATAACAGTTAAACACAAGTACTAACAGCAGCTTTTATTTTGTATAAAGCTAAGTTCACACCAATACAGGAAACCTTTACTATAACATAGGCTAAATATTATAGAACAGGGGAAGTTATATAGTCCGGATATAGTAGGCCTATATTATTACACTGTTGATATTACTAGTTGATATTATTACACTTTTACAGTAATTAATGTTTCAGCATTTTAGATTCTGAAGACCAAATTAATACAAACTGGGAGTCTAACAAGAGGAAGTAGCAGATAGTGTAAGTGTTAGTTATGACTCTGATATGTAAATACCCTCTTTAGAAAATTTAGCACCCTATGAGGCATCAGGCAGATTAAGGGAATTAAGTTATAATTTGGGTTTAAGTCTATCTAATCCCATATGTGTTACCTATTTAGTTTTCGAAAATATCTAAAATAATATATAGCTATGAATTTTAGAAAATATGGTTCATCATAAAATTTACATTAGACGTGTTATCGTGGTATCTAAAGAAACAAAAATAGACCGAATGGGAACAGGTAGGGGAAGTTAGTAGAAAGTATTTCTTACCACTTACGTTTAGACTAAATATATTTTCTCATTGAAAGCCAATTTTTGAGACGGGTAAAGATGAAGTACAATGTAGGATCAGTAAAACCTATCTTAGGAAGTGATAGATTAATATAAGAATATCGTAAGTGTTCAGTATGTGTGATATTGAGAAATGGCGAAATATTTTATTGCAATTATGTTTTAAAAACAAATGTATCCTCTAGCTAATCACATGGCATATTACTAAAATATATCCAACAGGGGCACATACTTAACCGAATTTGTTTCTAAATAGAACAAAAAATATTTAAATAATTCATTTTTTAATAACTTTACGAAGAATCTATCAGTATATGTACGGACTATAGTATTCATAAGTGAATAAAATAATATCCTATTAAAAGGTTATGTTTCTAGCCTAGTGAAATAGTATCTACAGAATTAGGATCATATGGAATGATTAACTATGATTGCTATTACATTGATTTCAATACATATTGTTTGTATCCAAGAAAGAGATAAATGGATTACGTTCCCAAGTTAAACCGTAATATTAAAATTTTTTGTACAAGTATAAAGAGATTTTCTCTAAGCACATATTTTTTTAAAAAGTAACGATATTTTCTAGAAACATGACACATTTTGGAATGGATTATTCATAGTCCTAGCGCACATTAAGTATTTCCTCGAGTCAATTAAGTTGTATTTTGCTCCGAAAACATTCTCAATATTAAAGGGCATTGTATTATATAAACAGGTTCAATTTCGTATTAATTGGTTTTTAAGTTAAATATTATTTGCTAATTGCTTATTTTTTACATTCCTTAAAAAAAATTTAAAGCTACTTATTAGGGATATTTACAAAAATAGACTATTTATAAAAATATACACAAAACTATTTACACTAAGCAGTTTGAAAATTTATAGCTTTAGACATCACTACCATCGGTCTGAAACATTTAAAAAAAAAAACAGACAACCTCGGACGACCGAACATTTTCCATATTGACACAGTGAGACACACAAGAATAGTCAGCTTCTACCCGACGCCAAGTGACTACTAAACTCAGCAAGGCAGCAGACTTGGCATAAAATCTGACGACGCCACTATCTATCATATTTATAACATCTGAAAAAAAGAAAACTCTTTAGCTACAAATATCTGATTATTATCTTTAGCTGCCGATTTCAAGAAGCGATAAATATCCTTTGGGCATCACGGACGTTTAGGCTGGTACGTAACCCATCACAAATAAACTGTTTTGAAATAAATGGCGACGAAACTGATGACGAGAAGTTGACGCCTTTATGGTTAATGGATTGTTACGAACATTACTCGTCAGCAGGAAGAAATAGAATTACGTAAGTACTCTATCTCCACACGGTAGTAATACGTCACAGGACGTAACATAATCCCGTAATCTGCTTTTTTAATAACAGATACAGAATTCCAAGTCTCCAGATCGATATGACGTGGAACCACGTCTTATCGAAATTTATTTGTAATTAAAGTTAATAAATATAAATCCCTTGTATAATATGTTAACTTTAAAGGCTTTACTTTAATATTACAAAGTAATTTTTAATACTGGATTATTTGTAAATTACTTCTAATATTTCTATTATTCCTAATTGTTTGAACGCCCCCTAAAAGTTCATCACGTATAAAAGCTGCATATATCACGCTCTCATATTATTCTTTCATAATTCCTATTTTACTCATATCTACTACAGCTTACTATAGTTGTCATTTTATTCAACAATAATGATTGAGTTGTAAGTTAGACTTAGAGTAGCATTCACTGATGATGATGACTTTGTAATTGAAACGAGTATGAGTAAATAAATGAATAATTTGTGAGTTTTGTGTATGTTTTTATTTGTTTTAAAGGATGGAGCTGTTCAAGTGTAAGACCTAAATATTACAGTTCCTTTTATCTAGTTAGAGCAAACTGCTTAAATAACTAATTTATGTTTAAACTTTATTATTAAAGGAATAAATCATTTACAAATTACCTGTTCTCTCTACTTATTGTAATTAAAAATATATACAATTGTAATTTTACTACCATCCATGAAGTAATATATGTAAACATTTTTTCCTTGAGTCCTAGCCTTATCCTAACAGGGTCAACAGTCAGCCTGACAAGAAGGTAATTGTACAATACAAATTATTTACAAATATATCAAAGTATACATTCCAATTTAGCTATTTAGACATATACACCATTCAAAGCCTGGAAAGGGATATATTAAAAAAATCTCTTTTAAAGATTAATTTTAAATTCTTCCTTCGGGGTCTGTATTGAAAGTTAATTCGCCTACAAAAGTTACAATCAAGCGTTAATAGAAAAGTCAATGGCTATTACAAATAAAACATAAAATGTGTACAATCTATTTATAAGTGAAATAGAGTTATTACTCTATTAATAGAGTCATGTGTGTCCTCTAATAGTCTTTAAACGATTACTGTACTGTTAAATAGATGCAATTTTATTTCTATGTGCTACACTGGTATGGAAGTTTGTTTCATATTTTAAAAAGTTTTCAACATCGAGAATTGTTGAAGTGTGGATTTAATAATAAGATTATATAATTAATAATTAAAATTGACACAGTGATATCTTCCACTGATTGCCATTTCCGACAAAATGGAGACGTGGGAGCCTATTGTACATTATTATAAAGGTATATAACACAATACAACTTGTCACACAGGGGTAATGCGCAAAGTACAATACACAATGCCGCCTGATGTAAGAATACATTATTAGTGTGTGACGTCAGAGCTCGTCTTCAATATGGCAGACTGTAACATAAGGCTTGACAACTTCCTTGTTTAATATATGAAAATCATTTTCCATCTAATAATCACACATTTTACAATATCTATAAATATTAGAAAGAAAATATTTTCTAACAATAGAAGAAGAATAGAATGAACAATATTTAAATACACAGTTTTAAGGAGAAAGTGACAGGAATTTGGATACAAAATTTCAAATGTTTCCACCTGAAAATAATATCCGACACACTACAAGGTTTAATCGAAACAAGGAGGGACCTAATTCTATCCTTACCGTGTTAGATGATATGTCGAGCATTGACTCCTAGACTTGGTTACATTTAACTCCTACAAGGAAAACTACTTACCTCTCATCGACAGTAAAACTGTTTTTGAACAAATAGGGAAATATATATATATATATATATATATATATATATATATATATATATATATATATATATATCGCAATATGTATTCTTGTGTATTAATAAAGAACTGAGTCAAAACACAAATACAAGAACTATCATTGAATTTACAATTCAAAGCTTTTCGTTGGCTTACAGTACCAACATCATCACCTGACTCAGTTCTTTATATATATATATATATATATATATATATATATATATTTAAAACAACATAGGGTATTCAAATACAAGAATATTTATTAATTTATATTCAACGCTTTTCGTTGGTAAACAGTAAAATTAAATTATTGTCATTTTCATTCCTGATCATGTTGGTACTGTTTACCAACGAAAAGCTTTGTATATAAATTAATAAATATTCTTGTATTTGAATAACCTATGTTGTTTTAAATTAATAAACAAGAAAACGTATTATATATATATATATATATATATATATATATATATATATATATATATATATACAACAATTAACTTATTAAAAAAAAACTTTAGAGTTGACAGGTGTTACACATCCATGTGTTTCTTTACATTCGACTGGAACCCACTTCAAGTTTGTAAATATCAGAATGAAATAGCTGAATAAAGCACGTGGCTTTATATCCTTCTGGTGTGGGATTGCTTTATATGATGAATAGAATTACTCTTAGGGTGGAATATTGTAATACTCTTACATGAAAATGTGTCTAAATATAGAAACGTGAATTCATGTAATTTTCATGTGCTATATTTTCATGTAATATACTGTCATATATTTTAATTTAGGCCTAAGTTGGTGTAGAGGTCACTAACAGCCTATTTATAAGTTACCGTCATTTATTAGTTTAAATATTATTTTTTTTTGTTAGTTAAGGTAAACTTGAATATATTTTTGTGTTTTTATTTATGTGAGATTAACTGTAGCCTACCTAACTCGCTTACAATTGGTTAGTTGTGTTACTTACTTTTCTCTAAATAGGTGCAATCACTTTATATTTTATGTGTTGAAATGTTTTCCCAACCTAGAAGCCTGCTTTACCAGTTTTTAGTTTGAATATGAAATGCGGCATGTCACCTTTACAGTTGCGGCGTATCGCCCTTCGCTTGCGGCTTAGACGCCGCGAGGTAATAATGTACAAAACATTGATGACATCAAGTGAAACTAAAGTAGCATCTTTGATAAAGTAAATTTTTGAGGTTTATGTGATCTGAATATTTATATTATAACTTTGACTCTTTAGCAAAAATTTATAAAATGCATATCTCTTATAAAATTGTCCATGTTATTTAATTGCACTGCAACGCTGTGTAATACGGTTGAACACGGCATACACTACTTTTAATACAACTATTTATTAGAAATGTAAATGTTACATTAACTATACCATACACAGTTCTATTAATTTCACACATCTGAATTTAATCTTTTGAATCTAAGTTTAGTGCAACACTATCCTTACAAAACCTTTTACTTTATGATATAAAGCTTACTAAACCTGTAAACGAATCGGTCTGAAAACTGGATCCCAAAATTGAAAGACGACCAAACTTCATTTCGACCCATACCTAATTATTATATATATTTTTAATGTATCTAATTATCAAATGTAAATTAATGGTTGGTCAGAAATGACCAGTTTTAATAAAAAAAAAAAAAAAAAAAAAAAAAAAAAAAAAAAAAAAAAAAAAAATATTTTGAATGTCTGGATCTTGCTCACTACCTACACCTAGATTTTTTTTCTTCACTCTGCCGCTCCTCCTCTTTGTTTGACAGCCTACCGCCAATATTACTAATAAATAAAACTATTTAAATTGTGAATTTAACTCACACAAAAACACAGGTGACAAATATTAACCAGTATTAATTATTGAGGTTATGTTATTCATGGAAACGCTGACGCCATTAACCAACCTCGGAAAAGTAATATTAAATTTCATCCAATTATAAATATGTTTGGATACACAATTGATGCCTTTAATTGCATAATCCACCGTGTTAAACGAAAAAGATATTAATTTTCATCTACCGGAATACTATTCCTAAGTGTTATTGTTGTTTTAGAAAAGAAGTATTTTGAGGCAGTTATAGGAAAAAAAATTATTAAAGAATTATAAAAATTATTAAATTTTTAAAGCGAAATCGGAGTCAAATATTTGGATAATTTTCATTGTCTCCCGATGTAACATCCGCTATTTGTAGACAATTAAAATGAGAGCTGTCTCCCTGCTACACATTTATATTAGATAAGTGAAACATAAATTAGAAAATTGACAAAATCGCCTTTAAATATTGTGTTTGATTACAAAACTGTTTATGATATCAATCAGTTTATTAAGACTGTCTACATGCACCAGTCTCTCACTGTATTATACATTGTGTTTTGATTACACAACTGTTTATGATATCAATCAGTTTATTAAGACTACATGCACCAATCTCTCACTGGATTATATATTGTGTTTTGATTACACAACTGTTTATGATATCAATCAGTTTATTAAGACTGTCCACATGCACCAATCTCTCACTGTATTATACATTGTGTTTTGATTACACAACTGTTTATGATATCAATCAGTTTATTAAGACTGTCTACATGCACCAATCTCTCACTGTATTATACATTGTGTTTTGATTACACAACTGTTTATGATATCAATCAGTTTATTAAGACTGTCTACATGCACCAATCTTTCACTGTATTATACATTGTGTTTTGATTACATAACTGTTTATGATATCAATCAGTTTATTAAGACTGTCTACATGCACCAATCTCTCACTGTATTATACATTGTGTTTTGATTACACAACTGTTTATGATATCAATCAGTTTTATTAAGACTGTCTACATGCACCAATCTCTCACTGTATTATACATTGTGTTTTGATTACATAACTGTTTATGATATCAATCAGTTTATTAAGACTGTCTACATGCACCAATCTCTCACTGTATTATACATTGTGTTTTGATTACACAACTGTTTATGATATCAATCAGTTTTATTAAGACTGTCTACATGCACCAATCTCTCACTGTATTATACATTGTGTTTGAACGGTTAAGTACTAATACATGCCTGATTATGCTATTTAAAAAGAATATATTTTTCACATACATTGAATTACATTTGCGTATACAATAAATATATATCGTACGTCAGGGTTGTTGAGTGACTGATTTCAATGCACCGTAATTAGTGAAACAATTACAAAAATATAGGACTGCAACGTTAATATAAACCCACTTTGCAATATTGTGACTCAATGGTGTCATACAAGAGGTAGGATGCAGGCACTATTAATTATAACGTTTAGGTTTTATGAACAAACATTCATGACTTGGGTATTTATACAAATTAATTAAAAAGGTGTACTTATCTTATAACAGTTTTATTTCATTCTTCGTTAGCTTCTATTCAGTATTAAAATAATTTTATTTACCTAATCACATCAAGGAACTTTTTCCAATCGTTTCACATATTATGGCACCATTAACGTCTCTTCTTTCTGTTATATAAGGATGGACCGACTCCGGTTCTCGATTCCAGGAATCGTCGACTCTAATGGTATCGAGCAATTGTCGATACTCGATTCTCCATTGATTAAAGTGCCGAATAAGTTTCTTGTTTTTTTAACTGTTAAAATATTTGTGCGATTTAATGTGTACGAAAAATAATAATACCTAATATATATTGCTTGCTTTGAATGAATTAAACGATTAAAGCAAATTCCAAATTGAGGTAACGAAAATTTTATTTCTTATGGCGGAGCAACAAAGACGACCGGACGCATTTCTGGTTCGTTTGTTTCACACTTTTATGCGATATGTTTCTTATAATTTAGGAAATCCCTAATTTAATTTAGGGATAATAAGGGATAATCTCTTTATTAATGAAGGTTGAGTGCTTTGCTAATCGATATTTTTAATGGCTTCACCATATGACCAACACCTTAACTAAATTCATGATTAGAGAATATCTTGCGAGTCTATATAGCTTAAAAGAATCCGTAATCGTAAAAAAAATAATGATTGAAATCGGAATAGAAAGATTTAGGAGTCCATACTTTCATACTGTAGTAATCTACAGTGACAAGCTAAATGACCATTTAGGCAGAGACATCTAAAATAGATGATTATAATAGATTAAAACAGATTATAAATGTCTTATTATTTTCCATTACATTACTGAGATTTGTTATACTTTTAAATATGTATCGTTTTCCACTTCATTTTCCAAATATGTTTTTACAACAAATATATTTTTTCTCAATGTTTTTGTAAAAAGTTTCTAACGGATAGGTGACACCCGAAGTAACACCCCACAGCCATTTGTACGCTTTTTGCTCCCGTGTTCCAATAAATAAATGAAAATAAATGTAATTATAATTATACTAATTTTTATCCAAATAATAAAACAAAATATGTAGACAAATATGTCCGCTAAGTATATAGCTTAGTTACCACTGTAAAGTACATCTAGAGCAATAGTCCTTATGCATTATATGAAATACTTTTCTAATTATTAACGTAAAGTTTACTAATTTAAATTAGTAAGTTATATATAATTGGTAAATTATACTTCATTATATCCATTATCGGTCTTCACTTAAGAAAATCGATGTTTATTCATAAATAACGTATCCTAATATTTTATTCAGGTAAAGGAAATGAGTGTCAATAGCAGCTAACGTGTTCCTTCTTTGTCCAACAATCACAAACTTTCAAATGATGGAAAATCCCTCACATTACAGTTAACAAAATTCAATAAAAAATCTGTATACTAAGCCAGAACCTTTAAATTAAATGCATCACATTAATGAACTAATTTATACAAAACATATATAAAACTAGTCCGTATAATCTGTTGTATGTTTACAGACAGTAAAACAATAAATTACTGAAGAGCTGTAAAGTTGTCCTAAAATATTAGTTTATCTCTTCCCGTAACAGTTTACAACCACTCTGGCGGTTTTAGAAGAGTCGTTGTCTTTAACGCCTCCATATAAACTGGGAAATGTTCCTAGGTCCTAAGTTTAATACACGCATTACAATGAATTTTTATGATTTACCTGAAACTGAATTAAACTTTATCTCTATTGCTTAGGCCATTAGTTCTAAATGATTTTATGCTAGACAATTGTTTATTTCACTGTGGACTTTATGTGATAGTGTGAAAACTAAATATCCGTTACAAGAATATTGTAAAACTATACGATTATATTCCTAAAACATTATTAACGAAATGAAGGTAAAACAATATAACAAAGATGGGAAAACTTTAAATTATAAAAAGTAGATGGTTTAATATATTACCATATTTACGTATGGTATATTCTCTAGGTACATACCGAAGACCCGAAATAGACTCAATATCACTTAATGGTCTCACCAGACGCATATAAAAGTTCTCACAGCCTTTTAAAAGTTTCCACGAAATATATACATGGTATTTACTGCGATTATCGTGTCCATTACAGTGTGCCGAAACCTTTATACGTTTAACATAAACCAGAGGTTAATCTAATTATAGTGTTCTATGCCCAGCTTGGTGGCGCAATTCATCATTAACAGGTGGATTTGTTAAATTTAGAAAACAAGTGTAGTGCTCATGTACACTCGAGTGGAGAACTGATAATTCATATAAAAAAAATATCGTATATTTCAAATATTAGTTTTGTTTCCTCAATGTCAATATATTTCAGTATTGGCAAACGAGTCAAAAGCAAAATTCAAATAAGCTTCATACATTAATGTCAACAGTTAGGTTCTTGAATTGCTTTATTGAAATGCTTCATTACTGATACATACGATAATTAGTAAACAAGCAAGCAGAATGTTTCCAATATTCATCAATATGGTAATTTCTTTTTTAAGATAGAAAATCAATATAAATACAAATTTACTCTATCTCCAGAAATACATATAATATAATCTATCTAGGGCAGTAGCTTCTTTGCACAAAGGGATCAATTAAACAAATTAGTTTTCCAAAGACTAAGCAGAGTTTACCGACTGCATGTCTACGTGTATTATTACGTTAAAGCGCTGAACTGTTTGTAATATAATTCGTATTATGTTAATACAAGTTTACTGATGACAAGGGGTTGTTGTATGCAAAAAGCAAGAAAAATAATCGCAAAATATAAGTTTTCTATGATAAGAATCTTATTAATAATGTTAATAATGAAGGTTTAGCATATTATACTCCGATTTAGTGTTACTACTATTTATCACGCGTCCTACGAAAAATAAATATCGACTATAATATAAAATAGTTTTGTACCAATACTATAGACTGAGATTTTTGCAATTTAAAATGACTAACTGAATTTGTTTATGAGCACATACAAATAAGCAATCTATTAATACCATTTCCCAAAATTTCTTCGGTTTTCATCAGATACAATTATTTATATTTCAATAAGATGATAAAAAAAACAAACATTGATGCTAACTTGGTTTGATATTATAATTTTATAATACTTAATGCTGTCTTAGATTTAGTTTCACACTGTTCTTGTTTAATACCTGATGATACTTAAGTTGTGGTTTGATACATAATTTACTTCTTAGTTTTAGTGTTATAATACCTTTCTCGTGTTTAAAAGCATATTTAATACCTCTGAAGATGATTGCTGAGCAATTGAATTGTACATAAGGTTTAAATAAAGGTTATTTGTGGTTTAGAGGTTTTATTTATTTAAAAATGTAATTATTCTTCTCTAACATTTGTTCGTATTAGTCATACCCCTTTCCTTCAATGTTATATTTTTTTTTACTTCAAGCAAATAATTTCTAAAATACTTTTAACCCTGCTTCTTTGTTTATTTTATATTACCATGAGGTGTACAAAGTAATTCTCGATGCTTTCAAGGTTTTAGTTTGTTACCACACTTTATGATTACACGATGCTTAGTTTTAGCCTGGCAACGACTTGTTTATTACATGTTAGGGTTATTTTGATATCATGTCCCCTTAACTGATGTTACCTTAGTTTTCGTTTGATAACCTTCTTATATTTCTTGGTGTTATCTTAGTTTTACTTTTATACCATGCCCTTAGTTTTGGTTTGATACGTTTTGCTATTACATGTCCAGCTCTTAGACCTTTATGTGTAAGACAAGGAAGCAATTAGAATCAGAATCTAATGTGTAATTTGTTAAGCTATCATGGCAGGGTCTCCAAAGTGTACAGAAAGTCACGGATAAACTATATTGTATTGCTAGGGGTTTGGAATACTTTTAAACCGATAATTAGTTGATGTATTTGCTGATATTTGTATATACTTATTTTTGCATAGCAACACATATAAAATACATTATTGATACTGGTTTATTAGAGAGGGGCTAACAATGTAATAATTAAGGTGCACTGAAATTATCCTGTGAATCTCTAGCCGTCAAGCTACTGTTAAAATGAAAATTTAAATACAAAGTTTGTTTTTAACAACGTTCAAAGCTTTTACCAATATAAAAATATAAACCTAACTCAGAATAAGATGGGTTTATAGTTTATGTATGTCGGTAGTGACATCAAGAACTAAAGGAATAAAATATAAAAACTTCCCTGAAAGCAATAAACTTGAGCCTGACTCAAGTTATACATCCTGTTAGCACTTTGAAATGTCACCAATCCATCTTTTATTCATACCAATAGCTGAACACGTGGATAAACCCTGCTGAATTTCACTTACCAATGCAGGTACAAGACGACTGTTATCGACTTTAATCCTTTAAATTAAACATCTTATGACATTAGGATGTTATAGATAAAATTTCCACTCATCCATTCTATATCACGTTTTCTGTATGCGCCAATAAAATTGCTTGCAATAAAATTATTTAAAACGTACCTCAGTATAAGAATTTTGAATGATAATTTTATTTTACAAAATACACAACAAATGGCAATGACTGTTTTTATAATTGTTTAGTATAGTCTCTGGGTATGACAACTAAACATTCCTCAAATTCTAATGCCAACATTCTATCTGTGACGTATTTTGTCTAAGTTTATATATTTTTTAAATACTCATCTAAATACAAATTTTGTATTAAATTTTAACATACTAATCCAATATGATATATAATAAGCATAAAAAAGATTTAGTTTGTTTTCCGGTTCAATTTCCAGGCTCAGCTTTAGAGCTTGTCTTTAATTCGGTTTCTCTTTATTTGTTTGTAGAATAAAAAATATTTATTGAAAAACATGCCTTTGCGACGGTATTTTTATCTACTAATATTATGTACTCTATTTTCTATGGTATCTTCTGGTATGCAGCATCCGTTTTAATTTTGAGGTGTTTTTATGTTTGTATTCTACATTTAAAATAGTTAAAACACGTTTTGCAAATTTTTCCCTCAATTTCATCCTTGGTATAATACTAGCCAGAGAGATTACAGAGATTTTTAATCTCTCGTAGCCATATTAAATTATTTTAAAAAACCAGTTCGTAAGAAAAATAATATTTGGAAACTTCCACAAGTAAATTCTATTGTCATCGATACAAGACAGTCTTTATATAAGAAGATTGATTTTCAACTTAAAATTTTTAAAATGTATGCATATACAATAACCTTAAAACTATTTCATATGATTTACTTCGTATAGTGATGACTGTACATTTAAGAATTAATACTTCTGAAGAGCACCTAAATGGGCGATATATATATATATATATATATATATATATATATATATATATATATATATATATATATATATATATATATATATATATATATATGAGTGGATGACTTAATCAGAATATGAAGATCTTAAGATACTCTAGTCTCGATGTTTATTTATATAATACTATATTATCTAAATGAAAACGTAAAGTTTCTTGATACGGCCTTTTTACTTCTTCTAATTGTTTACCCATATGTCGTAAATAAATGCCATCTTGATTATTTACTAAAATTTAATATTTATTGAATAGTATTTGAATTAGTTATATATTTAAACTGAACATAAATATAATACCCTAATTTTCATAGATTTGTGTGTTTAATTTCAAGCGTTTATAATGGAGTAAAAAACCATTTAATCTTCAAAGTAATAACTTCAATTAATTACCCTCCATTCCCTCTCTCTCAGAGTTGAGTTCTGGCCGCGTATAGTAAGAGCATTTCAATGTACTTCGCTAAATTAAATCATATTCAAGTCAACAGTGTTGGTCAACTTGTCTATAGTTAAAGTGCATTAGACTAGTTGTATCATTATACTTGTTTATAACATAAATCCCTTCAAAGTTTTATTTTATTTTGGTATGTCATAAAACGCCTTTTATGATTTTATTCCAATATTATTCAGCTGCAATAACTCAGATCTTATGCAATCCTAAGATTCCTAATGATGGTATATCGGCTTCGGGCTATTTCCATTCTTTAAATCATAATAAAGCAAAGGGGAACCATTCCCTTTTTCGTAATGATATAAGATATTTACTATTTTATTTTTATTACGTTATTTTTCAATTAATATTTTTATGAAAATGTTTTAAAATATAAACATTTTTATTTGTTACACAAATAATTTGCGTAACATTTATCCAAAACGTTTTAACTAAATTCCCCCATCTACTACTTATAATGACATGTCCGCTCATGTCCGCAGTCTTTGCAAGGAACAGTTTTCCATCAAGTTACCTAATCCACGGAGAAATACTAGAGCATAACTACATCACTAAGACGGCCTACTTTTCTCTTAATTAGTAAAACCTGAGGTAAAAGAAAACATCTTGCCGGAATTCGGAGCACGATGATAATTCTGCTGAGTTACGACTGAGTTTCGTTTGTAAAATAATAATAGAATACAACGTCTCTTACCGAAACACAATAAGTGAGTATAGTTACATTCAAAATTATTGTTATGTCATTCCATATTCCAGAAAATAGTGTTTTATAGAAACTCTTTACAAAAAAAAAATATCTTTTTATAAGTGCTATAAAATGAAATGCAGTATATTTTAAATCAATTTGAAGAACTTTTAAATATATTTTACTTTTCTAATAATAAAAATGTTTAGTACGATTTGTGGTGACCGCAACAATGTTAAAAAGTAGGAAATAATGTAAACAGATATTTAAGTTTGTGCAGGTGTGTTGAAGAAAGGGTTAGGCACGTGACAAAAACAAAAGATGTACAAACTGCTCAGTAAGGGGGAGCACATCTGTTGTTTGGAGACATTTAGCTAGTTAGGTTTCTATGTGTTGGCGCTAACGCATCCCGGTACAAAAGCAAAAGTTTGTAAGTGAGCGTGCCAATCCTCCTTTTCATAATATAAATAAATTTAATTTACGAGCGAAAGTATTAGCCTATATTTGATAATAGGAAATGCCTAACCTTATTTCTCAAAGATTTGTTTCACAGTTACGTGAACAGTTAGGAACACTTAATAAAATAATATTTCGATGAGCAAAGTTCATGTTTCAATTGAATTTGGATTGGCTACTATAAACCATCTTGCTCACATGGTCCGAAACTATACAAACTTCCTCACTTCTAGTGATGGTTTGAATTACAATATTCTGCTACCTAATTTGCCTCATTTCTCCGTATTTTAAATAGGTCAGCTTTTCAAATATTACCATGTTTATATTATCTCACACAAAGTAAAAAATATGGTTTGTATAAACAGTTGTTTGAGCTATATGTATGAATAAACTTAAAAAGTAATTATCTTAAGAATTTACCTAGCATATGTAATAATTTCTTCTATAATTTTACTTACATAATATATGTTTATAAAAAAACAAATATTTTATACCTCACGAAAAATTAGGACCTATACATTGGAGCTTAACGAATTCTTCCACTTAATATTCCAAACTATATAATAGTGGCCGTATATTTATGACGTGGTAAGACTTTATGGCAGATATTCTAGAAGCTCCAAAATGAAGATTGCAAAATCTCATTGCATTTATGGTTCATTACAGCCACCTCAATAATGTTTAAATATAGCCCAACACTAAATGGATTGACGTTTAGTGTGGTAAATTGTGGAATGAAGTGAAGAAAGATGTTATAAATATATAAAAATATATGTGGGAAATGAGTTAGAATAGGCATTGGTATAGAGTGAATTGTAGCCCTACGTCAGTAGAACTAGAATAGTTCAGGCTATGGCGTGATACTAGAATCCTTTTGCTAGAATCCGGTATGTCTATGCATAATTTTAATTAAAACCCTCTGACAAAGAGTAATACCCATGGTGAATGTAGAAAATGATAAATAATATATGAATTAAGAAAGACCTAAACCTATATGAATATGGATGGCAATTTATATTTTTAAATAGTATTAAAATTCCATTTTTTTCAATAACTATTCATTGTCGTACAAAAACGTACCTAGCAACGGAGTTTTTAAAATAATACAAGAGTTAAAACGCAAAGCAATGCAACTTATCAGAGGCGATTAGAATTAGTAATAATTAATTTACATTAAGATATTCAATTTATTTTTATTATTCACTGTTTAATGCTTACATTGCGAATAATTGTACTTGAAAATAATAATCATGTAACGCTCTTTCAAAAGATTTATATTATCATCTCCATATAAATAATCAGTATTTCAGTCATAGAGACTATGTATTACAAATATTATTATTTCTAAGAAAATCGATAATGAAATATTTATACCTAGTTACAAAATCCTTGTAGAGTAACATTACAACACAGGAAGACTACGTTTAGTATATACATTACTCCATTACATTGATATTTTTAGTGATAATATTCAAAGCATTTAATACAGTTACCTATACAGTTTCCTATCAACTCTATTTCCAAAAGTAATTATTAGTAAATAATATTTTTTCAGTTCATATTGATAAATTCCTATACGGAATTTATATGCTCCTTTTTTATTCTATAGGGCATACAACTTGATATTGCTAAACAGGGACTGTATTTATTCAAAAATCTGGGTCATGCACTGTTTAAAACAATTAATTCACATAGAAAGGTTTAAAATAAAAGCTGTTATCAGTTGAAGATACACTGACAAAAAAAAAGTTGAAAAACATAGTAGAAAGCCTTTTGTGAAAACCTGTTTGGAATTGAAATCGATAGTACAGCTTTGATAACGAATCGTCATTAAACTTTTAACTGATATAAATTATTCCCTTGATAATATTATAAAGTTATCCCCAACTTCGCTCTTGCTAGACAAAAGTCCTACTAGTATTGTGTAAATAAAAATCTATAGTTTACCTGAGCATTTTACTAAGTACGTCTGTAGGCTACTTTATTTTCCGAAGTCTGATTCTTTTTCAATGTGAAAAACTTGTTTCTTTTTAAATTTACTTTCAGCAGATCTTTTGAATGTCAAGAAACTTTGTGTAAAATAAGTCAAATTTTCTTTGAATTCGCGTTACGTTATGACTTTCAGATTCTTTGTTGTGCAAAATGTTTTGATATGTGCATGTATCCGCGTGAGAGATATTTTAATCTGTGTATTCACTTTCTCACTTCTTACTTGTTTTGTAACAACTTTTTGAAGTTTATAAAAATGAATATAGTGTTCTACGAATATATAGATTTGAGAGATGTATTGCTACTACATATTCAATACAGACTTATACTGACTGTAACTTGAGACTTTGACACATAGTACCGCAAGTCTTGATGGGGACTAACAGCGCCTTTATGATTACGTCACATCCTGCTTTTGTTGAAGTTTTAGGGTGTAAGAGATGTTAGCCTTGCATAGGCTGAAAGTGATGCTTGCTTCTCTAATATAGTCTTTTCGGTAATGAGATAGTCAGATGTCATTTATTTTCGATAAATATTTTTCAAATTTGTTGATGGTTTTTGAGCTCGGTAAGCTTTGTTGTTGAGATATTTTTTGCTATCGCGTGCTTCTCGTACACGTTCGTCATAAGTGGTGACTCTGTTCATATTATCTCGCCTGTTCAGATTTGTTGCGGAAACATTCAATAGTTTGTTTTTGTAGCTCAGCTCTATAATAAGCATACAATTAGTGGTCGTCAGGCTGTATGTTCTATGCCACACATCTATTCGCTTTTACCTTGCTAAAGTGGAATCGAAATACGTCGTCCTTGTGAACATAAACTGATTTTATGGATCTGCTCTGGTCAGAGATTTTGCATCTCCTTGGATGCACTAAGCTACTACAATTGGGTATAGAGTTTATACATCTAACTTTGTAATGCCAATATGTCTTGCCAGTAAGAGCGTTTCAACTTGCTCAAACTTGATATATTGAATTAAATGTATTTTGATTTCAATAACTCCAATAAGTAGAACGTAAAACACTTTGTGTCCTTTTGTGCTGAAAATTGAATTTAAAAGAAGCATTCTATAACTTCATACCACCTCTCACGGAGTTATTCAGTAATTCCGTTAGGTTTATTGATACGATACCTCTACTTTCCCTTTATTCTATTAACCCTAAAGGTTTATATTACAGCTCTGATGAAGATAGTCCCTCTTGAGCGAAACGTGTAGAAAATTTGACCATCCCTATGTTTCACAATATTTTGATGTTATCGCTGCTCAGCGTTTTTTTTTCTGAACCTTATATAATTCTAATTACCTACAAATTTATTGTTTTCTCAAATTTTATTTAGAATATTTTTGGAGAAAATTTGTAACACCATACACTTCATAGAGAGGGAAATGAAAAAGTGCATGCAAATTCACTCTCTATTTGGAGCTTAATATTTTGATTCTGTCATATGCATATAGGTACTTATAGTAACTGAAATTTGAAGTAAAAAGTAACTAAAATAAAATGTTCTTTGTAGATCTCAGTAAGAATTAACTGGTGCTTAACATTTTAATTTTGTCACATGCATGTAGATATTTATAATAACTGAAATTTGAAGTAAAAAGTAACTAAAATAAAATGTTCATTGAAGATCTCAGTAAGAGTTGACTTAAAAAAATAGCATTATATAAAAGTTCGATCTCTTTGTACTACTGACATTTGTGTTATAAATCCAATTTTAAAAAAGGACAAAAATTGTTTTGGACTATTATTTGTGTATACTACTACTACATATTCCTTTTTTCAATGTCTAATTTATGAAGCTGATGGCGGTCTATAATTCCTAAACCTATCTGTCTCTTGTAATTCGTCTTCATTCCAAAGAATTCTTTTAAATATTTTGATATACATCTTTAAGTAAATGATTTATAGCTGTGGGGAGGTTAGGATTTAACCATGAAGTCAGTCAGTTCAAATCCGACAAGAAAACATATTTTTAAAATTCAAATAATAATAAATATTTGAAAAAACTATATTAGGACCAATTATTATCCACTACAGCTTTAAAAATTATTGATCATAATTTGATAAGAAAAACGTTTTTTATTAACGATTAAAAATTTAAACAATCTTACTTATAACAATCTTATTATATATATATATATATATATATATATATATATATATATATATGTGTGTGTGTGTGTGTGTGTGTGTGTGTGTGTGTGTGTGTGTGTGTGTGTGTGTGTAAAAAGTGTGAGGTAATAGAAGAAATTGAAAAAAAATACTTTCGTTGAAATTATGATATAGTGAACGAAAATGTTTTACGTTTTCTCTTTATAACAGAATAGATATAAGATATTTATTAATAATTTTATTTTGTGAACAAATTATTAAAATGAATCCCATCTTACGGTTTACTTGAAATAATCAGACTAAGATGTTTAACTTTAAATTTGTTCCCCAAGAAGCTTTCTTCCCTTAATTTCTTATTTCAAAAGATTCTTTGATGGTAGAAATTATAATTTTAAGTAATCCCTTAGATTTAGACTTCAGCTGTTTCAACAAAGTATTTACATGGCTTCAGTTTCAAAAATACTGAAAAAATAAATCATTAGTAAAATGAATTCTTTAGTTTTATATTTTAACTTTATGATAAACATCAGTTTATAGCATAAAAATAGTTTTTTTATTTGTTTTCATTTTAATAACTTCGGTCTTATTTAGGAAGAAATATTAATTTAAATCAAAAGTTTTTGCTAATTCCGGATAAAAAGTTTTGATTTCTACCATTTGATAAAAAAACTGTTCTCCCTGTGTATTGCAACATTTTATACGATATAAAAATTAAAAAAATATTTTCATTGTTTTAAATTTAAAGTTTATATTTACATTTTTAAATTTAAGCTTAAAAATAGACCCATCAAAATAATAATAGTTAAGTAATATAAAACAAACTGTAGGACGGTTTACAATTTGTAGCGGTATTTTATACGACTTATTTGCTTGACACTAGACTGTTATATCTTATAGTCTTATACAATCTTAATATAATCTTAAATCTTATATAAAATTGTGTTCCTCCGGATTGGATTATACCCTTTATAAATGCATTTCAGAAATTTATAATATTTTTGGTGAAAATCCCATTTTCTGTATTCAACAAAGCTACCTTAAATTCGACTGCTGATTGATCAATTTTTCCTAATAACAAACATGCCCACAAATAAAAAATTACATCTGCTCACCAACTTAGATCGAAATCGGACGTTTCATTCCAAAAATTAACGTAATATTAGTATATATTGTGTTTATAAATTTGAACAAATATTTTTTTAAATTCCAGAGGGCCTAAAACAAAATCATTTTAGTCTTCGGCTTACGTTTACCGCAATGAAATATATTTAGTCCGAAAAACTAAAGTGAAAATAGATGTTTTATGAAAAATAAATTTTTTCTCAGTAGATATAGCTAGGCATTTTTACGTAAAGACCATTATTGAAGCCTTTACGTTTGTCAGTTTAAAAAAATTTTAATCGTTTTCCTACCTTTTATAGTTTCAAACATAAGAAGGTTCCGGTACAACGCTTTCCTCGCGACGTTCCCCCTCTCCTCCCGGTATGTCGGCCACGTGAAGGGGCAACGACATACGTTTTTACAATAACCAAAGTCCCAAGAACAATATTATGAAATAAAATTGAGTTAGGCTATCAGTGTATATACATCTCCATTTAGATATCTAGACTAGTACGACAATGCGTATGACGTTTACTTGCTTCTGTCCTGTAGTAATATTGCTTTTACAATAGTGTACACAGTTGTTATATAGTATGTAAACTATAAAAATATGTATGTCCAATTACTAGACCTGATAACAGCGTAATTAATAAGAAAAACTAGTTTTTTAGAGTTATTATTGAAATAAAACTATTGTAATACCCCCAAAGTTTTGGAAAACACAGTTTTAACTAAAAAGGTATTTGAGATAAATATTTAGTGGTAATGACTTTTTTTAAAGCTCATATTTTTGGAAAATTACAAATATTTGTTGGTTATTTTATAGCTAAAAATATACAACGGTTCCAGTACAACGCTACCGCAGGTAAGTTTTTCTCTGTAATCCTGGTATGTCGGACACGTAAGGGGGCGACGACATACGTTTTAAAAATCCCTTACGTCCCCAGATCAATATTCTAAAATGAAATTGCGTTAGGCTTTCAGTGCATACTCGATCCCGGTCTTAACAAACCTACATTGTTGATACAAAAAATCAAGCGAGAAGCAAATACAATGTCTGGTAATTTGTAAGAACAAATAGTATTGCATCTTTCTGTAATTAGTCATTTACTTCATAAAGATTGGTGGGACAAAAGACCGTTAATGACTAGTTACCACAGGAACGCTGCAACAATGACTAGCGTTACTGAGGAAACAAACCTTCAGTGTAGATTCAAAAAGACAAACGAGAAGCAAATACAATGTCTGGTACTTTGTAAGAACAAATAGTATCACAACTTTCTGTAATTAGGCATTTACTTCATAAAGATTGATGGGACAAAAGACCGTTAATGACTAGTTACCACAGGAACGCTACAAAAATCACTAGCGTTACTGAGGAAACAAACTTACAGTGTTGAATAAAAAATCCAAGAGATAAAATAAATCAATCTCTGGTACTTTGTAAGAACAAATAATATCACAATTAGTCCTTCATTAGTCTTTTTCTCTAAAAACAGTTGTGGGACATGAGACAGATAATAACTAGTTACCACAGTGACGCCATAACAATGACTACCGTTCCTGATTAAACAAACCTACATTAGCCTATAGAATCAAATAATCAGCGATAAGCAAATACAGTCTCTGTTACTTTTCAAGAACAAATATTATCACAATTGTCTGTCATTAGTCATTTTCCTTACGAAGAGTGGTGGGACACGCGACAGTTAACGACTAGTCACCACAGTGACGCCATAACAATGACTACCGTTCCTGAGGAAACAAACCTACATTATAGATTCAAATAATCAGCGATAAGCAAAAACAGTCTCTGTTACTTTTCAAGAACAAATATTACCACAATTGTCTGTCATTAGTCCTTTTCCTTATGAAGAGTAGTGCGACACGCGACAGTTAACGACTAGTCACCACAGTAACGCCATAACAATGACTAGCTTTACTGAGGAAACAAACTTATAGTGTTGATTCAAAAATTCAAGCGATAAGCAAATACAATCACTGATTGTTTGTAAGATGAAATAGTATTACAACTGTCTGGCATTAGTCATTTACTTAATAAAGATTGGTGGGACAGGAGACCGTTATCGACTAGTAACTACAGTAACGCTATACCAATTACTATATTTACTGAGAAAACAAACTTATATTGTAGATTCAAAAATTCAAGGGAAGAGCAAATACAATTTCTGGTACTTGTAAGAACAAATAATATCGCAATTGTCTATCATTAATCGTTCTCCTTATGAAGATTGTTTGTACAGGAGACCGTTAACGACTAGTTACCACGTAACGAAATAACAATGACTAGCGTTACTGAGTAAACAAACTTACATTGTTGATTCAAAAATTCAATTGATAAGCAAATACATTCTCTGGTACCTTGTAACAACAAATGATATTACAATTGTCTGTCATTAGTACTTCACCTTACGTGGAGCGGGAGTAGACGAGACAGTAAGCGATAAGTAACCATAGTAACAACATAATAATAACTAGCAATACTTCGGAAACAAACCGATTCCAATGTCTATTTGTTAATCCACTAAATTCTCTGATACTTTGTAAGCACAAATAATATCACTACTGACTATAGTTTGTACTTTATTTCATTAAGAGGCATAGTAAAATTTCCTATGTAAATTTTCAGTCACTCGAAAAAAATATATAATACACTATTTTTAACTCTGCTTTGTGTTAGTAAATACGTCGCATGATGTAAACAAAGTTATCACATGTTTTGTTTCAATAAGATCAAGCACTAATGAAAAGATAAACTAGAGAAATGAAATCTCTTTACACGGGTAAATTTTGGTGTGGAATGTTAACATATATCTTTCCCAAATGAGCCGAGACTGATCTCCAAGTGTATTTAAGATCTGTAGAGAGTTTCTAATAACTTATTGAATATTTTTTAATCTTACTAACGTTATTGTGATAGATTGAAACATTTATTCAAAATAATTTCCGCCTGATTAGTTTTTGAAGCTCTAGAATCATTTGGCACCTTGGTTTTTGTAATATTGCAATGATGTTCGATCCGAACCATATTTTGAGTAAATATTTTCGTGATGTAAACCTGAAAGAACCCTTTCTTAATGATTCAATGTCATTAAGCATTTCTTCCGCTCCAAGGACTACTGGCGGCTAAACTAAATAGCTTGAACTACGATCGAAACATTTATTCGAAATAATTTCCGCCTGGTCAGATTTTGAAGCTCTTGAATCATTTGGCACCTTGGTTTTGGGTAACACTGCTATGATGTTCGGTCCGAAACCATATGTTGAGTAAATTTTTTCCTGATGTAAACCTGAAAGAACCCTTTCTTAATGATTTAATGTCATTATGTTTTTCATCCGCTCCAAGGACTACTGACGGCTAAACTAAATAACTTGAAATAAGAATATTCTTTTTTCTAAATAAAATGTAGAAATTTAGTTATAATAAAATGGAAGAGGCCTCTATGCATACAACAATTACCTTTTTCGATTTAAGGAAATAATTTCGGATTGAGGGTCAGTATATCAGAAACGTATTATCGCATGGCTCTCTTCATTCTCAGATTCATTCATGACAAAACTTTAAATTGGCAAATTCCTAATACGTTGATTTTTGTCTGTCGCCAATGTTTGTTCATATTAAAAACAAATAAATTACATTAACAGCCGCAATATTAAACAAAAAAAAAAATAGTATTAACAGAAACAAACCAAGGGACATAATCACTTATGCTACTTCACGTAGAAGACGCTATATAGAACTAAAAATGATACAAAAGCAGAAGCTCAGTTTGTGATTTTTTGAGACACTTAAACAAAAGATGAGAAATACGGTGCACGAAATAGAGGACTCAGAGCGTTCGTTTAAAGACCATCTAAAGGCATTAGGTTGTGTTTACGTTATCTGCAATACGTATGGAGAGGAATCGAATAATGGATGGAGACGTAGCTCAAGCGACTCAATGTTCTTGAAAGACTCATAGAAAAGCGAGAGGAGTGGCAGCAAAACAGAAATTGAGTGAATAGTTCCCTAAGAACACCCTGATATCAAGCAAAGATGATCTCAAGTTAGACAGCAAAATATAGAACCCATTTATTTGGAAATACTAATGAGACAACAGTAATCATTTTTTATAGACAAATAAGCTAAAAGTAAAATGGTTTCTAGTCAAAAAAAAAAAAACATTACTAAAATCAGGACACCACTCAAGGATATAAACAGTCAACGTACAAAGAGGGATCTTCATAAATCTATTACCAAAACAAAACAAAAACTAAACACTAAAGATATACTGATAGTATAGAGGCCTATATTGAAATATACTGTGCTGGATTGGAAGTAAAACATATTTGCAACAAGGTGGTTAGTCTTTCCTCTTTGAAATTTTGCTGGAAAGTTAAATATTCACGAAAAATCTCAGACTTTCCTAATATCCAGATATTTACTTAAAATATCGCTGACACACAAGTTTTAGGGATGGGCTTGTTAACTTGCAACTTATATCCAAGCATACGGAAGCTAATATGTTATGTCTATTAGCAGCTTCCCGCAACACTCTCTATAACACAACAAAGTAGGGTAAGATTCCGAACGCACATTAAATAGAAAATTATAAAATGCAATTTATTTGAAGGAGAAAAATTGCCTGCAAGTATGGTGCCACGTCCGTGGTGCCATCCACATAACGTGTCATGGGATCTGACTTATTATACAAAGTTAAATCTGAACTGTTACTTGCCTGCAATAAAGAATGGCAAACTTAAATGGAAACAAGCTGAGAAACATCACGAATACCGTTCGACCATGGAGGTAATCTGTTCGTTCGAATCGTAGGGAGGAAGTGGTCGTTACTCGTCTTCGCATCAGACACCCTTTGTAGACGAATGGATAGTTGATGCGACACGAAGACCTACCACTGTGTCAGTTTTGTAGAGATACCATCACAGTAAAGCATATTCTGCTTGAGTG
Source organism: Prosapia bicincta (assembly GCA_036971475.1). Taxonomy (NCBI): domain Eukaryota; kingdom Metazoa; phylum Arthropoda; class Insecta; order Hemiptera; family Cercopidae; genus Prosapia; species Prosapia bicincta. The sequence continues at coordinate 171,111,761 of JBAIZL010000001.1, read as the reverse complement.
AGATGAGTTGACCGATTTATGTATACGACACGGCATTCAATGAAATTGAAAGAGGGTTTTATGGGACGCTGTAACGGTTGTCGACCGTCCCATGCCTTCCTAAGCCACCTTAAACTATTTAATAATATTTAAAATATTTTTTGTTTAGGTTTTTTTTGTTTAAGTTAGAGTTAGTATTATTTATTTTACATTTTACTACCTTTGTTGTAGTAGTGTGATTTAGTTAAGGGTTTAGTTCTGTGTTTGTAGCTATACAGTTATAATTAGTTTTACTTCATTTGTCAACTTATTTAGAATAGGCGCTGATAACAGTTTTTGTGTTTTAGCAAAAACACAATACAAAATTATACAGTGCAACAGGTAACACATTTACAGCGAGTAATGTAATCCAAAAATCAAAACTGAACTATCTTCAAAACTTAAAAAATTATAATTATTTCCAATTTTCTATAATGAGTCAATAACAGCTAAATCGAGCAGTTTAAACTGGAAAACCATATATGAAAAATATTTTACGAAATATACAAAATGAATATAAAAATGAAGGAAAAAGATCACTAAAAATCCTGGATAACTCAGTCGTAACTTGTTTTCGTAGCAGATTATAGTAATCACTAAACCAAATCAGTAATGGTAAAGTTAATTTGTAAGAAATATCAGGACTCTGACGAAGACAACGTAGGCCACCTGTATAACTAGATACTAGACGTAAATCAATATTTGACGTTTCAGCCTACTACATTTTAAAACACACTACAAATGCAACAGTATAATATAATAGTTACAAAACATTTTTGTTTGATGTCAATCACTTTTTTGTTCTTCTAGTATAAGATGGTTTACTTTGTGAACAGCAATAACGAATGTCCCAGTTGTTCAAATATGGATGAAAATATTTAATTATTGTAAAGTAATAGTTATATATTGTCTTGACCACATATTACACTAACTTAATTACTACCTAAATAAGGTTCAAAGTGAGTTTTAGTTAATTTATAGGGTCCCTTTTAGACGCAGCCCAAAATACACTGCTTTTTGAAACACATACCAATTGCAAATGCATTCCTATTACCAATAGGAAGGGATGAAACAAAAGAAATCATATTGAACCAGACAAAGAGCACTGACTGAATATACATACGTTTGTTTACCCAAGTTAGCCTTACAATTTGCATGATTTCAAACGTTGCTATGACAACGCATTAGACCTTAACGTTTGAGCCCACAATTAATACTGAAAGCACAAATTTCTTCCCTCCACCTGTGTCCTGGGCCGGCTGGACTCAATTTAATCCTGTATGTTCATGTTTTATCAAAATGTTACCTCATTAGCAAATATCACTTGCATTATTATTCTTTATGAATTTATTACCTGCATTTATCCTAACAAGAGGATGAAAAATACATTTTCTAACAATTATCGTATATTGTGATAAAAATACATGTTTTTGATTTGCTTAGTAACTAAGACATCTTCTTTATCAAGATCATTTTATATTTTATCTTTCGAACCATTTTTTTAAAGTAAGTTAAAATAGTGGGTGTTGGGTATTTCTTCTGTGCCCCGTCTGTGGTTGGGTTACCCCATTCCCTCGGCGTGCCGTGGTCGGGGAAAGAATTATATAGAAAGTTATTAAATTATTATTATAATTATAACTCTAACATGTTATCTGCAACATCCTACTACTATTCGGTTCCGGATCTCAGGTGAAACAACGTTTGTACAAACTGCACCAAACATACGGCTAATTATATTATCCTAGGATAAACATATATTTAATTTATTAGAATGTATCTAGAATATATCTTTAATTTGAAACTGAGTATATTTTAGAGTACAATATATATATATATATATATATATATATATATATATATATATATATATATATTAAATATGGTGATATGTTTTCTTGTAATATAGTTAATAAATTAATATTATTTCAAAAACAAGAATACTTTTAATGAATATATTTGTTCAAAGCTTTAAAGTACCAGATGCTGGTACTATTTTATCGGCGAAAAGCTTTGAATAAATATATTCATTAAAAGTATTCTAGTTTTTGAAATATATTTAATTTATTATATAAATATATATATATATATATATATATATATATATATATATATATATATAAGTATATAGGTAAAATCCCGAATATAGTTTAAATTTCAATTAGTTTCCTAGCTAAATATATTGGCAAGGTCGTCTACCGAACTATTAGTAAAAGCCCAGTACGGATTGCATTATATTACGTATAAATATACTATTTTATTCACTACAACACTAAACGGCACTGGGAGAAGCAGAGTGCAACAGGACCGTATAGAGTTTTCTAACTACTCATTTTGCTCCAGATCTTAGGTCTTACTGTCCCTATCCTGAGTCTTTTGGCCTGTATCTTGGACTCAGATTGACTATTACATACAAATATATAATTAATAACAAAATTTGTTAGACTACAATTTTATATTAAAACAAACTGATCAAGATCCTACATGTATAATAAGGTCGACGAAGGCGGTTAAATCTACAAATAGTTAAATTTAATTTATATGTTACAGTATTGTACATTTCTTTATTATTAAAATATTTCAGTTTTTGTTATTCATGTCGCTTTTAGAAAAATTCTATCATTTGGGATGTATATATATACTTCTATAAGCACTCCATGTGCCGATCTTTGTTACAAAAAAATACTGGATGGTGGTTGCGAACATATCCTCCTATGTTTCTCGTCCAGGAGCTCATAAAGATCTGGTCTGCCTTATCTATCTATACTAGAATTACTGGTAACCTATCTCCCGTGAGGTGCTGCGCTCTAACGTAGCTATCGGAACTAGTTCTATTTATTGCAAATAATTTTAAATACCGATTATAATTTTATTACAAAAAATGTATCATTTCTAATATTAATTCCAAATTTTCTAGATCAATATTTGAGATTTTAGAGGACAAAATATTTGTACCTCTAATGTTTCTTGCAAAGGCCAAAATAGCCGATGCAACACGAGATTAGACAAACTGCCGATGTTAAAATATATTTTAACAAACATGACCCTAAATTGTCCAAAACCTAATCGACCGGAGTAAATTGAAAGGTAAAAGTGTAGTTTGTGGAGCCAGGCCAAAGTGCCTAATGTTAATTAAATTTGGACTAAATAAACGGCAGAATAGTAAATATTAGACTAAGAAAGAGTAGAGATTAATTTAGACATAGGAAGAACAAATGGTAATTCTCAAGATATATTAAACAAAACTATAACCTAAAAGTAGCTAATAGGACGGTAATTGTATAGTTTATGGAACCAGGCCAAAAGCCTAATATTACATAAATGTTAACCAAATATAATACAGAATAGTTATTTTATAAGAAAAAGAAATGGAAGAAGAGTAACTTAGGCCTAGCTAGGGAAAACTGTAATTTTTAAAATGTTCTAAATTTAAGCACAACCTAAAATTGTATGCCTAGAATAAAATTATATTTGACTCGGTTAAAAAACGAGGAAAGAGATTTTATATAAGAAACAGGGGATTAAATAATTTGGCAGAAATAAAAACAAATAGATTAATATACAAAGATATAAAAAAGATACACCTAAATGGAGCCTAGTGAAACAAAATAAGTTAAATATAATCTAATTAATAATTTAGAACTTGGGAGTAATTATTAAATTAAAACCAAAATATGTATTTTTATTAAATCAAAGTTAAATAAAATATAAGTAGGATTGAAAAAAGAACTTGTAGTAAGTAGCAGTAATTACAAGAAAAGAATTAGGTAATGGTACAATTTAATAGGCGTCTGTAGGGCATATTAAGTAGAAAGAATATAAAAAAAAGAAATATAGTCTAAACATAGAAAACAAGGTTAATTAATAATAAAAGCAAGTAGAGTACATAGGCGTTAGAGTGGTCCAGAGAACACTGAACCGGATCACACGGAGCACAATTTTAATGAATAATAATTTAAATAGCGATTCTATAATAGAAATATATATAAATAAAAAGAGATAGAAAGGGAATTAAAGGATTTAATTTTAAAAAGAAATAGCAAAATACACACTATTAAAATGGCGACTAGACAAAGAAAAGACACAGAACCATCTGAAATGATGAAGATTTTAAAAAATGATGGAGGAACAGAAACAAGAGAGATTAAAAGAAATAGAGGATCAGAAACAAGAAAAATTAGGAGAGAAGGAAGAGAACAATAAAAGAGATAGAAAGAGATATCTAGAAAAACCAGAGAGAAAAAGAGGAGGGAAAACAAGAGAGCAAAGGAACATTAAGAATTATTGAAAAATATAGACGAAAAAAATGACCAGAATGAAAAAGGAGGTAAAACAAGACAAATAAAGGAACAAGAAGAATAAGTGAAAAAGAAGGAGGAAAAGGACGAGAGAAAAAGAGGAGGAAAAACTAGATAGAGAGGAAGATAAAAAGAAAATCAGACATCTGTGGAAAATCATGAGCATGAGGATAGATGAAATAAGTGATGGAATTACACGAAATAATAATGTAATGGAAATAAAATAATGGAGACAGTAGAAATTATGGAAAATTTACAGGTAGTAGACAGCGGAAATGAGCAAAATGTAGAAACGATTAATGTAGAAGTGAAAAAAGTAGTAAAGATTTTACGAGTAGTAGAGAATAGGTAAAAAAATATGGGAGAAAGGATGAATATAGCCACCTTGTTCAAAACAATGATGCTTGAGATAGAGCAAAAAGGAATTCTACGGCAGGGATGATGAAGACGCTATTGAGTTCAAGAAAATAGAAAGCATGATGTCCGAAATTGGTCCTGAGATGGGGGAAAAACACAATTTTTGAAAAATGGAAAGATACCCCAAAGGACCAGCACAAGAAGAATGGTTGGCAATGAATATGGAGAAAAAAAGTTACGAAGAATATAAAGAAAGATTATTTAGAATCCCACAAGACCATGAACGAAATTAGAGGAATGATAGTGCAGGGGAGGTATGAATAAAATCGAGGGGTAAATAACATGGTAAACTATTTCCTCAAAATGATGAACACGACGAGACACCTAAATCCGCCTTACAATCAAGCGGAGTTGATTACGAAAGTAATGAAACCTAATGGAAACCGCATATATATAGAATGTTCCGAGATGGCAGCTACTGACGTTGAAGGAGTAGTACGGTACATTCGAAGGAACGTGGAACAGGAGGCTACCAGGCACCGAATCCAGTCTAGGGCTGAGGATCGGGAGCCTGAGAGAAGAAGGTGGACACAACCGACACGAAGCCCCGGATTTATGGGAAATTGGAGGCCAGAAAAAACCCCAGAGAAGAAAATGGAAGTTGGAGACAGAGGTCCTACCAAAGAGAGGGACCAGGAAATTGGCCGCAAAAGAAATGGCAACAGGAACGGCCAGAATATATGCCACAAACCCAAACAAAACAAGGCACAAAAATAAGTGAACAAAGATCATAAAATTCAGGGTCGAGCGGTAAGGCAAACAACTAAAAGAAAGGATCCCTAATGGTAAGAAGGAAAAGAGGAGAGAGCTATTAGAAATCCAACAACAAAGACAACATTTCAAAGATAAAAAGGGAAATAAAGATAAAGGAAAGCCATAAGACCTAGCAATAAAAGGAAATTAAATAAAAAACATAAAAATGAGGTGCACTAAGATCAACAGCTAACAGCTGGTGGGCCATCCCTTAATAATCTTTCTAAAGTGTTAGAAGAGGACGAGGTGATTGGTGAAGTTAACCAAAAAAAACCATGTTCTAAAATTGAGTGTGAGGTAGAAGGGCACTCTATAAAAGTAGAGATTGACACGGGTGCGGACGTGTCAGTTATTCAAGAAAAGGTTTACAACAACCTTAAGTTTCATGAGCTCAAGTTCCTAGAACTACCCATCAACAATGTAGAAGTTGTAACTGTCGTTAGAGCGAGATTGATATTCCTCGTGAGATCCTCATTCTCACGAAAAATTCCACTAATTTTTATTTTTTAGGACTTGAATGATGCTTATTTCTGAATGTTATTTATTGCTTTTCAATAGGCTTTAAAACACAAACAGTTTTATACATATCTACGATTTGTTCTGTTCCAAGACAAGTCATCATATCAAATAAATGTTTTTCAGAAAAAATATATTATACGTTTGTTATGGTATGTATGGTAATAAATGAGACCAACAGGATCCGAAAAAGCAAGAAAATATGCCATTACAAGATCTACAAGCCAGAGAACGTGACAGCATCAAAGAGGCTTTAAATGTTTGTAAAGAATATCAAACCGGTGACCTAATAGGATTCCTAAGATGCTTGTTGAAATTGTAGAAATCAATATCAAAGCTTTTGCTAAGTAATTGGTACAGAAAAAAACATAAAAATGATTCCCTATCTTAGAATAGAGAAGCGTTTGGCTCGTAAAATATTTTTTTTATTTTTGAAAATTATGCGAAGTTCAAAAAAGGTAAAATTATAGTATTCAAAGACGTAGTAAGAAGATAATGTTATATAGAATGTTGTTACATTAGCTCTTAGTAGGGAATAAATAATGTAGTTCTTCGGCTAAATAAGTATTAAAAACGTTTCAATTTGTCCCTATAAATGTAAAGTTTTTAAAATTATTTAACCATGTTAAACGTAATTACAATAGTAGGATTCGTATAATATATTTTATATCGTGGCCTTTTAAAGGCGCATATGATCCAATTATAAAGGAATCGATATCGTGCCAAAGTGTTCGTGTTATTTGTTTATCAGATTTCCAAGTTTAAGAAGTTTGTATGAATTTCAAATAAATAATGAAGTTCAAGAAACCTATTAAACACATATAGACTGTTATATGGTTCCCCATCCATTCCTAGTGAAGCTTATAACGATGTCGTGATAGTCCTACGTCGTGAAAGTTCAAGATTTTCAAGGCATATAGTTATAATATCCTATTTTTTTCAAGTAAAACGTTGTGAAGAGATTTATTCGTTATTTATTAGGCTATCCGATACAAAAAGATTATCATATAGTTAATTCAATTGTCAAATAAATTTTGGTGTATCAGAAATTTTTCGACTACTAGGTCTTTATTAAATTGATATACAACTCTACACCTTTTTCTTCTACGTTATACAGATTTTACTACTCTAGAACCTTTTGTCGTTTGCAGGTTTACAATCCTCAGGGCATGTTCTGTTGAAGAAACCCAGCAGCATTTCCAAATCATGAATTAATTATTTGTTTCTTTCCCAGATATTCATATCCCGTAGTTTGATCGATCTTCACAATTTGTCTCCGTAACTTTCACTCTTTGAAATTAAAGCTTTTTTTGCATCAGATACATTGCTTTAGTTATCGTAATTCTTGCCCGTTTATAAGCTAATATTTGTTGTAAAGGTTGTTGCGAATGTCTCAATGAAAAGTTTTGTTTTATCTCTTTAATCCTGACACCATGTTTTCGTTGACGATTTTATCTTATCATAAGTTATCTATTTTCTTAGCGTATAGGTTTATCCGATTGTATTTCTCTTAATAATGTTACCAATAATAGCGTCTAACTTTTTTTTATCTATTTATATATAAATAGGAGAGACGGAAGAGGCATCGCGAGCCATAAGATAAACAAAAAATGTAATGTTAGTTACACACTTTAACCACCCATTATACTTCAGGTTTCACAACCCCTATATACTTTTATAAGTTTAATCAAATTGTAATTTTAAATGCCGCCAAATAAATAGTATTCTAACCTTGTTATTTTTATTTTCCATACTACACTTTTTAGGAGAAATTTTATTTAAAGTAATAGTTAATTTGAATATAAATGGTTTCTAATCATAATGCGGTAGCACGGGACTGTAATAGCAGAAAATGTATTCAACAAGTTATACGTAATAACTAGATTTCGTTCATAGATTTTGCCTGAAGAATAAATCCAAACATAATAATTTATACTTATAAAATACGAGTGGAGCCCTTGGTTAACGAAAGTTTTAAGGTTTACCTAAAGAGCGGAGCAATATATGTCTGGCAGTTGCATCTGTCAGAACGTATAAATGTAGGGCCTATTAATGCGATGTGACGTAGTGATTGATGGGTGACAATTTCAAGCGGCAATGTGATACATTTCTGTCAGCAAACCATAAAACTCCACCATCTTGCTATTTACATATTTTGCTGTATAAAAAGGCATACGTATTCAATGTTGCAGCTCCTTTAAAAAACTGTTTTACTTTCAATGTCCGACATTATATCTGTCATTGTTTGATGTTTTTAAAGACCACGGTAACATATTGTTGAAAGCAAATACGTTTGTCCTCATAAAACCATTCAACAAGCTGCCCTCACCCCACTCAACTTTAGAAAACCTGTATTTCTTACATCGCTACAATATCCCATTGCTATTCTGACACTTTCTGGACTTCCTGTATTTCCAATAATTTAATAATGAAATACTTACCGAATGATTAAATGCCACTATTCAAAGGACATCACCAATATCAGTGTTAGAAGCTCATCAAGTATATTTCAACGGATTTAACCCACTACGGATCTAATTACATTGTTTTATCTCTTTAATCCTGACACCATGTTTTCGTTGACCATTTTATCTTATTATAAGTTATCTATTTGCTTAGCGTATAGGTTTATCCGATTGTATTTCTCTTAATAATGTTACCAATAATAGCGTCTAACTTTTTTTATCTATATATATATATATATATATATATATATATATATATATATATATATATCTTGCCTTAAGGTAAACAAAAAGTGTAATGTTAGTTACACACTTTAACCACCCATTATACTTCAGGGTTCACAACCCCTATATACTTTTATAAGTTTAATCAAATTGTAATTTTAAATGCCGCCAAATATATAGTATTCTAAAATTGTTATTTTTATTTTCCATACTACACTTTTAAGGAGAAATTTTATTTAAAGTAATAGTTAATTTGAATATAAATGGTTCCTAATCATAATGCGGTAGCACGGAACTGTAAATTGGCCTTAAACTCTAGGGACCATTATTATAGTTCATTTCGTTTTTACACAAAAATACACGTTATAAAAATATTTACACTACTTACCAACACCAAGTAAAATCTATTCAGAGATTGTCACTCCAGTTTACATAAACCTGCTGATGCGCTCTATTATGTTTAGATGACTGGCCGTAGGTAATGGTCATAAATATCTTTCTTTATACATACTATAAGTATCGAGAGTCGATAAATATCCATTATAAAGCATAGAAGTCTAGTCTTGTGCATGACAAATCAGTAAATAAAATATCTTGAAGCAAACAATGTGTTATTCGATACTAATAGAGCTAGTCTTTAAACCCCCTACTAACAAATTGTCGCAGCTAGCTGAGAGGATTTCTTTAAAATCTTCATTAATGGTATCATGGCATGTAAATAGTATAACCTAACCATGATTTTAAATGAAAATCTAAAACACATTTTACGGCATTTGCTTCAAGAATTTCTGGTCGTAGCATTGACAAAGGTTGTTATATTCATCAAACTCCATAACAAGATGTCATACTTGTAATTTACATGCACGGAGAACGATTAATGGTTGGAGAGGAGCCGGCGAGAGATTTAACATGGCAGTCTTCTAATATTTGTTATGCTTTAATAATCTCATGTATTTTTCATGTATAAATTACCAGTACTTTATACTACTCTCTGTCTATATTTCTCTCTGCTATGTTCGTAAAAACCCTAATTCAGTTTCATTACCAATATTGTGAAAAATATTTCTCAAACCGAATAGAGGTTTCATTTATTTGTACTTATTTATTCTGTAGAATAGAAAAATATGTCTGATTTTTTTTCGATTTCATCACTTAGTTACATTGTTATTTCCCAAGATGAAAAAAACATCAATTAATTCAAAAGTTTAAAAATATTTATGAAATGATTCTTGGAATCTGCAAAAGAAGTTGATTAGGCAACATAACAACAGGTTTAATATTTACCGCGTGCAAAGGAATAGAAATATTGACAATACTTTCCAGAAATTGTTACTACTCGCCATTGTTTGCTGGAGAGAAAATGTTTTTGAGGTTGCTAGGTAGAGAGTTAGCTTCGTAAAAGGAACGAATGTTTTGAAACGCGTCAGCAAGTAAGCAATTACTTATTCACTTAGCTAGGTATTTTTAAAATTAGTTTAATCGGTGAGTTCAAGATGATTACTTCAAGCAACTTCAATTTTTAAATAGTTGTTTTTTTTATATTATCACACAAATAATATTTCCTTACTTAAAACGCTGTCGATAGAATGCATCCCTATTATCCGTATATAACGCAAAAATTCCAAATATCACGTACAAAAGCCCCGATAGAATAAACTTTGAAATGAATTTAGAAATAATACGAGAATATTTTATTTTTAATGTTCTGTTATGAAATGTAAGAAATAGTTTTCACGATCTTTCAAATAATTTTCAGTCGTTGCCTGTTTATCAATAGATAATTTATCATTCAGTGTCTTGCTTATTACTGTTGTCTCCTATAGTGGTACTCATTTTAATTCGGGATAACCCTTGCCTATACACTTGAACCATAGTTTTTTTCACTACCACTACCAGAGTATCTTCAAACCTCTTATGTATCCTTCTTGTAGTTGTTTATTTCTGTATTCTTAATACTATAAAAATATACACCACAGCTTTATAGTTATATAAGTTTACCAGGTTTATAATTTCGTTAGACAATTGACACCTATAACCCTCACAGATGTCACGTTTACATTATAATTGTGTCATAAGTGTCTTATTGCTGTGTTTGATTTAAATTAAAATAGAAAACTAAAAGCTCTTATGCAAACCTATATATTAATTGATACCTTCAGGTATCATGAAAGATAAAATTGTATATACCATAGAGGCTGTAAGACTTTATGAGATACGTTGAAGCTTCATACCATCTCAAATATGTTGAAAAGACGTGTATAAAGTTTCAATAAATATCCCCAAAGTCCAAAATAGAAATTACTCTAATCGCCATTACTGCAGATATTTTGCGCTGCTAATGTTCTTTTTTCGAAATGTGAACAAAACGTAATAACAATTACAAATATTAACGAAATATAGTTAAACCAAGTTTAGCATAAAAGAAAAACTGTCATCATACATAGTAAAAAATACGTGGTAACCATGACACTGAAGTGTTTCAATTGTTAAAGCTTTGAATAATAAACGAATGCAAAAAACAAGAACAAATATTAAATACATATTTTTCTCGAGAGTTGAACAATAACTCGCTCAGCAATAATTTGACCTAGTTCCTAGATTTATTATATATACACATGAAAGTAGGAATTGGTTTAGATTGGCACAACAACCCCTAACTCGGCCGCTACGTAACCTAGGACTATAGGGGTAGTTTTGGATGATACACAAGGTCGATGCGCCCCTGACCCCAGACCAAGGGGTGGTTTCGACCACGTTCAGAGGGGTGGGGGGTAGTTTTTCGAAAAAAATAAATTCCAACCCCCTGACCTAAGCTAGTCAAAATCGATCTAACCTAACCTACATATAGGGGGTGACCTCAGCTACGTTCAGGACCTTCCCCGGGGGTAGCTCCGGGGGTGGATTGGTGGGTGGTGGGTAGTTTTTGAAAAAATTTTGGAAAAACGTGCCTTGACTGAAGGGGTGAGTCTAGAGTCTATTACGGGTGGCTGAGGGGTAGTTTCACCTAGGGGTAGTTTTCACAAAAAATATGAAATTGCCAAAAATCGACCGGACGGATGAACAGACAGTACGGGATATGTCTAGAGTCCATTATGGACCGCTGCGGGGCTGTTTCACCTAGGGGTAGTTTTTACAAAAGATATGAAATTGCCGAAAATCGATCGGTCGGATCAAATGACCGTATATGGTATGGTTAAAGTCCATCATGGTAGGCTGCGCGGGCGGTTTCACCTGTTTTTAGATTGCCAAAAATAATCGGGGTCCTAGGTAAAATCCACCCGGGCATTAGTTAAACCCGCCAAGGTAGAGCCAATATGGAGCACACTATCGGTTAAAGCCAATCCTAGCCTAGCCACCCAGCAGCCAGGCCTTAGGTAAAGCTAACACGGAGCAAGGTAACAGCCAACCTAGGTAACCCTGGAATCAGGCATTAGGTGGGAGTGGTGGTTATCAAATGAAATTGTCAAAAAATTATCGGTTAGATCATACGACCGACGCTCCAACTATGCAACACAACGCATACGGTGGTGTGAATACCCGAGGTTTGAACGGTGTCATCGACCGCTGTGGCTAAAGTCTACCAAAAATGATCGGTGACCTAGGTAAAAATCACTCCCGAACCGGCGCTTGAGGTAACACCGCCTAGGAGCGGGTAAAGCTAACACGGAGCAGGGCCTCAGGAAAAGCCATCCCTTACGCCGACCCTTAGGTAAAGCCATCCTGGTGTCGGACCTTCGGTAAAGTCACACCAGGAGTCGTGCTAGAGGTAAAGCCCCCAGGAGCTAGGCCTAGCCAACCCGAAGCCAGCCCTTAAGTAAAGCCACCCGGGTGTCAGACCTCCGGTAAAGTAACCGCGGAGTCGGGCCTGAGGGAAAGCCGCCTAGGAGCCAGGCCTTAGGTAAAGCTACCATTGAGACAGACCTTCGGTAAAGTAACCGCGGAGTCGTGCTCGAGGTAAAGCCACCCAGGACATAGGAATAGTCTATACGGAGCATGGTCTCAGGTAAAAACCATCCCGACGACCACCCATAGGTAAAGTAACCCTGGATTCAGGCATCAAGTGGGGGTGGTTATCAAATAATATATGAAATTACCAAAAAATGATCGGTTAGATCAAACGACCAACGACCTACATAGAGTTCAAATAGTCAACAAGCTGAATCGACTAATCACAACGCAGGGGCCCGGTAGGCCTACGTAAACGGTCAATGTAAGACGAAAAGGCCTATATAACGTGTTAAACCAATATATATGACAGCCCACATAATGTGTTAAACAAATATGCAAGCCTACATACATACTATGCTAGGCCGACATACTATGTCGGTAAATCACCGGCCAAAGCCTATATGAACTGAGATAGTTTCACCTCATATATCAGGTAGAACCACGGGCAGGCAACCGTATAATATGGGGAGTACTATAAGGTATAGCTAAACCAATATATACGATAGCCCACATAATGTGTTAAACAAATACGCAAGCTTGCATACATACTATGCTAGGCCTACATACATGAAACCCTAAATGCGCCTACTATGTCGGTAAATCACTGGCCACAGCCTATATAAACTGAGATAGTTTCACCTCATATATCAGGTAGAACCTGGCAATCGTATAATATGGGAAGTACAATAAGGTACATCTACCAATGCATAACCTATCAAGCCCACGTAAAGATTTAATATATCTGATAACGTACGAGCGACATGCGCACCTATAACCAGAGTGGCCCACCCCTAAATAAAATGGCTGATGCGGGGCAAAGGGTTATGATTGCCAAACTCAAAATTTCTCTATGCTACAAAATAATAAACAATGCAGCGAGGCCGTTTCGTATGAAGGAATACGTTTGGCCTACATGTACAGACTTGCAGCGATAACGCAATATCTTAAAACCGCAATGGCAGCCGGTGACCGCTATAGCAAGCCTAAAACTCGAGCGGCCGTGTCGTTGTGAATCTAGGCGCATGTTTTTGATCTGAATACTGTATAAAAATTACTATGTAATATCGTCATACCACGGTATACATATATATAATCAGAAATCAGTGTAAATAATCAAATAGCATCAATGGATATATCCTATAGCTGTAAATGTATCTAGATATAAAAGGTATATATGGAGAAACACTAATAAAGAGGCCCATCACAAAACGTGAATAAATATATGTTATAAAACGATCCTAAAACGAGGCCAAACCAACATGCATGCTATCATACATATTCGTATATACCATGTTAAGCCTACATACGTGATAGTCCACATAATGTGTTAAACAAATATGCATGTAAACCTGCATACATACTATGCTAAGCCGACTTACATGGGCCTCGCCGGCCAAAGCCTATATGATCTAAGCCTGACACACATTTACACCTCGTCTATCATGTAGAACCTGGCAACCGTATAATAAGGGAAGTACTATATGGTATAGCTAACAATTCATAACCTATCACGCCCATCACGGTCAACAAATATTACAATATAATTTTAAAAAAAAGTCGCGCAACCTATATACATACAGTGCTAAGCCAACATTCGGGCATATATACTATGTTAAAACAGCGTGCAATATACTCTAAATAGCCAAATATACGTTGTTAAACCAATATGCAGATTAACCTATATACATCCCGTTACCCACATATGCCTATATAATATGTTAAGCCTGTATAAGTGATTGCCCTTATAGTGTGTTCAATAAATATGCGTGTAAACCAAATAAATACTCTGGTAAGCCAACATGCATGCTATCATAGATAGGCGTATATACTATGTTAGGCCTACATATCGCGTTAAACAAACGTGTGTAAGCCACCATACATATTATGCTAAGCCGACAAGGGCCTACAAATTGTAACACATTATATCCACTGCATAGTTTAGCTAAACGGCTATCACACACTATCCTATAGGTACCACATAATACCTGATCAATAACACATAGTATCCAATGCATAGCCTGACGAAGGTTTAATATATAGTATCCAGAGGCCTCGCTAACGATTAACACGTTGTATCCATAAGGCCTACTATGTCGGTAAACCACAGGTCCAAGCTTATATGATCAGAGTCCAACACACATTTTCACCCCGTCTATCAGGTAGAACCTCAGGCAGGCGGCTGTATAATACGGGAAGTACTATATCGTATAGCTAACAATGCATAACCTATCACGCCCATGACGGTCAGCAAATACTACAATATAATTTAAAAAAAAGTCGCGCAACCTATATACATACAGTGCTAACCAATATAGGCATATATACTATGTTAAACCAACATGTAATATAATCTAAATAGCCATATATACGCTGTTAAACAAATATGCGTGTAAACCTACATAAATACTATGGTAAGCCAACATGATAAGCCCAAATACATAATAGAATATATAATGTGTTAAACATATATGTGTGTAAGCCAGCATAGATATTATGCTAAGAAGACATGGACCTACAAAGTATAACACATTATATTCGGTGCATAGTTTAGCTAATGGATATCACACACTAACCTACAAGCTGCCCACAAATTACCACATAATACCTGATACATAGCCCGGATAATCATTAACGCATAGCGGCCGATGCAAGTCATGACTAGGGCTAACACAACATATTCAAACCATAGCCTGACTAGGGCTAACACATAGTATCCGATGAGAAGTATGAATACAAAGTAACACATAATATCCGTTGCATAGCTCGGCTAAAGTTCGTCATATAACACCCGAAGTATAGCTTGACAAACACATAGCATCTCATGAGCGGCGTGATATAAGGTAACACATAGTATCCGATACACAACCTAGGATCGAATATGACGTCATCCAGGTGGAGAACAAGATGGTGGCAATGTTCATACCGACTTCAAAAAGGGGTATGGCCTGTGTAGGCTAGATCAAATAACCAACTTTTCAACTAAACTACTGTCATACGCGTAGTTTAACCAACCAACATACGTGAAGTTCAAACGAACAGCATTGACACCAAGTCCAAATAGGCTATGGCGGCTATGCCCAGATCAACGTATCAGCTAATCAAAATGAAAAACTTACGCTAATCAACCAACATCTACACCGAGGTCAAATGGGTTATGGTTAGCGAAGGCACTGGCAAAAGCTTTAAGCCTTAGACATAGCTATCAACGCATACCAAAATAGCTATGCAGAAACCGTCAAGGCCATTACACATATTGTCCAGGTATGTTCTCCATCAAACCGAGACTTTAGACACCATCTCTGTAAAACAGCTAACAAATTATACTCTACCACAATAGGTATGTCAAAACTGTTACCGGCTCATAATCTAAGACAGTGGTTACGTAATGTCCTTTATCAATTTAAGACCTTAAGAGATATCTTCGTAAAGACAGCTACCAATCCATACTATATCACAATAGTTACGTTAGAGCTACCGCTGCTCACCCTACCATAATAGCTACGTACAGACGGTTAATATTGTATAACCTATCACAAGACCTATGTAAAAACAGCTAGGCATAACCTGTCACACAATAACTGCGTAAAGGCAGCTAACAAGGCCTACCCAATTAAAATAGCTACGAAAAGATAACATCCAATACATACCCTATCATATTAGCTATGTAAAGACAATAACTTCTACAGCCACAGGTCAGTGATGCCCGTGATGGAGATACGACCAACCTTTGAAAGTTAGGGGTGGTTTTGGATGATACAGGCGGTCGATGTGACCTTGATCGTAGCCTTGGGGGAGGGTTCAACCACGTCTAGAGGGGTAGTTTTTAGAAAAAATTATTTTCAACCCACTAACCTAAGCTAGCCAGAGTGCTTCTAACCTAACCTACTGTTGGGTGTTCAACCACGTCTAGAGGGGTAGTTTTTAGAAAAAATTATTTTCAACCCGCTAACCTAAGCTAGCTTTAGGGTTTCATGTATGTAGGCCTAGCATAGTATGTATGCAAGCTTGCGTATTTGTTTAACACATTATGTGGGCTATCGTATATATTGGTTTAGCTATACCTTATAGTACTCCCCATATTATACGGTTGCCTGCCCGTGGTTCTACCTGATATATGAGGTGAAACTATCTCAGTTCATATAGGCTTTGGCCGGTGATTTACCGACATAGTATGTCGGCCTAGCATAGTATGTATGTAGGCTTGCATATTTGTTTAACACATTATGTGGGCTGTCATATATATTGGTTTAACACGTTATATAGGCCTTTTCGTCTTACATTGACCGTTTACGTAGGCCTACCGGGCCCCTGCGTTGTGATTGGTCGATTCAGCTTGTTGACTATTTGAACTCTATGTAGGTCGTTTGATCTAACCGATCATTTTTTGGTAATTTCATATATTATTTGATAACCACCCCCACTTGATGCCTGAATCCAGGGTTACTTTACCTATGGGTGGACGTCGGGATGGTTTATACCTGAGACCATGCTCCGTATAGACTATTCCTATGTCCTGGGTGGCTTTACCTCGAGCACGACTCCGCGGTTACTTTACCGAAGGTCTGCCTCAATGGTAGCTTTACCCAAGGCCTGGCTCCTAGGCGGCTTTACCTCAGGCCCGACTCCGCGGTTACTTTACCGGAGGTCTGACACCCGGGTGGCTTTACTTAAGGGCTGGCTTCGGGTTGGCTAGGCCTAGCTCCTGGGGGCTTTACCTCTAGCACGACTCCTGGTGTGACTTTACCGAAGGTCCGACACCAGGATGGCTTTACCTAAGGGTCGGCCTAAGGGATGGCTTTTCCTGAGGCCCTGCTCCGTGTTAGCTTTACCCGCTCCTAGGCGGTGTTACCTCAAGCGCCGGTTCGGGAGTGATTTTTACCTAGGTCACCGATCATTTTTGGTAGACTTTAGCCACAGCGGTCGATGACACCGTTCAAACCTTGGGTATTCACACCACCGTATGCGTTGTGTTGCATAGTTGGAGCGTCGGTCGTATGATCTAACCGATATTTTTTTGACAATTTCATTTGATAACCACCACCCCCACCTAATGCCTGATTCCAGGGTTACCTAGGTTGGCTGTTACCTTGCTCCGTGTTAGCTTTACCTAAGGCCTGGCTGCTGGGTGGCTAGGCTAGGATTGGCTTTAACCGATAGCGTGCTCCATATTGGCTCTACCTTGGCGGGTTTAACTAATGCCCTGGTGGATTTTACCTAGGACCCCGATTATTTTTGGCAATCTAAAAACAGGTGAAACCGCCCGCACAGCCTACCATGATGGACTTTAACCATACCATATACGGTCATTTGATCCGACCGATCGATTTTCGGCAATTTCATATTTTTTGTAAAAACTACCCCTAGGTGAAACAGCCCCGCAGCGGTCCATAATGGACTCTAGACATATCCCGTACTGTCTGTTCATCCGTCCGGTCGATTTTTGGCAATTTCATATTTTTTGTGAAAACTACCCCTAGGTGAAACTACCCCTCAGCCACCCGTAATAGACTCTAGACTCACCCCTTCAGTCAAGGCACGTTTTTCCAAAATTTTTTCGAAAACTACCCCCCACCCCCCAATCCACCCCCGGAGCTACCCCCGGGGAAGGTCCTGAACGTAGCTGAGGTCACCCCCTATACGTAGGATAGGTTGGATCGATTTTGACTAGCTTAGGTCAGGGGGTTGGAATTTATTTTTTTCGAAAAACTACCCCCTACCCCCCTAAACGTGGTCGAAACCACCCCTAAGGCTACGGTCAAGGTCGCGATGACCTTCAGCATCATCCAAAACTTCCCCTATAGTCCTAGGTTACGTACAGGCCGAGTTTTATTTTTTTTTCGAAAAACTACCCCCCACCCCTCTGAACGTGGTCGAAACCACCCCTTGGTCTGGGGTCAGGGGCGCATCGACCTTGTGTATCATCCAAAACTACCCCTATAGTCCTAGGTTACGTAGCGGCCGAGTTAGGGGTTGTTATGCCAATCTAAACCAATTCCTACTCATGAACATCCGCTGTAAATTTAACTCAAACAATAGTCCTGCTCTTTTTGTTACTTGCAAGGTAACAGCATTCAACGGGAAAGTTAGATAAAGTATACTACAGGGTGATTATTCACACAGGAAATTAAAAATGTTAGTTTCATTTATAATTTGATTACTTTAGAAAATGTTTGAAGGTTTTTTAATCAGATATTTACTTTTCATATTGTTGGAATTGCTTGGTGTTGCCTTTGTTAAAGCAATTACCTAGCATAACCTATCCTATCTATTCTTTTTGCATAACATATTTATCTATTTATTTTGCTTATCAACATATCTCATCCACTTAACAGTAATAATCAAGATGCCGAATTCGCTACGATATTCTTTCTAGTCTAAACTCAGTTCCCAGAAAGAAAGCGTGACACACAATAGTAGGAAATGCTGATGGCAAGTTCACAAAACTTCTTACGAACTGTTTTAAAAACTTTATTCCCCTCCGTCCCATGAACTCGTCCATTTCTGTATTTAGATTTCATGATATTGTTTGAAACCCAAACAAATCATTAGGTCGAAGTTTTACATTGCGAACTATTGATATTGCTTGGTATTACATATTAGAGGATGAAAAAGTATGGTAACTTATGTTTATGATAAACCTAAACCATTTTCTTCGTTTGACATTTATTAACTTTTACTTTTAAGGGCAATCCAAAATTTCAACGTCAAGTGGTAATCCTTGGTTCCTGAAAGAAAATTGGGCCAGCGTTTTAAATTGAAATTTTTCATAGGGAAAAATATATACTTATAACAATATTTTTTTTTAAATGAGAAATAAATATTTTAAAAGTAGATATATTAGTAATATATTAAGGTATGTAGAACTTTACTTTTAAAAATAGATACTGTATAACGACAAACACACAAGTACTATTTCTGGGGGGATTTGAAAAATATTCCAATAATCTTATGCTCTCTTTTTTGTTTCAAACTACACTTTACAGTTACAGAAATTATATTTAGATTATCTATGAAAACTATGTGCACAAAAACACAATTGTAGTATCTGTTAAAGCGTGTTAACAACATTTAAATCCTGCAATGCAAATTAGAAAACCTTATGAAAATATATCAGCTGAATATACAAAGTAAATAAGCAGAAGGAGAACAGAAAATAATATAGAATTAGGTCGACAATTTTTTGCATAGCAAATTATAGTATTAAATAAATTAGCAAATTAGGTAATGATCAACAACTTTTGTTAACAATATTAACATTCTGATAAAAACAATATAGGCCACCTGTATAGCTAGGTACTTGATGTAAATTAATGTTTGACGTTTCAGCCATTTTTATTTTACTTAAATTAAATTTTACCTATTCTAAACTTACATTCATTCTAAATGAGGTTTTTACGATAGAAATGCGATACAGAAAAATTACTGCAAGTTAAGTTTATTGTCAATTTATAATGAACTTACATTTATTATGTGATAGATTCACAATTTTATGAGGGGTTATGGATTATAAAAATAAAATTATATAGATTTCATTACAAAGGAAGTCTTGTAATAATCTTGGCAGTTACGAAAATTAATTAGAAACAAAATATTTCACTATTAGTAAAGGAACAGAACATCATAAGAGTGCAATTTTAAATATGTTTTACTACTTGTACTTTTGCCAATTTCTTTTATCATTATTTAAAAAAATATATTAAAATAAAATATATTTCACTTATATAATCTATCAGAAACGTGAGTTTTAATAAAATAGTAAACACATTTTTAATGAAAGCAGGTTCAATTGGGACGTAAGAGCTGTTGCAACAGCTGAAAAAAAATCGGTTTAAAATATATTTTTCAAATTTTGTGTGTTTGCTATTTCAATTATGATGTTCAGTACAAATTGTAACCCATTACGAGATTGAAATTTTTCTTTTAAGTTCACAACCATTCCCTCAAACCCTCGAATATCTGTTAGGTTTTACACCTACAAGAGGAAGCCAAGAGTAATCAAACTCAGAATAGTACCTTGGTATACGCAAGTTGTGATAATATAAATAACAAAAGTGAAAGATCGGCTCTACGTTTCTTATATTGGTTTGAAATTTGTTTTGGTTTACACTTTAATTTAATCAAAGAAATTATATATTATTTTATATTATTATAAAATTTCAGTATTATATAGCTACTTCTACATTAATTTATAACTTAGTGTTCAGTTACTCAAGAGAAAGAGTATAGTTCTGCAAAAGGTATATAATTGCAATCTCATTAGTCGCGTTTTTCTTCTGCAGTATGCAGAAAATGTATCGCTTGTAAGGAGAAAGGAGTTCCAAGTGAAACTGAAACGGATGTTGAAAAGAAAATAACCCCCACAATCAAACGAAAAATCATCCCACAGCTGTGCCTGCATAGGTTTCCTTTAGCGTGTCGAAGAAATACTCGAATGTAAGGTATTATTGTGTATTCAAAATGATATGTCTAATCGAAACGTAATTCCTACATAACGATCTGACAAGTGGCCAAATGAACTCGAAACTAATTTACTAAGATTGTAAGTTACTTCGGGGATAACATTTAAATATAAAATTGTTACTTTTAGGACAGGTCAATTAACTTAATAAAAATTATCTTTATTATGGTTGCTGAGAATTCTAGGGGTAACTTTATATTATTATCTTTGAAAAAAAACATAACAAATAAAACAATTATAATAAATTCATGTTTTACAAAGAAAGTGAAAATAACATAAACGAGGAAACATTTGTTAGGCGAAGATTTGTTTTTAGTTTCAATATGATAATTAGTGTGCACAATAATGCTCAGTACATGTTTTTCAATCGAGTCTAAGTGTATTGTCAATACAGTTCGATATTCCTTACAAAGAGCCACTTTAACCTTGTTTGTGTACTAGAATACATATTTATTACAGAACATATAAAAAAGAAACTTGTTTTAAAATTGTTTATAACCATTCAGCATATTCATCTTTAAATCTTACGAATTCTCAAACATGATCTTTCTATTTTTGTTACGACAGCTGTTCGCTATAACTTAACACAACCTCCTTATTGCATTATTTTTCAATATCATTTGTGTAATATATATGATTTGTTGTTCTTATGATTTTATCTATTAAACGTCTAACATAAGAAAAAACAAAATATATGCAACCACATTTAACTAGGGCGTATTAGGATATGGTCTGATGATTTTATAGAAAGGGTCTGTGTGGGTTCTACTTCAATCAGTGCATGTTTCCTCCATCTCTTATTGTTTAATGTAACCAAGAGCTTCAGATATGGAGCAACTCAAAGTTACCCCACAACTACAATACAAACAGTGGTTTCTCTTTATACAGATTTGAGAACTTAAATTGATGCGAGTACAATATATTAATGATATTCTTAAAAGAAATGTGTTTTTGAATCTTTTCAAAAATTGTGGGAAATTAGAATAACCCTTATGAAATTCTTCATGTAGAGGTTTAAAGTATGTTTATTATAAACATTTTACTTTTGTGCAATCTACTATAGTTTTTATTTGTTTGTTAGAGAAGTGTGAATCCTGTAGTACCTACTGAATTTTCCTAATATTTGACAATATTTGTAAACAATAATAATTGTATGAAAGGTGAAATACTAATGATTTTATAATTATAATAATGTAGTTAGATTGTAATAGTTATCTGTGTTTGTAGATAGTCCGTCCTTTTAACACTTTTTGTCAAGTATTATAATGTAGTAGTATATAACCTACATTAGTACTGTAATGTATATAGTAGTATACAAACCTTATTATATGATAATTTAGCATGTTGGTAAAAACATCCTCATTTGTTTATCTAGCCTGATTATCTAACGTGTTCGGAAAATAATGTACACACAATGTACGCATTGCCATTTGACATTATTTTCAAGAACCAATAACTATCGAAACGTTAAGATAAAGTTATTAAAATTAGGATTTAACAACCAAAAGTTATCAATTTTTCGAGACATATTGATGTCATCTAAGCTGATTCACCGACATATTAGTTGCTACGGTTGCCATTCTTTGTGTCTTCTTAAAATATGTAGTGCTCGCAATGTAAAAGGTGTATGTAAATGTATGAACTTGGGAGTTGACATTCTCGCTGTAAAACCGTGAAGGGAGAACAAACCTCCCTCTGAACAATTTATTGTCAGTGGCAACACAAAGCTCTGTAGTCAGCGCTTTATAATAATGCTGTGATTAATTTTATTGTGACAATTTTAATACCTAATGCGAATATTTTTAACTAACCATTTTTAAAACATTTATGCATCCCAATATGTATACTAGCATAAATAAAGTGACATTTCCTACGTATGTCATGACCTAAATAATGCTATAATCTCGATTCCAAAAAGGTTACCTAAAGTCAATTATATCAATAAAAAAAAAGAAACTTTAATTTAAGGGTGAATAAAAGGGTCGGATTTCTAAAATATATAGTCTTTATGTTCGAGTAAACTCATCATAAATAGAACAAGAAATCTGTTCGTTACAGTTTCTCATATCATAGGGAGCATATATATATATATATATATATATATATGAAATGTTACTATCTGGAGTACATCCGTTCATTCTGCAGTCCATAAATTCGCAGTTCCGACGTTTCGCTAGAATCTCATCCAGCATTGACGAGGTGAACCCAACAACAGTAGAAGATAGATATATATATATATATATATATATATATATATATATATATATATATATATATATACATATATATATATATAGTCTACATATATACAGAAAGTTTTCTATCCATTCTATTGCACATTCCTATTCATGGAACAAAGTAAGATAGACCTTTAACCTTTTATATTACCCAAAGACAAATCTATAACGTTAAATATGATTAAATAACGTTTCACATAATTATCAATCTAAATATGACCTCATATTATTTTGAAGTATCAACTACTGTCACTCTTGATATGTGTTATAAGTAACAATCGTTTTTAATTTAAATTTTCATGAAAATAAGTTTTAACAGTAAAAACATATCACAAACCAACATCTGTGTTTATTTGTTTAAAAGTATATTCAAACACTCTTTAAAATAAGGTAATCTCAATCATACAGAGACGTTTCGAGGAATGAAGGGTTTACTAAGATATTGAAATTGAATATTGTTAATCAAAGTCACTACAAATCCCCTAACTAAACGTACCGACTTAGGAAAGGTAGACTTAATGAAAGGTTTATTAATTTTGTTAAAAGTTCTGAAAGTCAAGTTGTTATGATGAAAACTCAAGTTTTCAATCAATTAACTTAAACACAAATTACCTAGCTGGCGTTCAAAATTAAATTATTTTGCTCATTAGAAGTTTAATTAAATTACATTTCATTTTAATTCCACGTTTTAGAACACTGAAAAGAAATTCTCAATATAAACATGGCAGTCGTTGTATGACTTTGTCTACTTTATAAACCATCGCGCACCTTAAAATGTTTCCAGCCCTGCAAATGTTGAAGGTCGACATCCAAAAACAAATTCATTGCAATTATGTTCAAACGCATATGTCACTTCTTTGCTTTACACTCAACAAACCTCACACTACATGTTCAGAATAGAGGATGAGGATGGTACTAAATACAATGTAATATACGCCTAGATAATAAAAACGTTGAAATATCTTTACAAAAAGTGGTCGACTATAATAAAATAAATGGCCAGGGTATTTCTTTTCAAAATCACAAATAAAACACTTTAACAAATATCATTAACTATAACGGTGATAATTGAAGGATAAGTCAAAAACCTCTGGAAATTCTAAAATTGTTTTTACTTATTTTTAGACGATGTGAAATGATCTTCTTTTATGTAAAGTTATTTTCCTACAATTGTGTGTGTGTGTGTGTGTGTTTGTGTGTGTGTTGTGTGTGTGTGTGTGTGTGTGTGTGTGTGTGTGTGTGTGTGTGTGTGTGTGTGTGTGTGTGTGTGTGTGTGTGTGTGTGTGTGTGTGTGTGTGTGTGAGTGTGTGTGTGTGTGTGTGTGTGTGTGTGACTCAGTGTGTGTGTGTGTGTGTGTGTGTGTGTCTTATCATTATTTATCATTAAAATCATTATTTGTTTGTTGTATTTAAATAGAACTTCTAAGCTGTCATCGCATGCAAATTTTGGAGATATGTGTGAGATACATAGGTATCCTGAAAAATAGACGAAATTCACTTGATCAGTAAAAGGAAATAAAGAAGATTTAGAAACGTGTCTCTATGTAATTATTATGCGCTCTTTCAAGTTAACCCTCGGGTAGGCGCGGGGCTACAGATGAAGCCCAGAGTTTTTGTTTAGGCTGCAACGCCTCTCCTAAAACTAGTGGAGAAACCCCTACAACGTTTGTTGTATTTTGTCATCTACGTTACTTACTGAGTCGGTGATTGTCACTCAAAGTGTGTGCGTTTTGTAATTGTTTACTAAAGTTGTTTGGGCTACACCTGTAACCCGAGTGACCTTTTGTTTTATGAGTGAACCAAGCGTGCACGTGTTTTTGTTATCATGTGCAGGTATTTTAGATGATTGCTTGTCAGATGAAGAGAAAATCCTCGTATCTTACTGCACTAAACCTAAGAAGCCAATAGTACTTCTGTCCTCGATATATTAAGACCACATTATTGACGAAGATTCAGGGGGTTTACAGAAACCCGAAACAATTACTTTTTATAACAAGACAACAATTAGAGTTGATGTATTAGACCAAATGTGTGGCAAATATGATGTAGCAAGAATGGCGAAATGATGGCCTATGGTTCTATTTTTTTATCTTCTAAATATAGCACCCATCAATGCGTGAAGGTTATGCATTGTGTAACACTCTTAAATAACTAGGTGTTACATATAAATTCATTTACATATTTAATTTTTATTTTATAATTAGATCGGCCCAATATAAAAGAAATTTTTTGTTTTCTTGGTGAACACTTGTTAATCTATCGTAAGTACTAAGGTGCCCCTAGCGGGAAAAATTGTAAAATATCGTACGATGTTGGTAAGTTAAGGAAGTTAACTAGAAGATGCCATATGACGTAAGCATGGGGTGATACCTGCGAACCAATCAAAAATGTATATAAGAACAAATAAGGGTGGGGGTTGCATGAGAACTCAGCTTCGCTCGTCCATCCAACTGCCCACTTCACTAAAAGTTTTTGGACGAGACACACGTGATTGTAATTTCGGACATGATTTAGAAAATTTGTAAGCTTTCATTAATCAAAATTTAAGATGTCAAGGCCGGTACCAGTTTATTAATGCAACTTACAGAAGAAGCCAGAACCTTTTTTTATGAGTTCCAAATAGTAAAAGTTCGTACTTTTTTTTCCTTAAGTGAGCTTATTGCAAGAGCGATGTGCAGTGATAAATAAAATATGTTATAGTGTTATACAAGTGGTGTGCACAGCCAGGTACGTTTTAGAGTATAATGAAGAACATGTATTTTAATTTTAACTAACTTTAAATTTGATCGATAAATAATTAGCACATAAACGGTAGAAATCGTCTTTGGGCATTCATTTCTGAAATAAATATGAACCCTTAACTTACTACCTTCTCGGTACACAAATTTGAACACTTAACTTACTACCTTCTCGATACATCAATTTGAACACTAATATGTAATTGCTATATGTAAAGAATATAAATCACTTGATATATTGGTTGTCATTTGTTCAATTTGTAATTTGAGCTTAATTAATAAATTGTTTATTATTGTATTTTTAAACATTCAATGGTTATTTCGTACGTAACCTAGTTCTATCGTCAAGACTGGAATGCCGTCACAGACAGACAGTCTCTGCCTGAGCTGTGACGTAGAACTAGAAGCCCTGGTAAGTAAAAATAAAAATTTTGTAATAAGTAAAATAACATATTTAAATAAAGATAAATTCCAAGGTAAAAGGGCGAAGCGTTACAATTGCTAACACACCTGGAAGGTTACTATAGTAAAGAAACGAGTTTATTACAAACATGTCTTTGGATCTAATTGTTCCTAAAGTAAGAGAAATGGTTAGTGTAATTATGCTACCTGTAGAGCTAAAGAGGCGAGCAAGAAACCTTCTTGGAATCGATGAACCCCAGCCTGAACATCAACCAATAGACAAGATTTGACGCTGCTACAGGTGCGGTAGAGGGAGGAGTAGATCAACCTGAAAGTGCTACGACCAATGTGGAGATATGCCCTGACCATACCCTCCTAGTATGGGGCATTCCTTTGGAAGCCACACACCAATTAAACATTGAAAAGAACATTAGTATCATCTTTGTAAGTGGGCCCTACCCATTTAACCTAAAATGTATTTATTTGGTAAGCAAACACTTTTTTTACACATAAAATGTATTTTTAATGTTTTTAAAAATCTGTGTACTATTTCTGATGAATTATATTTGCAAATAAATGCGTTTTATAGTAGGCCTATCATTATCCTACATTCGTTTTAGATTTATGCACCTAAAGTTGTTAGTAATTTGTGACGTAAAATTAATATAATCAGATTACAATGTTTATAACCAATTTAAAAATAAAATCTTACATTTAGTTTTTTTTTACGAAATGTTAAATTGTAATATAGAAAAAAATAGTTAGGACAGTAACAAATTTAAACCCGGCAAGCTGGCCTGAGCAACCGGGCGGGTCCACAGGTGGCGGATAGTGGGACGGCCTACAGAAATGTAGGTTAGCTGTGAATAAGGATTCCGGAAGGTTTCTGAATATGCAGGCCTGGACCAAGGCTATGGTTCAAAGGTGAGGAATTATCCCTCCTCGTCAGTCAACCGGTTGGGCGTGGTAGAAATAACCGAGTGCTCTGACCGGGGAGACTGGGGTAGTTGGGAATTAAGTCCTCACAATGCTACTCTCACCTCCCGGGTGAACCAAGGGCAATGCGACAGTGAAGTATGGGCGGGAAACTACCCAAACGACACAGTTGTAAAAAAGAGAGTAAAGCAGGCTGTTCGTCTGAGCAGTTAATAATGTCCTGAACTTGGGGTGTGCTTCAAGGTCAGTGACTGAATACCCAATCCAAGGTGGAAGGCATCGTGCCGAAGGATGAATGGCTGCAGGGTATAAAATGCAGTCCCAAACGATCCCCTTGAGGAACCAGACAAAACCTCATTGCATGTTGTCTTGCCAGGGCAGTGGGGGCTCTGCTCTGGTCGACCGTTATTTCCCCCATACTCGTGGGACTTTAATGGACCAAGTAAGTAAAAGAAATTATTTCGAGACTGCACAGACAGTGGGAGCCAATGAGACGGCAAACCGTGAGTCTGTAGCAGATGTGTCAACGGCAACCATCACTGGGGGTGCGGGGGCGGCTGTCAAGCTGCCGACTGCAGAAACCGGTGAAGTGGCTGTAGAGTTGAGCACGATGTCTAGTCCTGGGGCTGCTCTGCGGACCCAGGCGACTGCAAATTAAGCAGAACAATGATCAAGATCCTCCAAGTGAACCTACAGCATAGCAGGGCGGCGAGTGCTGTCGTGTGTAGGATGCTGGACAGGGGAGAGGTGGACTTGGTTCTCATCCAGGAGCCATGGATTTCTGGAGGACGAATATCCGGGCTGGCGACATCTGGAGGTAAGTTGTTGTACGATAAGGACTCTGGTGTTCCAAGGACGTGTATCCTGGTTAGGAGGGGGTTGAGTGCTTTTGTACTAACGGACTTCTGCTGCAGGGACTTAATAGCAGTGACGCTGGATCTGCGGGCGGAGGGGAGGATGAAGAGGCTGAACCTTGCCACGGCATATCTCCCCTTTGACTACGCGGGGGCTCTACCAACACAAGAGCTGAGGAGGCTGGTCGAGCACTGCGGGGCTGTGGATGAGGAGCTGCTGGTGGGGATGGATGCTAACTCCCATCACACTTCGTGGGGAAGTACAGGTACCAACACTAGAGGTGAGGAACTTTTAGCTTATCTTAGCTCTAAGAATTTACTAGTCTTAAATCAGGGGGAAGAGCCGACGTTTGTCACTAGGGCCAGACAGGAGGTCCTGGACATTACGGCGGCATCGAACCAGACGGCTAGGTATGTACTAAACTGGCATGTGTCGGATGAACCATCTTCTTCTGACCACAGACATATTAGGTATGATATCTCTCTAAATCCCGCCATGCTTCGGCCAACCAGGGATCCAAGAAGAACAGACTGGGACTCCTACAGGAGGGACCTGGGAGTTCGGATTGAGGAGGCTGGATTGGAGTATGGTGGGAGGAGAGAGCTAGAAGACTCTGCCGCATTGGTTGGCGAGGCTATAGTAGAACCATTTACTGATAACTGCCCTCTTAGTGAGGGGAGAAAAGTAGGGGATCCGTCATGGTGGAGCAAGAAGCTAGCCAAACTTCGCAAGACCACCAGGAGACTCTTTAATAGAGCAAAAAAGAACGGGGAGTGGGACCAGTATAGGAAAACATTAACCGAATACAACAGGGCAATTAGAGAAGCACGCAGGAAGTCCTGGAAGGAGTTTTGTCAAGAGATTGACAAAACTCGGGAAGGGGCACGACTGCATAAAGTGCTATCTAAGGACCCAGTTAACCCGGTGGGGATGCTAAGAACCCCAATGGGAAATATAACAAAAACTGCAGGGGAAACTGTGGAAGAATTAATCAGAACACATTTCCCTTCCAGTACCCTGAGGAAACTTGGGGGAGCAGACACTGAACCAGTTGCCAAACTCTCCACAAGACGTGGTAAGAGGGAGGACTGGGAAGTGGCAAGGAGGATAGTAACTCCACAAAGGGTAAGATGGGCTATTGGCACATTTAAACCCTACAAATCTCCAGGTCCAGATGGGATCTATCCTGTGCTGCTGCAGCAGGGAATGGATTTGCTGGTACTGGTACTTACTAAATTATACAGGCTAAGCATTGCTTTAGGGCATGTGCCGGCAGCCTGGAAAGCTAGTAAGGTGGTCTTTATACCTAAGCCCACCGGTAACCAATCGGAAGGGAAAGGATACAGACCTATTACACTCATGTCCTTTGTTCTTAAGGGACTTGAAAAACTGGTTGATAGGCATATTAGGGGGGGTGCTTTGGCCATAAAACCACTGCATTGGAACCAGTATGCTTATCAACCGGGGAAATCCTGCGAGGGAGCTCTCCATCAAGTGGTTGGTAGGATTGAGCAAATGATCGCCAAGAAAGGTTGTGCCATAGGTGCTTCCTCGACATTGAAGGGGCTTTCAATAACCCCTCAGTGGAGACGATGGTAAGTGGTGCAAGACGTCATGGAGTGGATGCAACCACTTGTGGTTGGATAAGTTCCATGTTAACAAACAGAAGCATTTCTGTAGAGGTGGCAGGGGAGGTCAGAAGGGCGGAGACAAGTCTGGGCTGTGCACAGGGGGGGGGGGGGGTTCTCTCTCCTCTGTTGTGGTGCCTAGTGGTTGACAACCTTATTGAACTCCTGAATGAACAGGGGTACTTCTGTCTAGGATATGCGGACGACATAGTTGTTCTGATCCTGGGCAGATTCCCTGATACAGTCCTTGAGGTAATCAGAAATCCTCTACGACTGATTGAAGAGTGGTGTAAAAAGGAGAACCTTAGGGTAAATCCAAAAAAGACTGCTCTCATTAACTTCACCAGACAGCGAAAAGATCTGACGACCAGGATGCCCCGCTTGTTTGGTGAATACCTTGAGTTTGTGGGGGAGGTGAAGTACCTGGGAGTTACTCTGGACAGGAAACTCACCTGGAACCCACATCTTGAGAGGACAGTTAACAGGGCCAAAAGGGCACTGATGACTCTGAGAAGAATGGTGGGTAAGAAATGGGGACTGAAGCCATCAATGATGCACTGGATGTATCTGAGGGTGATAAGACCTATGATTACCTATGGAGCTCTGGTGTGGTGGACAAAGGCCAACCAGGCACAGACAAGAGCCAAACTGAGCTCTATCCAGAGATTGGCCTGTCTGTGCACACTGGGAGCGATGTCAATTACACCAGGTGCAGCAATGGAAGTAATGCTTAACCTCCCTCCCCTTGAGCTTGTCCTTAGGGGAGAGGCGAGCCTAGCGGCATGGAGATTGCGCAACTCGAGCAACTGGGCTAACCTCCCAGATGTCTCGGGACATATGAGTATCGAGTGCGTGGTCAAAGAACCCGTCTTGGAAATGGGCAGCGACCACAATACTCGAATGTTTGCACCTGACCATGTACACCAAACTGTGATGGAATGGTCAGGGACATTAACATCGGGAGCTCAGATCTGGTACACAGATGGCTCCAAGATGGACTTCGGCACTGGAGCGGGGGTGTATTGTAAAAACCCAAGGGTAGAAATAGTTTTTTCCTTGGGGAGGCATACCTCTGTCTTTCAGGCCGAAGTATATGTTATAAATGCCTGTCTGGGAGAGATAGCGAGAAGGGAAACACATGGGACCCGGATTGCTATTTTCTCCGACAGTCACGCAGCAATTAAGGCACTAAACGGACACGTGGTCACCTCGGCCATAGTCAGGGAGTGCCTAATTAACCTACAAGCTCTGGCAAGGCACAATCAAGTCATGATAGGTTGGGTGCCAGGGCATAGGGGAATACTTGGAAATGAAGCCGCAGATGCGCTGGCCAGGGAGGGGTCTTCGACTCCCCTGATTGGACCGGAGCCTGCGGTAGGTATTTCCAAATCCATGGTCAGGATGACAGTGCGAAGGTGGATGGCTGAAAGACACTGTGAGCACTGGATCAGGGCCGAAGGGATGAGACACAGCAAGCTAACCCTTAGGAAACCCTCCTTGGGGCTGCAGAAGAGTCTCATCTATCTGTCTAGGCAGGAATTAAGGATAGCCACAGGTCTACTCACGGGACACTGTGGACTAAGGAAACATTTGCATAAAATGGGTATCTACAAGGATGAACCAGTGTGCAGATTATGCGGGCAGGAACTCGAGACTGCCACACACATTATTTACAGATGTGAAGTACTTGCTGAGAGGCGCTTCAACCTCTTTGGTGATGGAACGGCTTCGGTGGATGCTGAAGGTAAAACTCTAGTCAGGAGACTCCTAAACCTGGTAAGAGGGAAGGGGTTATTTGACTAGATCAGGGAGGTAAGTACAATATACCTTAAGGTAGCAGTGCTTCGGGCAATTCAAACCCGCTCCCAAGTTAAAAAAAAAAAAAAACAAATTTAAAAAAAAAAAGGGAAACCATCGATAGACTACACAACCACGAATAGTAGGATGAAAATTTTTAGGGCGAATAGAGATAGGGATAAGGATTGTTAGCCATGATTCCCTGGTCGGGATTATGAAACCACTATCAGTTAAGTATGTAGGGTTTTATCTTTAGGATAAACGTACGATTACTGAAGTATGCAGGGCTGCATGTTTGGAATAAGTCATGATCTACCTAGGAAATATTTGCACAATCATTAGAAAACTAAGGATGGTGTGGGGATAAGAATGTTTAAATGAAATTAAGATAGGGAAGAAGCTACCCTTATTCCGTGACTGGTGAGAATCGCTCACTGAAGTGAAAGGGAAGTCTTAGGCTTTATCAACGACTGTCACAATTCAAGATAATGCCATTGTATTAAACAACAAGCGTATTTTAGCATCTACAAACACAATGATAACGTGTCTCTTTCCCTGCTGAAGCTGCACAATATACGACAGCACAAAACGTTATCATTTAACCTCCAAAATACAGATTCATTTCTTAAAACCATAGGTTATTCTATTTTCAGCCTAAAAGATTAAAATATTTTTGTCCAACATTATTCTTACCATTCTGATTTTAGTCTGACGACGTGTCTCAGCATAAGTTCAAAATATACTATATTCAACCCTTACATATCGTTTACTAGATACAATTCAATAAACCCTACACAACTTAATGTTCAGTGTTTAGAAATCACTGTTCACAGTTCACCGTTAAAGATTTGTATGGTAATTACCGTAAATGATGAATAGTCAAGCACACTAAACTGATCGCTATTCAGCGTTGGCTAACAGTTCATTTTTCATCACTTAGCAACCATTCTTCACAATTAAAAATTAAACGATTATTGTTCACTTGTCTTTGTTTAACCTTCATCGACATTTTATGACTATTCACTGTAGGTCTTTAGCCGCCCACAGATATCTCTATTCAGTTTACTCTTCATTCTAATTCACGGCTAGAGAACATTCTAAGCCAAGATCTATACACCATTCCTCAATATAAATTAGTTGGAATATTTCAATGTTTTTCTCTTTATTAGACCTTGTTTTGAAAAAATTATTTTAGTGTTTTTGAACTTGACAAAATTAGGAATTGGATCTGAAAAACGCAACAGCAGATCGTTTAATTGGCTCTTATTCTATTTATTTTATGGGTTTATTAATTTGTAAATTAAAAATAAAATTTAATTATCACTAATAAATTACAGATTAAGAAGTAATAATATTAACTATTTTCTTTAATCATTTCTTTATCTGCGAAATAGAATGTTCTACCTAATTTTAAAAATTTACAATAAATTAATGAACTTTCTTACAATTGTAGTTTTATTCCAAGCTCTGAAATGAGCATAAAACGCACGCAGCCTCTTCCTCTAACGTATTTATTTTAAATTCTAAACATAATTCCGTAATTATCGCCAGATGTCAGGGGTGTCGAGCTGTAATTAGTTTCATTAAGAGAAGTAACACAGCTGTCACAGATTGCAATTTTATTTCAGCAATTTTCATTAAATTATTTCTTCTGATTTACTTATTACATTCATTTACATTAATTTTAAATGTTTTTTCTACATTAAAACAATTTCAACTTTCTCGCACTTTTTTAATTTCGCGAATAAAACTATCAGGCAATTTTGCTAGCTTTTAATGTTTTGCAAATATTAAGAGTATTTAAAATAATCCATACAATATCTATTCTGTCGTTGCTTCTATTCACATGCCCTGGAACTGAATTGATGAAACCTTTTTATTTATTTTCAGTTTAAAACCCTTTTATACTGAATAATATTTGGCGAGACAAATATCAGTTGGTATAATAGAGTGCATCAAAGGTTTTTGCTACGTATATTTGAATATTTTAAAATTCAATTTATTATTGCTATAGAAACATAACCCTAACATTCATTTTTAGGTCAATTGTGAAAAGATTTTTGAAATTGCTTCCAATATTATTAATAATTACTACGTAGCTGGAAGTAATCCGGTTGGAATAATTTTCGTCATAAAGAAGATACAATTTAGTGAAAAATATTGAGTGTCGCTAGGTTTCAGGGCAGTACTATTTAATATACATACAAGATCCCTTCTATAAATAAATTATTTTACCTACATATGAAGAATAAACAAAATATACCATCTCAAAGAAAGCCCAGAAATACCTTTGATAACGTTTCAATGACACACAGATTACATCAAGTGGTAGGAAAATGACGGAACAAGGATATATAATTGCTGTCACTTTACATCACTTTTACAACAGAAAATTTGCTCTCTGTTGAACTTCACAAATATGAAATATGTTGTCAAATACCATTTCTACCTTATTTCAGTGAAGCTTTCACTCTCAGTTTCACTAAGATGAGATATTTTCCTCTGAAACTCAACCGACTTGGATGAACTTTATGTCTAATTGAGTTCTGATGCTCTAATCTAAAACTACCTGTGAACGTCTATAAAGATATCGATTATCGCTTAGCATCGAGACCAGCTTCAAATTAAAAATCTTTCAAAAATTGTAAACAAGTTCTTAAGTTAAATGATCACTGCTATGTATTTCGCATCAAACAAACCCAATCAATGTGCCATAGGAGCCTAAACAATTTATGAAGTAATAAATGAAACAAGTGATTAGTCTGGGGAAGAGTATCTCTTTATGCAAAATTTTTTGATACATAGGATCTCATTTATGCCTCAGATTCAAAGTCACTTACGCATATTGTGAACTTACGCATACAGGAGACAAACGATAAATTAGTTTTATTATAGAATGTTATTATGTACCCTATAAGCCTTTCCAATGAAGCTGTTGTATTATTATGGGAATCTACATGTTAACATAAATATTTAATCACTTTATGTGAGAAGACACTAATGAAGATCGACATATAGCGTTCTGTCTCAGTAAGTAATCACAAATTTTCAAAATTTAAAGTTCGTAGAGCCTAAAGCTAATGTTAAAGTGATTAATTAAGGTTCACCAAACGTAATGGACTACAGAATTAAAGATTTAAACATAATTATGCTACTTAATACTTGCCAGAAGTACAGAAATCAATTCAAATCAAGTCAAAACACACTGTTAGCGTCGGCTAGCGTTGTGTAATGACGTCGTATAACTTACTGTAGCATCCAGTTTTAAGTAATACTATTACTATTTTTAAAAAAATTTAATAAATGGATCTATTTGACACAGTAACGGTGAAATCTGTATATAAATGTAATGTTCAATATGAGGAAATAATCTGACATTTTCGACATTTTCGAGATAACTGTTAGGAGACAGAATCGGAGATGCACAGAAGCTTACAAAAAACGTGAATGATGGAACACATTGAAACCGAAAACTATTTTCAGTCTCTGGATTCTTTAAATAATTTTTTCATCTCGAGTTACATAAATATAAATATTTCAAAGCGAAGGCTCTGACAACTGATATTCACTACGTAGGCCTAATGATTTGTAATAAATAAATAATATTTTTAAAGGCTTATCTTACTTTTCACGTCAAATGTTTATTTTTCGTATGATATTTATTAGAAATGCGAGTGAAAGCTTCACAGAAATAAGGTAGAAATGGTATTTGACAACATATTTCATATTTGTGAAGTTCAACAGAGAGCAAATTTTCTGCTGTAAATGTGATGTAAAGTTACAACAATTATATATCCTTGTTCCGTCATTTTCCAACCACTTGAAGTTATCTGTGTGTCATTGAAACGTTATCAAAGATATTTCTGCGCTTTCTTTGAGATGGTATATTTTTTATCCTTTATATGTAGGTAAAATAATTTATTTATAGAAGGGATCTTGTATGTATATTAAATAGTACTGCCCTGAAACCTAGCAACACTCAATATTTTTCACTAAATTGTATCTTCTTTATGACGAAAATTATTCCAACCGGATTACTTCCAGCTACATAATAATTATTATTAATATTGGAAGCAATTTCAAAAATCGTTTCACAATTGACCTAAACATGGATGTTTGGGTTATGTTTCTAAAGCAATAATAAATTGAATTTTAAAATATTCAAATATACGTAGCAAAAACCTTTGATGCACTCAATTATACCAACTGATAATTGTCTGCCAAATATTATTCAGAATAAAGGGGTTTTTAACTGTAAATAAATAAAATGGTTTCATTAATTCAGTTCCAGGGCAAGTGAATAGAAGCAACGACAGAATAGATATTGTATGGATTATTTTAAATACTCATAATATTTGCAAGACATTATAAGCTAGCAAAATTGAATGATAGTTTTATTCGTGAAATTAAAAAAATTTGAGAAAGTTGAAATTGTTTTAATGTAGAAAAAAAATTCAAATATAATGTATTTTTGAATCTGTCTATAAAGGTAATATTAAGCATATAAATAGAGACGTTTTGCAAAACAGATTCTAGAAATTAAAAAAAAGAAGTATAACATGAATTTTATGAAAGAAGTTGGCAATTATTCAATAATTAAGAACAACAATACAGCTCACAAAATCCATAGTAACTTCTACTATTGTTTTATAATTGATCTACGTAGTGAGATCTTTGCACTTATGTGAGGATTCTATGTTTTTTTACACATTCAGCTGGAGCTTACAAAAAACAGTTTTTGTAAAATAAGGCCGAACTGTTTAGTAAGTTATGAGTATCCTCCTGTAGGGACCAGATCGGGTTAGCCGGAGTGAATCCATCTGTAACCTGATTGGGGCTCTCTGGGCGTCAATCACTCATAAGTTGATGACCTAAGCTATTTATTATGCATTGCAGTCCTATTGTAGCGATTGTAGCGATCAAAATGCATACAAAATCTCTAATAAATATCACACGAAAAATAAACATTTGACGTGAAAAGTAAGATAAGCCTTTAAAAAATATTATTTATTTAGTACAAATGATTAGGCCTGCGTAGTGAATATCAGTTGTCAGAGCCTTCGCTTTGAGATATTTATATTTATGTAACTGGAGATGAAAAAAATATTTAAGGAATCCAGAGATTGAAAATAGTTTTCGGTTTCAATGTGTTCCATCATTCACGATTTTGTAAGCTTCTGTGCATCTCCGATTCTGTCTCCCAACAGTTGTTTCGAAAATGTTGTTTTTTTTCAGATTATTTCCTCATATTGAACATTACATTTATATACAGATTTCACCGTTACTGTGTCAAATAGATCCATTTATTACATTTTTTTAAAAAATAGTAGGCCTAATAGTATTACTTAAAACTGGATGCTACAGTAAGTTATACGACGTCCTTACACAACGCTAGCCGACGCTAACAGTGTGTTTTGACTTGATTTGAATTGATTTCTGTACTTCTGGCAAGTATTAAGTAGCATAATTATGTTTAAATCTTTAATTCTGTAGTCCATTACGTTTGGTGAACCTTAATTAATCACTTTAACATTAACTTTAGGCTCTACGAACTTTAAATTTTGAAAATTTGTGATTACCTACTGACACAGAACGCTATATGTCGATCTTCATTAGTGTCTTCTCACATAAAGTTATTAAATATTTATGTTAACATGTAGATTCCCATAATAATACAACAGCTTCATTGGAAAGGCTTATAGGGTACATAATAACATTCTATAATAAAACTAATTTATCGTTTGTCTCCTCCTGTTATTTAAATGATGAAATGGCTTGAGACGAAGACGTAATCTGACCGTAATACTTACTAACCTTTATAAATGGTTATGAGCATCACTTGGACTTATAAGCCTTTCTCTGTAACGCTGAGGATGTCGTAACTAAACGGACTCAGGTTCTGTCACAACTAACGCCTTATTGTTTTAGTCAAAGGGCTCCATAACAGATAAAACAAAATCTCCCTTAGTATTATTTTTTCTTGCAAACTTTTTTTGAATGGTTTCAATGTAGTTTGTTATCTGGTTATACCATAGGTGCTATGTTGACCATAGTAATCTTATATAATTACAACAATGTCTACTCAAGCGATTTCTTCTCTTGAGGCGTTTTAAAAGCTCCAACATTTGAGAGAACGGTCTGTCTAGTAATTGATACAGAGAACGACTTCATTTAACAGTTATACTTTTAAACAGTTAGTTCGAAATAGGGCCCACAATGAATTTAAAGACAAAGTTAAAGACAAAGTTATTTTTATAAAAAGAATGTTTAAACTAATTCCCGTAAGGAGTTTAACTTCATACTTTAACAATTATATCTTTTAAAAAAAGGTTTTTTCACTGTAACATGATAAATATTTAAATGTTGCATAAGTATTTGTTGTTTTACCTAACGTAAAATTGGCCAAAACTCAAAAGAAAATTTTCCTTTTTTAAAAGTCATTAAACAACGTATAGTTATATGCAAAATACTGGTAACCACCCAAAGCCATCTATTTTGAGAGTATAGGATCGGATTCTGTGTGACCAAGAGTGACAGCGTTGATCAAGTGTGATTCTGCCTGTTCTGCTTTAGCCTTCAGCGATGACGGCAGCTAGGTTGCAAACATATTTAAATGGCGTATTTACACTTTTAATAATATACATATATAAATTTCATAATATTTGTGTTTTCAAAATCCATAAATAGTTGTGTATTTATAGTTTTCATAATTTGACTATATCAAAAGAGTAAACCGTGTAATGTTTCGATTTTGTAAATAAATCAAGGTTCAAGTAATTGGAAAAGTATGTTATAAAATAATTTTTCCTTCAAAGTAATTTGATGAAATGAAAAAATATAGATAACTTATACAATTGGTTACCAGTATGCCTAACCTCTAACCTAACAATCATTACTGACAAAGGATTTATTGATATAAATTTAAAACTTATAGATGTAAACGTTTTTGAACGATAAGTACTATTTTCCAAGAGCTACAAGTTCATATTATTTAATATTTTTTAAATTGAATTTTTTGTTTTTTTTCAACTTTAACAGTGAGCTTAAGACACTCTTTAATTTGTAACCAATATTTTTTTCAAAACTATTTGATTAGACAGTCAGACTGCCTAAGTCAAATCTTTACGTACAATGGGTAATGTATACTATTGACTATGTATGCCTTTTTAAAGTATAAATAATAATTTGTACTTGATAAAGGTTTTGAATAATTTAACTAAACTCATGACAAATAAATGGAGTGGTGCAACACAAAATCTATATTATTTATTAATACTTGTTATCTTTTTTAACATTTATTTTATAACTATTTAAACTATTTGTATACCTATATTTATAAACTATTCAATTAGATTTAGTTCTAACATACTTTGTTAAAAAAAGAAGTTTGACAAAATGTAATTACTAAGCGGGAGACAGGTGGCTAGACATACAGATGCACAAACGCACAAAGTTGGTAATTCAATTCCGTCGACTTGTAAACTACATTTAAGTTGAACAACCTCTCCAGGTTCAGTAACTTTAAATCATTTCACTCCGTTGGGACATGCTTACTCCTGACGATAATTAAATCAACTACGAAATCTCTTAAACATTGCTGGAATATAGGTTTTCTGAAATAATTTACTTCCTTCACTTTGGTGTTAGATAACTAGTTTATAAATTTATATATAACATCGAGTAAATAATGTTCTGTAATGATTAGGTTATTTTACGTTCCGGACTGCACAAAGTTATAAACACTTATTCTTTATTTTTATCTATACCTATATAAATTAATAAAATTTTTGCAATAAAATAACGAAAAGTAATAAATTAAATAAATACTATATACTATACATACTACATAAATAAAAATACAATATAAATCCTACATACTGTACATAGGATCTTGTGCAGTACATTAGTCCTACATATAATTGTCCGTGAAAAAAGCACAAATGTTCTAAATTTAATCCAGCAGTGGTCAATGATAGTACTTTGTTCATGGTTATTGCGAATGCAAGACGCAAATGAAATTGTAGTAGTTTGAAACCGAAGGGTAGATCGAATTCTCTGGGGGGCTGTGGATGGGCCTGCACCTAACCTCACAAAAACCATTCTGGGAATATTTTGACAATGCATCCAAATTAAATTAACTTCTGTCTAGCGGCTTAGGTGTCCATAAAATACATACATACATCGGTTTTTCATCAAACTAAGCCTCTAGGTCGGAGTTCTGCACATAGATCTGTAGAACGCTTTCCACGAGCTATCCTGAAAATATGTAAAATAATCTCTCCAAATTTCATCGACTTCTGTTTTTGTGCGTCCTTAAGATACATACTTCATTTTATTAAGTATAAATTTACCTAAAAATTTTAGTCCATTGTTTGAGTTTCACAACGTTACTTGTATTATTGAAGCTAAAACTCTAAGGACGAACCAAGTACCCCTGATAAGGTGCACGATTATCGTATACGAATTATCTTATATTGATATCGACTGCTACATACAGCTGCGGTTTTGCCCTACTTTTAGTTTATGAATAAATCAGATAAATATTGTACGTTTTATAATTTATGGTATGTAAAACATACTGAATTATAACAACTAAATATGAATGAGAAAGTTATAATGACATGTAATAATTTAAGTATTTGTTATAACTTATAAGTAATAAGGTGAGGGTTCGCTTGAATATAGTTTATTCTATAGTGTATTCGAATATTATAATAAACTCTTAAAGAAAATATTTATTAAGAATAAACTCTTTCCTATTTGTATAATAATAGGTTAAATTTATGAATGTATAATTTTTCAAAATACAAATAGTTTAAAAAATGTATTAATTATTTCTGTGTTATAGATAAAACCAAATAAATATGAAGTGCCAATATCCCACGTTTTCGTTTTGTATGCAATGCATCTGCTTATAAATTTAACTATGTTAATAGAATTTCATCTTTTATTTGCAGAGAATTACGTCCGGATAACGAAATCGTTATCTTTAAATTCACTTTGACTGTTTATACAGAGAACTATGATGGTTGAACTTAGGTACAAAATTGAATTTTATATTGAATAGGGTAAAGAGAATATATACGATGTAATGCATTCTAAGAGGTAAAATGAAATAACAATATGAGTATATTGGGATAGAGTGTAAAGGTGTACCCTGCAATGTAGGTTGTATTCCCTACTAATGATGAGTAAGGGCTATTCCAATTAGGTAGGATTAGGGATTAAAACTGAATGGCGTGAAATATAAGATTAGATCATGGATCATACATCGTTGAGGAATACCTCTCTATTAGGGTTAAAAAGGGATTATCTCGTCTCTACAACAGTTTTATACTTTACAGTGGTAGTATTTAGATAATTTACAATACTTTGAACACCTTCATTATTTCTTTTGGTCTTCCTACATTCGGTATATATTTAACCACATGTAAAATGTCAAAATCACACAAATGGCTTTTAACCTTAGAACTGGTGACCTCTGTATTTTACTTTTACGTACGAATATATTGAATGAAACGTAAAAACGTTTTGTGTTTATTTCTTTGGTGTTTTAACTATTGGAGTTATGGAAACTTTACCAACACTTGTTTGTTCTGAGGATTATCAACAATAGAATAAAACAATTTAATGTACGTCAGATTTATTTTGCAGTTTCTGATAAAGTTTAATCTCGGCAATTTAAGGCTGCCAGAAATGTGACGTCAATTACTTTTTTGTTAGGTTGTAAATTGTACGTATAACCAATGACGGATCGGTGATTACTCTATTTTAATATAAATTGAGCAAACTAAAATTGAGTCGTATAACGCACGTGCACATTAATAAGCCTTAATAGGCAATTTTCCTGGCAAATAGGGAACGCATGTGTTATGCAAGTATTGGGTGAATTATTTATTCTGTCTTAGTACTTAAGTGAGACTACAAGCTTGACGATAGTAAATCTATGGTAATAGCTATGAAAGCGTATCTGAATTATTTAATCAAGCATAATATAAGCAAGATGGAATTGATGTTTACACATTCAGCACCTTTTTTAAATATTTCAAAAACGTAACTTGTTTTAAGATAATGTTTAATTTCTTGTGTTGAACTTTTAAAGGAAGTACGAAATTATAAGTGTTTGGAAAACAATAAAATGAGATAATAAATGAAACTAAAAACTCTTAATTTTCCAACAACAAAATTCCAAGTCCAGGTTTCAATTTTAATATTCAAATGTTAAATCTAAACTACTAATTGGTCTTTGACACTTTACGACGTCATGCTTTAACCACCCTTCAGTGTTATACAAGTGTTACAAACATTGTTTCACATATTGATAGATGTAATATTTTAAAATATTTTATTTTGTGTCTCCGTTATTTAGAAGGAGACGTATTCTAACCGTTAAGGGATTCTCTATGTTCATTTCACATTAAAAAAATATTGCTTTTTAAACCCGATGTTTTAAAAACAATTACATTCTAATAAGATGAAAAACCATGAATAATACATTTCTTTTTCGTCGGTTGATTCTTTGTAGGAAATGACCTGCCTTAGATGTTTCCTGACAACAAAGACAGTTTTCTGTGGAGGGTAAATCTCTATCCTACCTAAACACTCTTTATCATCCAATTGTCAAAGCAGAGATTTTCATTTTTATTAAATGAAAATGTTGATCCGTTACACATTATTTATTTCGTTTCAAATATAACATTGCTTGATAACATTTATCACCAACGTACTTTAGGAAGAGGTTTAGCTAATAGTTTAATAATTAATAAAACAGAAGCCCTAATATTTATTATACTATGCTATTACCTTACCATAATCACGTATCCTTTGTTTTTACACTCACCTATATTCTTTTCACTTAAACTTCCCGCTTATTCTCTTTTCTCACAATTTTCACACACCATCATCAAATACTGTCCCCACACGTCCTCTTTGTATTACATTTCTCAAGTATCCCAATATATTCCCCTTGTTTTATCTTCATATATCCACATATTTTACAAACTCTGGACGCGGCTTTTACTATTTTCACATATTCATTACGTTTACCTTTGTCTTATATCTCTTTTTTCTACCACAATAATAAATCACCCTAAGGTAACTCACTCTCTTATATTCCTTACTTGCGCTCTTTCTTTAACACCCGTAATTGTGTTCTTCAATTACAATCCGTTTCCTTTCACAAATCTCACGTATCCTCTTTAACTACCTTCCTCTTACAACCATTGCTTTTAGCATTTCCTTTACTTCCCATATTATCTACATTCATCGCACACAAATATTCTCTCTCCTCTTTCCAAGGATCCTCCTTTTTTCCTTACTAACAGATTACCTTATTTTGTAATCCCTACATATCATCTACCTTAACCACCTACATATGACTAAATCGCTTACCATTTTCTCATATAATCTTCTTAAGCCTTGTTCACGTGTACTCTTCCTGTAACATCTTGTTTTACCTTCTAGATTAATTATCTTAAGTATATTCTTCATTTAGCATCCTCATATAACCTCTTCATTCAAAAAGCCATTCGTTAGATATCCATTTCCTCTATTCTATTTATCATCTATCAATAAAATCACACACACACACACACGGGCATAAGTAAATAAATAAATATATATATATATATATATATATATATATATATATA
Source organism: Prosapia bicincta (assembly GCA_036971475.1). Classification (NCBI taxonomy): domain Eukaryota; kingdom Metazoa; phylum Arthropoda; class Insecta; order Hemiptera; family Cercopidae; genus Prosapia; species Prosapia bicincta. Next base: position 171,068,423 of record JBAIZL010000001.1, on the reverse strand, counting down.
TATATATATATATATAAATTATTCTACTGAGTTGAGAGTTTATTCTATTTCACTTTAGTATATTAAGTATATATTCACTCACGGGAGTATATATTTCTTTATTTAGAAAACGAAAATTATTGTTTAGGCTGTTAATTTTAAAGAAATAGCATAACATGTTTTAAGATATTACTATATAGTACAATAATGCTTCTTGAAAGCAGCTAAATATACTACAGAAAGTAAAGCCTATAAGTTTTTCATGTAGTGTAGAACAAGGAACGTTTATGCTTTGGCTCTAAGCTGTATATTCTAACACAACTCAAGTCTTCTTGATGCATTAAAATAATGTAATAAAGTTTCCTACTGTTATAAGCTATTATTGCCCTAGTTAGCAGGGATATTAATTTCTAGCACAAGTTAAACATTGCTAGTTCATCGTAAGGGCAAATATACTACACCTAGCATACTTCAACGAAAACTAGCTTATGTTGATTCACCTAACGGCATTCATCGACTTATTTATTTTTGAATTTATATTGATAATAAACACACACACACGTTCCTCTAATAATTTCAGCCTCAAAACACAACACATATTCAAAATGCATTTAATTAATTAAAAGATACTATTTGATCCGTCATATTTTACAAGCTAAAGATGCTTGGCAATACTGACACCTAAACCTAAGAGAAAGTATTGTTTAATGTCATTTAAAGAATTGTAGGTTTAGAAAATGTTCAAAAATGATTGTAAGGAAATAATTTATGATTTTATATGGAACAGTTTGCTATGTCTAACAGTTACGTTGGTAAATTTGAAGTCAATTTCGTAAAATAATACAGCTAATAGAATGATTTTATATATGTCATAAACAACAAGGTTTATGTTATTTCTAAATATTTTAATCAAATATTGTTTGTACGTATTAAACGTTTTGTCACCTGTTAAGTACAGGATTGCTAACCTCACTTTCCCTAAACCACGTTTATTTACATCTGTCATTATTTTCGATATAACCTAGAAATCAGCTGGTGTTTTACCACAGTTCAATTTCCACCGCCTGCTAGACTTTCGTTGCCGGCTAGAATCTAGGCTTCTTTTACTGCAAAGAAGTAGTTTTACGATCCAGTTACCAGACGCATTGAGACTATTCATCTATGTTTTAGACTAGGTCCACGTACTTTCTGATCTAGTTACTTTTGCTAGCATTTCCGTATTTCTCAGTTACACACTCTCTTGCAATATGGCTGTTTACTAGTGCGGCTCTCCTGTTTCTATTCAAGTGCTTTAGCCGATTACATCGGGTTTAAACCGCGTTATAATATTACACCGCTTACTGATTATGTTCAGTTAGTGTCGTAGATGCGTTCTAACTATAAATTACCGCCGTCAAACTTTAATAAGTCATTTTAACCGCATTCTAAGTTTGATTGCCATTGTGTTAGGTTAACTGCGTGGTATTTCATTACACCGCAGACAATTAACTCTTTAATCTCGTGTGTGAACTATCAAGTGTGGATTAAAGATTTTCTATTGTGACTATTTGAAGTGCTTTTAACTTTCAATTAATTTTAAATGAGTTCTAGTTTTATGCCCTTCTTCGAAAGCTACGGTTCATCACTTCAGGACTGAACCCAGGCCTGGGACAACCGCAGCATCAACTCTTCAACTACCCTGTATAGCTTGGAATGGTAAGTGGCGTAGACTTAACTTCACTCATAAAATTGAACTATTTCTTTTAATTAACGTGTAGTGTTTCATTTAAATTCAGTGTCGTTTTTATTAATAAAGCAGACCCCATACTGCTCCAACAAAGCGTGGGTGGTCTTCCGGACTTTTTAGTGCAACCTCGTTTGATTTGAACTACCCTATTGATTTCTAATATTTCACATAATTTTCTTTCTTTAGTTTTGCTACCAAAACTATACATCACCTTTACTCCCTTGTTATAACTTTGGCTCATTATCACAATCCTTATTAATCACTTACTAGTGCTGTAGGTATTTAAATTATATTTTTCTGGCATCAATTTTATAGTGTAATAAATAATAGCGAATGTGAGATCCTCAATAATAATTCTTTTAGTCACTAAATAACATAAACTTCTTCCGTGCTACTCAGTGCTCCATCTTTTTGTTTGGATTGTTAATTCTTCTTGATCGCTAATGTATTTCTTTACATCATTTGTCTACATCATCTCCACAACGTGTTACAGGTGTAACTAATTTGGAGTTTATTTAACTCATATCATTCTAGTCTTTCAAGCGACTTCCTCCTCCATTGGAGATATTTTTAAAGATAACACCAAGTTAGTATTGCAATCTATCAATAAGGCAAGCAATAAAAAGGAAAATACTTCATTATGTATTGTAGGCAAACTCGTCACCGTCAAAATCTACAATTTGGTTCTAAGAAATGATGTTGCAAGCTGCCTTAAATAAGATTAGATTCCGGTGTGAAAAGACGACTTAAAATAATGCTATGAATAATTTTAAAATGTTATTGTTAGTAAAGAATGTGATTTATAAATATTGCTCCAGACAAGTAACTTACCTCTTGTAAGGCATATACTTCTTCAAACTCCAAACCATTCTGTCCTTAACTCTTATCAATTAGAAATATAATGAAATATATTTTTTTATTGGTTGACTGGTGAAATAGAAATAAAAACTTAAACAAAATGCAAGACGGTACTAGTCGGCCCTTCACTATAACCCGTGCATGTTTTTGACAGCGAGACCTAATTTCCACCGTTTTCGCTGTTTCCCGGCACATAAGTCTTTTAAAAAGCTTTCCTTTCAAAAACAAGAGTTTGTGGTTTTCTCTTGAATTACTATTATTTATGACACGCTTTCATTCTTCCAGGACAGAGTCAAATCATGGATTATTCGGTTACACGCGCCGAAGAAACACATTGTTATGTGGTCGAAGGTTACTTCCAGAGATTTGTTAATGTAGTTTCGCAGTAAAGAACAGGAAAGAGGAAATCAGTATTTTTGTTTGACAATTATGGTATTACCTTGAGCCGCTTTATTTCATTTTATTAAAGAATGCAAATTTATCATGAAAGTTTACTGTCAATAAAGTCGTCTTCATTCTTTCTTTAACTTTGTTTACAATCTGTTGCTTAAGAAAAAGTTCTTAGTATCTCTGTATCTATTTAATCTTCTTCTTTCATTCCGCTAAGTTTAGTTCTATAGTGATGTTTCATGAGTATCGACTTCCTTTCATCTTATATTTTTTCTTTATCAGGAGAAGAAAGATGTTTTTATGCTTACATATCTGCTACAATATCGATAGAAACAGCTCTGCCAGTCCCTTCTAACAGCGTGTATTAAATCAAAACATTCGAATATATATCTTGCTAGAAATGCATAGTAGAAGTAGCTACGAAGAAGGGTTTGACATATCTATTGTGGTCCAACAAAACTGTCCCCTTTACTAGTTTTAAAATTATTTAATTTTTTCAAAAAAAAACAATAAAAAATTATGACGATTTTATGGAACACATTCCTTAACAGCCATATGGATCTATTTTCCCTGGCAGCGTAATTTAAGCGTAAATAGTTATTGCTAGAAATTATGTTAGGTATTGGTTTATATAAGAGAGATCAATCACAAATGGGATTAAAATGAGCCTATGCTTTTATTGAACACCATTAAGACATTCTAGTTCCTCTTATTTTCTAACAGACATTGACATTTATCAACTTTTTAAAATTAAGCAAAAGATTGATATATAAATGTAGGGTTAGGGTATTGAATTATATATATACAGGGTGCAGCAGCATAACTTCCTTTTTTTAAATGCTCGCCATTCAGTTAGTTAATTTCATAGCGGAGCGCTAGTGGTCTCGATCAAGAGGGGGTATAGTATTGTTTTGTCCCGATACGTTATAGTCGCCATCATGCGTTGGAATAGTGTGGAGCGTGCCTTTGCCGTTGAGGCCTACTTTTCAAGCATATGTTCGGTTATTGCAACACAGCATTTTGGAATCGCTTTAATTTATCTCCGTTGGCTGCCGTCCCAGACAGCAAATCAATTGTTGCATGGGTCACTACATGCAGACAAACCGCAAGTGCGACCAAACAAAGAACTGGAGTCCCTCTGCTCGTTAGATCACCTGAGAACATTGAAGCAGTGAGAGCGTCAATGTTGCGATCACCACGGCGTTCTGCGCGCAAACACGCATCTGCCCTTGGACTATCCGATCATTCTGTGAGAAGAATTCTTCGTGATGATCTTCATTTTGTATATATATATATATATATATATATATATATATATATATATATATGGCGGAAAGTTTTAAATTTGTCGTGAAGTAAATTTTTTCTATCAAGCTAAATAATTTATCATTTTTTATATTTTATTTGTATGTTTTTGTTTGATACATTATTTTTAGTATTTATAAATTTGCAGTTTTCCCCAGACCGTCATTTTGATGGGTTTTTGTAATTTATAAATGCCTTTTACTAACTCCCACAATCCTCATATAATTCTTAATATTTCCTAATATATTTAAAACAGTAATAAAATACATTTATATACATTAAATCAAGTTCAAATACATTTTTTTAAACCTTTACAGATGACAATTGATGTTAACACAGTTTTTTTCATATATTTATTCAATAACTAATCTATAAACTATGGGCATCTAGTCCGGATTTGAATCGAGTATCTTTATATTCAAAGTCTAGCGTTTTTGTTAGTACGGTTTTGTTTAATTATATGCAAATGTTAGACTTTATGATTTCTGTTTTTTTATTGATTTCTTTTTATAGTATTCTATAAACGCTACAGTGATAATTACTAATTTATAATTTGAACTTATGAACAGCAGGTGTAAGCTGTTTTTGTTCAGGTAAGATAAATTGGAACATACGGTGACAAAATCTTTGTTTTAAAATATCGTAAAAAAAGTATTTAAAATTGTATTGTTATTAAAGAATGTCACATATATGAACTCCTTCCCAACTAGCACTCAACTGTTGTCAGTTATATCACTTTCTTAAACTTCACACCATTATGTCCTTGTGATTAAATGTTATTGTCATAACGCTCCTAAATTAAAACATTACCTCTTGTCAAAATTATTTGGTTTGACTAATAACCCTAAATTTAAACCTATGTAGACACTTGCATAGGTAGACACTTATACTCGAATATATATAAGTAACATATTTACTTTCTAGTAACGTTCTATCACGAGGTATGCTACTAATACTATTTACATACACTATGAGGTATCGAATAATAAAGATTCTAGAAAGAACGTTGCTACATTTTATCAGTATGTATCATCTTAGAGTTGGTGCGGCCTTTAATTACCTCCTTCTCACGGAGGTGATAAAACGTATAATAGTGATATTTTTATATTCATAAGTAACGTAACCTGTTGTAAATCGAATTATTTAGCTTTTGGTGGAGTTATTTTCCAAGTTTGAAAGTATTTTCGGTTATTTGTTAACTGAAATTCATTTGTTTTGGACGGTGGTTGGTTAATAAACGTCTGCATTTGAATAAAACATATTTATTCTTAGGAATAAAACACAAAACCCTGTTCTCGTGTTTATATAATATTAATCGGTATTGCTTATCTCGTAATAGGTTTACATAATTAATATTGTTTGCTTGTTCTACTAATTTTGTCTTTATATGGCTACTTATGGTAAACGCTGGCAAAGTTTTTTTTGTGAATGATATACCTTTTAATAACTATCTAAAAATATAATTGAAACTGTTTTAAAAAAGGGAAATTTCACAAAGAGCTTACATTCAATAAGTAATTTACATGTGAGTAACCTTAGATTTCCAATATTAAGTCAAATATGTTTTCGGTATTTTCATTTAACTACACGCTACACATGTATATAGGCTTGCACGTCTTATTCCTCCTTCCCCTAAAGCCATTTACAGCTTCTGTAACCCAAAGTACACGCTCAAGCTATTGCGCATAATAACAGAGATGTACAGCATCTGTTCCAGTTACATCAGCTTCATCTGATATTGCATACTTGCTACATCTGTCACCATTTGTATCAGCCGAGAGACATATGATAATTAAAGTAATTTTACCCTGTGATATCTCATGATTGTTGTGTTATAATGCAACCAAGTGATAATAAACATCTACTTATAATCTAAAAGCCGTGGTTTATATTCATAATTATTTCAATATAACTAAGATATTATCTATCAATATAATTATAAAACAGCATACATACAAGAACAATATTACGTTACGGATAATCCCAGATACTCAATCTTACTTTCGTTGAAAGTTTTACTTTTATGCACAATGTTTTTAGTTTACAACAAATATTTGAATAGCCCTCTCAAAGCAACATTATTGGACGTTATAATTTGTTAAAAATTTACACAATATCAAGAGCACAGTGATACAATATATTACAATGAAAATATTGGAAAGAACCCCATTACCATAAAAATTTTCAAAAATAACAAATAAAACAAGTTATTTAAGATTAAACCCTTATGTACACTTCGATGACCATGTCATCATCATCAGTAGTTCAAAATATAATCTAGCACACAAGAAGTTACAAACTTTACAAACAATCATTCTAGTTTGTAAACTTCTTGTGTGCTAGATTGTATTTTGTAATAAGACCCTCTGATGATGATGACATGGTCATCGAAATGTACATAAGGGTTTAATGTTAAGTAACTTGTTTTATTTGTTATTTTTGATTATTTTTGAGGTATTGGGGTTCGTTCCAATATTTTAATTGTAATTGTTAAAAATTTGCTAATTTTATGTTTTATGACTTATTTTATAATATATATATATATATATATATATATATATATATATATATATGTATATATATAGGTCTCTCTCTCTCTCTCTCTCTCTCTCTCTCTATATATATATATATATATATATATATATATATATATATATATGTTTGTGTGTGTGTGTGTGTGTGTGTGTGTGTGTAGAGAGAGTGAGAGAAGATATGTGAAAATAGGATGAAATTTAAAGTAAAGTACATGTACAGCCTGGATAAACCCAATGAATGATTATGTTATGTTGAAGTGTGTTGATTCACTGTGATACGAAGACAAGCTAATTCAATCGAAAGTAATTATATATATATATATATATATATATATATATATATATATATATATATATATATATATATATATATATATATATATCTTGAACATACAATATTCTTAAAGTAGGGGAAATCCATCATAAAGAGAAACTTTCAGTGAAGTTATTTAAGATGTAAGAAAAACCCTTTAATGGGTAAATACTCTACGGCTTTAAATTATTAAAAATGCAATTGGTTTTCTCGAATAATTATTTTAATAATTCGGAATAATTTTATCTATAAAACTATTTTTTTCAGGTTTTTTGGTAGCCATATATGGCATGAGCCTGGCAAAGATAACGAATAAATATGCAACCCTCAGCAGATCCAAAACTATAGATTAATACATAGCAGAGGGCTGTCTGTTTAAAAAATGCATGCATATTCGTAACAATACAGCTTTCTATGGCTTGACGAGTACAATATAGCCCATCTACTTAGTAATGAAACAAGAGAATAGCTATAAATACGTTCGTTTCAACAGATACAAATCATTGAATAAGTCATCACGAGCAGTGAGTAGAACTATACTTTAAAGAACTGGAACTGGTGTAGTTAAAGAATCAGAATTTATACATTTGTTTTTGTATTTAAATCTAATGATTATATTTTTCCTTGCCTTGAATATCCCCACCGAAGACTCGTGAACAATCCTAATTGCTATTTCTACCCTGTTCACATGAGCTACTGGTTTCTATTTACTGCTACAACAGAAAGAAGCTTAATCCTACAAAAGCAAAGCCAGAACAAAAAAAAACGTGATTGTCTTTGCACTAGAGGGAAAACTAAATTAATTACATAAAAGAGAGCGACAAACATTAATTTGAGCAGTTCTCTTTTACAAAAAGTTCTAAAGCCTTTTTGATTAATTATTTAGATGTGAAAATCTCGACGTTTTATTCATTGCCTTTGAAGTAAATAAGCTCTGAAGTATTTCTGTGACTCTTTGAAGTTGGCCGAAACTCGCACAAAGCACAACTTTTATATCTTGTACCACAATGACTTTTATTTACTTTAGATAATCAACACTCCGAAGCAAAAACGACAAAGAGAATTAGTGATCGAAAGTTTTTTTAAGAGTATATTTTCAGACCTATGTAAAACGTAATTCAATATCTATGACGCCTCGAATTACAATTCCTCAAGAGAATAACACTAACGTAACATTTTCCCTTTGGATCTTATAACAAAGTTTTATAATTAGTAACCTGAAGAAAACCTAAGACTTACACGACAATTACATGTAAAGTTGAAGTAAGCATTCCAATTAGGTTATGTCATAATCGACATTACGTTTAACTATTGTTTGAAATTAAAGTTTATTTGTGAAAATAATTAAACTATTGGCTTGTTTCAACTTTATCAGTTTTCTCGTTTATGTCTCTTTTTGTTTAATTTACATTATTTCTTTTATGAATTTTAACTAAATTATATTCTTAGTGAGATGAAGAAATAAGTAAATTTAATGATCTTATTAAAGGAAACAGTAGGCTAGGGATAATAAAATAGGACACGTAAAAAGAAGGTAATTTTAAAAGCTCTAAACTATTGCTAAACTGGATCCAATTGTCATAAAACGGAGATAAAAGTCATCCTAATAACAATACATGTGGATTGTTTACACAGGTAGTAAATTATCAAAATCCTAAGATTGGACAAGTAGGTCATTTTTTGAGTATTTTTAATATCAATAGTCAGTTATATTTGCGCTAGCAGCATTGATAGCATTAGGTACCCTAGGTCACACTCTTTTTTCAGTTTTTCTGTCACTGTTCTGTGACTAATTAACAAATAGATTTATCACCATACTGTGTAGCAGGCAACATACCTTTCTACCCGCTGTATATTACAGTTCTACTACAATTAAGAGGCCCATTAAATGCGATCAATGTTCCTTTTCCACTCTTTGTGGTTTTATTATTTTCTCACGTTTTTCACTATCTGTAGTAACCGTTTTAATCCATCGTACTTGGGTTGGAGATAGATAGAGTTTAAACCTGTAGTATCTGTTCCTATATATCTGCAACACGCTAATCAATAATTTTTCCTATATCAAAGACCATGGATTGAAAAAATATTCATGAAACATTCGCCATCAGTATGATGTTCATACAATACACGTTTTTATTAAGCACTAGCTGACCCGGCTAACTTCGTATCGCCTAAGAGTCAGTGAATTGCGTGGTAACATTAGCTAAACTTAATTTATTATTTTATTAACATAATAGCATCTGAACTATAGTAGTCGATAGAGAACAGTGTGACAATTAAAGTTCTTGATTTAATGTTATTTAATGAAGTGCATTTGGATAAACATATCTTTTGTATATTGTTTTAAATGTGTCTGCTAAAATTAGTTGGTTGGGAGGTCACGTGCCCTCTGTGCCCCCCCCCCGGCTACGCTATTAAAGCTTACTATGCCATGGTCCTTTCCAGGAAAGTACTTAACAATATTCCAAGGTTTCATGACTATCGGATCAGTGGTTTAGTGACGCATAAGGCTAAGATAGATTAAACATTACCAACCAATCTTTAAATATCGAGTTTGAATATTACCCAGTTCGAGACTCTGGCATAAATGTGGATCTAATTACATATGTTCCGCGGGTACGAGTTAATTCTTCGAGTAAATTAAGTTGTATTTCCCTACAAGTTGTATTCTCACTTATAAAGGACTAAATATTATATCTTTTATTTGAGTGAATTATTCTTCTCGTTATTTTACACCATAGTCTATTGTTTGTTAATTGATTATTATTTTAGCCACATTTAGTAACAATAAATTAATAGTTACGTTTTGAAGTTTGCTTTAGATTCTATGATCCTACTAATATTCTTCATTTACAAAGTACACAAGAATACACTAATGACAAAAAATAGATATATTTTCACAAACAAACATCAGATACTAAGCGACACTGAGTAAAATCTATACTTAGCTTCTCACTCCAGTTGACATACAAAACTGTTGAAGCGTTTATTATTATGATTAGGTGCCTGAAAGAAGGTCAGTGGGCAATAAATATATTTCTTTTTGTTTGCCTTAAGTTTCGAGAGTATATAAATATCCCTCAGAAAGCACAGACGTCTAGCCTTGTGTCTAACATTTCACTAAATATACTCCCCTTAAGCAATCAAATCAATCGAACTATGACGACATTCATAACTAGCTTTGTTGGTCACTATACTCACTAATGTCTCGATCAGCCCAGTGTAACCAGTAACCCACGTTACTATTATATTTTTCTGTAGAATTGAACGGATTCTCGTAGCAATATAATATTTTTATACATCATATTATACCCAGTAAAATAAGATCTCAAGCTAAATTTTAAAATAAGTTATATTGCTATACCAGTTATCAGAAATAGGTTCATTGCGGAAACATGATCTGAAATATTGAACACAAACCTTACATTATAAGGAAACGATATGCAAAGAGATAACTGTAAAATGACGACCTTGTTTATCCTACTAAAATTTTAAGATTATGTAACTTCCTCCGTTATAACAATTATGACTGGATTAATATCATAGGTATTTATGTAACGCTTGTTTTCCAGAGAGAGGGAGGTAAAAAACTTAGATATCATATTAAAAGTCTTAAAAATTAGTTTAATTAAGCATATTTTCATTACTTTAAAATATTTCATAAAAATAAATTTTAAAATAATACCGTCAAACTGTCTAATATCAAAAATAGACGCTGTTTTAAGGATGATGTTTTGTATCAACCGTAGGTTACTGCTTCATGCTAACAATTTTACTAGTAATAACTTCCGTTCGAGTGATCTTAGAGAAATAAACCTATGAATTAAAAGCAAGAGTATCTTGAAGTTATTTAAAACTGAAATAGTCAGAAATTCCTTTAGTTGCAGGATAGCTAAACAATATACTTGTCAGGTGCGGATTTAGCGCTCTTCATACAGAGCTGTAAGTTTAGGAATCCTGTAAGTGTTAGGGGAGATAATCTTAACCGACGACGTTTATCATATCCAACACATCTGTTATTTGATTGGGGAGACATATTTCCTTGTTACTGGTGCGTGAATAACAACTAAAGATAGTATTATTTGTGAACAATTTATTACGCTGATATTACTTCTCTAGAGCTCTAGATAATTCTAGAAGGCTAACAGGACTATTTATATAATGTATGCTTTACTACAAGTATTTTTCTCCTCTAACCACATAGCAAATAAATGCTTCCATTACTAACAAAATATCTTCCTAAATAATTCAAAGAAGAAAACAATTATATAACTTTAATAATATCCACGCCCAATTCGATGCGCTTGATTTCATAACATTCGATTAAATGAAAAACCCTTAAGTAGTTTTCGATGAATATGCCATATTCAGAAGGCTCTATTACAATAAAAATAGAATCTAGAACATTTATCACATCAACATTATACACTAAACTGACCAGAGGTATTTTTTAAAAAAACGTTAACTTTGTTGTTAGTCGGAATACACAAAAAAAATAAACAAAACCTATATAAATGCCTCAATAAATTTTATCATCATGAATAAGTACAATATTGTAATTATTACTTTTAGTAAAAACCATTACTTAACAACTGCATCGTAATATACATTAAAATAAATACAACTCCTAAACAAATAATCTTATTTAGTAAATATTTATAAATATTTCAATCATAATTCATTAATCAAAGGAGGAATTCGTTACAAGCAACCCCTTGTAATACAATTTGAAATAAAATTTTCTGAAGATGACTGCTTTCCAAACTAATGTGCATAAAACATTTCCCAAGGATACGAATTTAGAGTATTTCATATTGCTTTTTTGTTCTTATTAGGTTGAAAGGTTTTTCAGATTTGCAATGTAATTGCATGATAAGTATTCGTGTAGGGTGTAGCTTGAAATCTTTTTTTATTTCGTACAATTTGGTTGTGTGCGTAGAATATTTATATTTAAATTGTGTATTATTGGTAGATTTGATGGTAAATTTGTGTTGTTTATGTGAATAGGAGTTCAACAAAGTTTGACTGAATATTTTTTTTCTGGGTAGAAACTGGGCGAACCACTTGAAATGAGTTGATATAGGCTTCGCCAGTTGTAGATCTCCTTTTGATTTCGGCTTTCAATTGTTTGTTGAAGTTGTTGTGTGTGAAGTAAGCTAAGTTTAAATATATATAAGAAATTTGTTTGATCGTTTACGAGTTAGGATCTGTGTGGTAGTGTATTTTTTTAGTTTATAAAGTGTTTTTTATTGTGTTGTTATTCGTTTGCTTTTTTAGATGTAATATTGTTTATCATTATTTAAATCGTTCTATTCATTTTCTTTCATACATGTTTGAGGCTGTTTAGTTCTTGAAAACATCACGATAGATATAGCCTTAAAATATATTGTGTTTAAGATGTATCTATTGCTTTATAATATGACCGTAAATCTAACTACTGTACTTCGTGTTTTGAAAACATTTCCACTAAAGCAGAAGCAGAATCATAAATTCATATAAAACAGGATATGATACTCGCCAGTACAGTTTAATCTTCCTGTAGGCTATTTGTACGTTTTTAAACAAATTTACTTTCATTTTCAGTTGGATCTTCTCTAGCAGTAGACATGCAAAAGCTTATCGACAACTATTTAATTCCTTGCCAATAACTCATTATTATTTGCAATCATATTATTGGAATAACTCATTATCCTGAGGATATACTGAGACAGTGATACCTTAGCTAATATTGCAAACAACGTTGTTCATCTTCGTGATTCTGTGCTCTCGAGTTATATAGTGTAACATATTTTCTGCCATAACTTTCTGTTCGAAATTTATACCACTTAACAATAAAATATTTCCTCCAATTTACATTAGGTCGTTCCAGCATTACACGCTCTTTTGTCGCACAAATTTAATTTTTCTTGAATTTACCATCGATTTAACAAATAATGGCATTTATAACGAAATTCAAAATAATAAACGAAATATGTTGGATTTTCAGGCCGCCGAGAGATCAAAAAACTGTTAATAATGTTAAGACATAGTTTTGCATTAATAAATAGTAATAATATATTAAATAATAATAAATATTTTGGTAAAAAACCTTTCGTTTCAAAATTGAAATATTTTGGTAAGGAACGTATTATTTATGTAATGTAATAAATAATAAAAGTTGCGTATAACAAAGTTAAACAAGACGTAAAATACATGAAAAATATGTGGACATGTTTAGTATGGCAAGTTATTAAATGTACATTTAATGACAATAATTTAAAAAAGTTGCATATACATGCAAAGTATAAGGTTTATAGGACATTCTGCGCATAAACGTTGATAATTTAAATAAAAGGAAATCATTTGATGATAACCTTATGTAATTATTTATCTACAATAAACTGTGAACAGCCGTATTTTAGAAAGAGTAGATAAAAGAGTGCATCAGCAACTTTTACTTCTCTTTTTAGCGGGGCTACTTCAAATGACCAAAGATCATCTAACCAAAATACGCAGCTGTCAAATAACCAAATACGCGACATCGAAATAATCGTAATACACCAACTTTAAATAACCAAATACTCGCATTTCATATAACCAAAAACACGGACTTCAACTAAACGTAATGTTGCGCGTTATCGCTACGCCGCTCCGCAGGCGTTCAACGCACAACTTGAAGTTAATAAATAAATGGGAAGTAATATTTCTATAAATATCTAAACTTGGTAGTTATCATTATTACCTTTAAATTATTTCTCAAAATGCTACGGTTTAATTTTATAGTTATTAAAATAAATGTAATGCTGGAATTTTATTTGGTTTGATTAGACCATAGATCGTAAAGCATTCTCTTATAATTGTAGATAATCCACTTAAACATCTTTTTGAACATTGAGTATAGTTACAAAATAATGGGAAATGATACAGTGATTATTTTTTGTAAACAATTACAGATTTAACAACATATTGAAACATAAATAATTAACGTAATCAGAACCTCATAACGTCTTGTCTAAAATAGTAATATCTTTCGACTTGGCATAGCACATATTGCATGTTATTATGTTTTTAAATATCGTTTTGAATTAAAGCGTAATTAGAAAACGATAAGTAGTATTATGAAATTGAATATTTTTAAAAATGTTTCTAGATGTAAACAGCATACTGAGACCTTAACATTAAAATAAACTAGTCTTTCATCAAGAAACTGCAACTAACAATACATTATTATAAAGAAGAAAACTTCTCAACTTTGATTTAATAAAATCATAAAGCAATTGGAACAACTAAAACTTATCAAAAATAAAAAAGATGTTTATGATCTATGGTATAATAAAACCGAAAAATATTGCTACATTACATTTACTCAAGTAACGATAAAGTTAGGGATTAGAATTTTAAAAAATTATTTAAAGGCAATAATACAAATTACTTTAAATAAAGTAATTACTTTGCAAATACAAGATTACTTCCGATTTACTAATTAGGTGTTAATTACTTTTAAAATAAATCTGATATCACCATTATCATATTACTATTTATTAGGAATATACTGTGGTTGAATTTAATAATAAATACACAAAAGAATCTTAATCACAAACTTTCTTTATTTTACCCAGATGTACATTTCAGTTGCAAAGTAACCATCCTCAGAGGGATAACATACAAAGACTGATTAACGCTAGAAAAATACCTTATTTATAATCTACAGAACTAGTCACTCCCACTCCGACCGCCGCGGCCCCACCTTTTAAACAAGGCGTAGCCACGCCCATCGAGTGAAAGCAAGATATCTTACGTCAACTTACTAAAATATAAATTAAAAATACAATAAATACATAATGAAAATTGTTTTTTGAAATTATAACCAACACAAAATTTAATATAAAAATCATAATACTATTTAACAATATAAAATTGAATGAGGAATAGGACCTCTATCATAATTTAATAAATTCTCAGGTTTGTGTTTACTAATTTTTAAACTTTCGAAACTATTTAACAACTTATTAGTTCTAACATTCTTAATTAACTTGACATTATTAACATCTAGATTGTGATTGGTCTCTAAAATATGGGCAGCAATACTAGACATATCAGATCTTTGGTATTTAATATCCCTAATATGTTCCTTAAATCTAGCTATTACTTTTCGTCTTGTATGCCCAATATACATTTTATCACAATTCTTACAAATAACTTGTTAAATCCCTGATTTATCAAGTGTTTCTACTTTATCTTTTGCATTACCTAATAAATTTTTAAGGTTATTATGATTTTTATAAGTAACTCTCAATTTAACATTCTTAAAAATTCCCTCGAGACCTTTGGTTAAAACTTTGTCAAAAGGTAAACTAATAAAACGGCTTTCTTCTTTAATTTCCAAAGGTAATGTTGTTAACTTCTTCCGAAAAATCCTAATCTTTTGCTTCCTAAGGATATTATCAATAATTTTACGTTCATAACCATTAAATTCTGCCATACTTTTACTATGTTCTAATTCAATATCAAAACGTCTTTTACTCAAAGGAATATTAATCAACCTATTAACTAAAGAATTGAAAGCAGCAAATTTGTGTTGGTTACAATGGTTAGATTCGTTTGGAGTCAATCTATCATTGGATGTTGGCTTTCTATAAATATCAAAAACTATTTTATCTCTATTCCTAATACAATAAACATCAATAAACGGCAAACGTTTATTTTTTTCAATTTCATTAGTAAATCTAATATTAGGATGTTGATCATTGATGATCCTTAGAATTGGATCTATTTGAAATTCTTTAATATTAAATATAGCGAAAATATCATCAACGTATCTTATCCAGACACGAGGAAAAATTTAAGTTCCTTTTTCAATCCTAATTCAAAATGACTCATAAAGAGTTCTGCTAAAAAAGGTGATAGGCTGTTTCCCATTGTTGTACCATCTTTTTGTTTATAAAAATTATTATTAAATTGAAAATAATTATTATTCATACAGCAATTAGTTAATTTTACAAACTGGTCAACTCTTTCAATATCGACATCATTATCAATTAAAAACTCTTTTAACAAATTTAAAGTTTCCGTTACCGGAATACTTGGAAACAGAGAACAAACATTAAAAGAAACTAAAATTTCTTCATCTGTTAATCTAATATTCTTAACCTTCTCTACAAAATCAAGTGTATTCTTAACCGAAAATGATGCCTACTTACATTTAAAAAAACTGAATTCTTTAACTAACCATTTAGATAACGGTTACATAATCGGATAAGTTGGTGAATCAATTCCCGACACAATTGGCCTCACGGCATCGCCTACTTTATGTATTTTTGGGAGACAGTACAACCTAGGTAAAACAGGATTAGAAACATGAAATTTAAAGACATCTTTCTTTGAAATGACTAAATTACATTCCTTAATAACGTTTACTGTTTCTTTAACAAATTTATTTAACGGATTTTTAGACAATTGATCATAAGGTCCCGTTTCTAACAAATTGTTTACTCTATTAATATAATCTTCTTTTTTCAAAACAACAACAGTGTTACTCTTGTCAGCTTTGAGGTAATAACAATATTTTCCTTTTAACAGTTTTATTAAACTTAACTCGTGGTTGAATCCAGTAGACATCTTCTTTCTTCTTAGAACCTCCAAATTTTCTTCAATCTTTATTTTACTAGCCTTCCTAACATAGTACTTGCTAGTTTCATTTAATGAAGATATACCACTTTTAACGTGTGCCACTAATTCTTCTAAGTTATTTTTGATATTATTAGAAACGGAAAACTTTAACCCTTTACGTAACATGCACAACTCCTTCTGGGAGAAAACGATATCAGTTTCGTTTTTAATTAACTTAGAATTCTGATCATCAGTAGTACAACCTTTATAACCAACTGACACCTTTTTGGTTAAATCACTAAATTTACTACCTAATGTCCTAATCTTGTTCTCCAGTTTATGTCCATTTACAATATAAACTTTTCTGCCAAATTCATCCCAATCATTATAATTTTCTTTTCCTAATTTCAAATGTAAATCATACAACTCCAGTTCTGTATTACTTAATTTGCCATACAAAAATTTAATCTCCAAATCTAACCATTTCTTTTTGGCAAATAATAAAACTTTATCAGTTATAGAATTCTTAAATTTAATATTAATTCCGGAAATAAATTTCGGAAACACACTAAACTTTCTACATTTTAAGAAATTTAATGTCTTCTAACAAAAACTTGACTCTCAAATTCAACTTTTGGAATCTATTTTATTCCTGAGACCGAGAAGCCATACTGTTACTATTTATTAGGAATATACTGTGGTTGAATTTAATAATAAATACACAAAAACCTCTTAACCACAAACTTTCTTTATTTTACCCTTATGTAAAAGATTAGGATTTTTCGGAAAAAGTTAACAACATTACTTTTGGAAACTAAAGAAGAAAGCCGTTTTATTAGTTTACCTTTTGACAAAGTTTTAACCAAAGGGCTCGAGGGAATTTTTAAGAATGTTAAATTGAGAGTTGCGTATAAAAATCATAATAACCTTAAATATTTTTTAGGTAATGCAAAAGATAAAGTAGAAACACTTGATAAATCAGGGATTTACCACGTTAATTGTAAGGATTGTGATAAAATGTATATTGGGCAGACAAGACGAAAAGTAATAACTAGATTTAAGGAACATATTAGGGATATTAAATACCAAAGATCTGGTAAGTCTAGTATTGCTGTCCATATTTTAGAGACCAATCACAATCTAGATGTTAATTAAGAATGTTAGAACTAATAAGTTGTTAAATAGTTCCCTAAGTTGAAAAATTAGTAAACATAATGTTTACAGTTTTGTAATTACGCTGGCATTCTTCACGAATTTAAATTATTTATAGAAATATTACTCAACAGTTATCAATTTCAACCTTAATTTTGTACTTTGAACGCCTGCGGAGTAGCATAGCGATAACCCGCAACATTACTTTTAGTTGAAGTCCGTGTCTTTGGTTAGTTGAAATGCGCGTATTTGGTTATTTAAAGTTCGTGTATTACGATTATTTGAATGTCGCATATTTGGTTAGTTAACGGCCGCGTAAATTGTGTGCATTTTGGTTAGATGAATTTTTGTCATTTGAAGGCAACCCCTCTTTAGCACATCTGTGTAACATCTTCTCTTAGCACAACATTAGAGGTTTATGTTATTTACGATACTCTGCCTAGTGTTTGTAACTATACCTGCTTTTAGATAAAATAAGACAACGAATGTCAAGTGACACATGATGATAACATAATTCTAACTCTAATCTTACGTATGATTTACAACCAAATAATATCTCATTATACATTCAAATAATACATTAAATTGCTCTAAATGTAAATTTGAGCATCCCTTTTTATAAATAAAACTTCATGTATAAACTTCATATCGACCAAGGGGTTCCGATGGCACGCTTTTTTAAAGATACATCACTCCTCGAAATTGTATAAAATATCGATTGTGAGAACAAATTCCAAGAAGTAATTTTTGATATATTACAAGGTATATTTAATTTACAAAACGCCCGTTGTCGACTGAAGTTCAGACCTTACTGTACGGAATAGTATATAACTTCCGTTTATCATCAAAATATGTTTTAAGAATTATAACCTTTTCTTTATTATAAAAAAATATTATTGTTCCAATTACATTATTATAATAAATATTTTTCGTACCTTTCTATTCAATCACTATACGTTGTTCAAAGCTATATTTAATGTAATCGATTATATTTATAGAAAGAAATTATAACTGTATTTATAATCGTTATAGAATTTAACCAACCATGCACAGATATACAAACATACTCTCTTAGCTGGAAACTCTTTCCACTTCTTCGGTAAGAACCCTATCGTTGGATTTGTCATGTGTAATATTTTTTCTACAAAAATTAAGTGAAAAAATGGGGTTTTCACATCTGTTTAACCACGTGGTTTATTGTTCAGAATTTGATGACTAAATAAATGTTTAAGTTATTGTTTCATTTATGAGTCCGTTAAATTTCGATTGGAAGTAATTTTTATTTGGACGGGAGTATCTCCAAAGTGTTCATGTTTAAAGATTTCAAAGGTAGAGCGCAATAGAAACTTTTCATGTCTAGTAACCTTAATTCAATTAAAGGTATTGATCATTATTAATAGTCATTTTATCTCACGGCGGCCTGAAAATCCAACATATTTCGTTCATTATTTTGAATTTTATTATAAATGCCATTATGTGTTAAAACTAGATGGTAAATTCAAGAAAAATGAAATGTGTCCGATAAAAGAGCGTGTTATCCAGGAATGGCCTAATGTAAATTGGAGTGTATATTTTATTGTTAAACGGTATAAATTTAAAACAGAAAGTTATGGCAGAAAATATATTACACTGTATAATCCGACAGCACAGAATTAAGAAGATGAAAAACGTTGTTTGTAATATTAGCTAAAGTATTACTGTCTTAGTATATCCTAAGGGCTGTTTCAATAATGAGTTATTTGGCAAGGAATTAAATGGCTGTCGATACGCTTTTGCATGTCTACTGATAGAGAAAATCCTACTGAAAATCAAAGTAAATTTGTTTAAAAAATGTACTTATACAGGGAGGTTAAACTGTACTGGCGAGTAATGATTTCCTGTTTTATATGAATTTATGTTCCTGCTTCTACTTTAGTGGAAATGTTTTCAAAACACGAAGTACATTAGTTAGATTTACGGTCATATTATAAAACAAGATACAAATTTTAAACACATAATTTAAGGCTAAATCTTTCTTGGTGTTTTCAAGAACCAAACAACCTTAAACTTTTATGTCAATAAAATGGGTAGAACGATTTAAATAATGATAAACAATATGAAATCCTACAGAATCGAACGAAATACTTAACACAATAAAAAAAAAAAAACAATTTATAACTCATAATATACACTGCCACACAGATCATAGCTCGTAAACGAACAAAAAAAATTTTTATATATAATTAAAAATAGATTTCTTCACACAAAACAACGTACACAAACAATTGAAACCCGAAATCACAAGGACATCTACAGCTGGTGAAGCCTATATTAAATAATTTCAAGTGGTTCGCTCAATTTCTACACAAGCTAATTTCCACACAGAAAAATATATTGAATCCAACTTTGCTGAACTCCTATGTGAACATTTGTGAACCACACAAATGTGCCATCAAATCTACACATAATACACAATTTAATTAAAAATAGACGACTTACACAACCAAATAGTACGAAATATTTTAAACTACACCCTACACAAATATTTATCCCGCAATTACATTACAAATCTCAAAAACATTTCAACCAAATAAGATCAAAAAACCCCATCTGAAATACTCGTATCGATGGGAGATATTTTATGCACATTTATTTTGGAAAGAAACCTTGTTTACACTTTGAAAATTTTATTTCAAATTGTATTACAAGGGTTTGCTTGTAACAAATTCCTCTTTTGATAATTGTTTTATGATTGAAATATTTATAAATATTTACTAAATAAGATTATTTGTTTAGGAGTTTCATTTATTTTAATGTATATTGTACAGTTGTTTCAAGATTTAAATTTTAGTTATTGTATTACAAGGGGTTGCTTGTAACGAATTCCTCTTTTGATAATTGTTTTATGATTGAAATATTTATAAATATTTGCTAAATAAGATTATTTGTTTAAGAGATTCATTTATTTTAATGTATATTGTACAGTTGTTTCAAGATTTAAATTTTACTAAAACTAATAATAACAATATTGTACCTATTCCCCATGATAAAATTTATTCAGGTATTTATATAGGTTTTGTTTATTTTTATTGTGTATTCTAACTAACAACGAAAGCAATAAAATCATAAGGTTGCTAAGTAAATTAAGAGTTAACGTTTTTTAAAAACACCTCCGGTCAGTTTAGTGTATAATGTTGATGTAATAAATTTTCTAGATTCTATTGTTATTGCAATAGGGCCTTGTGATTATGATGGCATATTCATCGAAAAGTACTTAAGGGTTATTTCTTTAATCGAATGTTATAAAACCAAGCCCATCCAATTGGGCGTGGATATTATTAAAGTTATATAATTGTTTCCTTCTTTGAATTAATTAGGCAGTTTTTTTGTTAGTAATAGAAGCATTTATGTGCCATGTGGTGGGAGGGGAAACATACTTGTAATAAAGTGCACTTTATATAAATAGACCTGTTAGCCTCCTAGGATTCCCTAGAGCTCTAAGTAATACTAGGGTAATAAATTGTTCACAAATAACACTATATTTATTAGTTATTCACGCACCAATAACAAGGAAATATGTCTCCACAATCAATCAACAGAAGTGTTGGATATGGTAAACGTCTTCGGTTAATAGTAACTCCCCTTAACACAAGGATTCTTACATCTACAGCTCTGTATGAAAAGCGCTAAATCCTGTGTATCGCTATATTGTTTAGCTATCCTGCAACTGAAGGAATTTCTAATCATTTCAGTTTTCAATAACTTCAAGATACTCTTGGTTTTATTTCATATGGTTATTGCTCGAAGATCACGAGAACGGAAGTAATTACGGGTAAAACTGATAGCGTGAAGGAGTAAGCTACGGTTGAAACAGAACATCATCCTAATAACAGCGTCTACCTTTGACGTTAGACCGGTTGACGGTAATATTTTATAATGTATTTTTATAAAATAAATTAATGAAATATGCTTAATTAAAATAAATTTGAACACTTTTAGTTATCATATCTAAGTTTTTACCTCCCTCTCTCTGGACAACAGGAGTCAAATAAATACCTGGTGGTGGTACGAGCACCGACCCTTTCACCCTTTTGATCAGTTCATCAGGCAGGACTAGCCTGTCTGAGTCCCTTGTGCTTAACTGACGATGCTACTTTGCTCAGCCATTTTGCCGATTCCTCCTCAGCATAAATAAGTACATGGTCCTGAACCGCAGAACAAAACCTTCACTAGGATTGTATAAAATTTGGTCCATGAGAGCGCCCTTAAAGTGGTCGAACGGAACCATCTCCTTCTTCGTGCCTACACTATCCCCAAACGTCACTAGTACCCTCGGTAGGTTGGCGGAAATCGACGAGAAAGACCCGACCCAACATGCTTAGATACTTGCCTACTCCTCTTGGCCTCCAATTCTGGAGTAGGATCAGAAGTACTCCTTTTCTTTCTTTTCATTTCCTTATTCTGTCGCATTGGTCTTACCAGATCCACTGTCTTCCGGGACGATAGGATGGGGATCCAGCTTCTACCAAACCCTTCCTCTTCCTGGCCCGGTGTTGGGCCGCCGGAGCAGAGTCCGCTTGCGGCGGTAAGGAGACTCAAGTACTCAGGTAGACCCCTGAGGCACTATTTAAGAACCTCCTTACTCTGAGGGCCACGAATCTACATCGGCACATATCGCATAACACCTTCAATTCAGGGGTAGTATGTACCCATTCAGACCATCAGCCTGGATGGAGGGGTGCTTCGTGGTTGCCGCCCGCAAGAGAAGAGCAAGGCGAGAGCAGGGCAGATAACAACCCTTCAAGTGCTAGGACTAGCCCCTTTTATTTGAGCCACCTTCATGCTCTCACATATTTGCCTGGACGACCCGTTATCCCAGGAAAAATACTTACGGAAGTCTTTTGATTTAACCCGTTGTATTCTACCCAAGTAATTACAAATTTTACTTTAGAGCTGAATTATTTAAATAGTTTTTTCTCAAAATAAATGTCAAATACATAAAGTTATATATTTTTTAAGTGTTATATGATTTTTGTTTGCAAAAAAATCATGTTAATAATTTTAAAAAATATATTGGTAAATACGTAATTGCTTACTTGCTGACGCGTTTCAAACCATTTGTTCTCTTTTCGAAGCTACCTCTACTCTCAGAACGAATGTTTTGAAACTCGTCAGCAAGTAAGCATTTACGTAATCACGTAGTTAAGTATTTTTTTATATTAGTTTAATCAGTGAATTCAAGATAATTAAATTAAGCAACTTCAAATCATTTTATTTGATTAAAAACGACAATATTGCCAATAACAACATTAGAGTGTCGTATTAGGATTAAACTCGGCTAAAACTGTTTAATATTATAACAACAGTATTTATTTAAAGTATTTATAACAAGAATAAATAAATTTTGAAAGTAGTAAATTAAACACATAAAAAAGAGGACAAACCTATACTTATCATAAAATAAATAAGTAATATTATTTAATATAACCATATTATTTAAATAATAAATATTTAAGTAATTAAATAAATACTTAAAATCCTTGGTGCCTTATTGGCGGGCAAATATATCAGCTTCCCGCAGTTCAACTTCCAACTGAAGAATAACTGCGCATATGACAAACCTAAGCAAAACTCAACAGTTCATGTCTCCCAACAGCTGAAATGAGTCATTCAACTAACAACATAGTTCTCAAACACTAAATCAATATTCAAACGCATTCTATTGACGTTCATCTGAACCAGATTCCTATTAGTAGAAGCGGAATATTCCGCTTAGCAACATGAATTGACATATACTATAGGCGGAATATTCCTCTTATCGCGTACGAAAAGTTGATGAAAGCTGGTGGCAGGAACAACCAAAGCTGTTCCGATCTGTAATCCCAATTTCTTTGTGTGTTTATACTTCTCCTTGATATAGAAAACAATAAGACCATAAGAATACGATACCCGTGAGACATCACTACAGAACTAACTAGACTGGAAAGATACCAAAAGATTTATTAGAAGGACTCAGATGAGTCCCTTTAATAAATAACACTCACATGATTATAATATTTGGTTAAACAACAGATTGTAAACAAAGTGATAAAAGTATGAAATCGTATTTTTTACAGTAAACCTCTGTAATGACTTTGCATGCTTTTTAAATGAATTGCTCATGAAGTAAACTGGCTTGAGGTATCACTATAGTTATCAAATAAAAATTCTGTTTTCATATTTTCAGTTCTCTGCTGTAATAGGCGAAGCACAAATCTCT
>JBAIZL010000001.1:171016840-171039340 GCA_036971475.1 Prosapia bicincta | reverse complement strand
AGGTTGCCTATTATGGTAAACGTGCATTATTCAACTCAATTACAACACCACATTTTATAATATAATTGTAAAATAATTACTGCTTAGATGTATGTACCACGCATTTACTAATATCTTTGAAAATCTATCTCCATATACTATTGTTGGGTCCCTGTCTTGTTTTAAATAACTAACTTAATTTAATATCAATACATATCTAGTCCGTTAAGCCACATGTACAAAGGTCTACTAAAAAATGTTTGGCTTTAAATGGCGTTTTAATTCTATTATTATGAAACAAGTTCTTCAGTTTTTGTAGCATTCATAGTTTTACAAAATTTTGCTAACAGTTTAGCTATTTATATTTATTTCATATTTAAAAACAATATTATGCATTTTCTTTTAGGTATAGTATCATATAAGTATAGACGCATAGAGAAATCAATCATCTCAAGTAGCATACCGAAAGCTTAAGTTATACAAAAGGATATATTTGCGCTTAACAGAAGAGAGAATAGTAAGAGAAAACCCAATTTTTTAAAAATAATATGTTCAAAGAAAAGCTTACTTAGAAGAAAACTGAGTATAGGTTGGATCTTAAAAAAAATAAAGTGGTTTAAAACTGACATAAAAGACTATCCGCATAGAATAAGAATATCCACATAGCCTATATATAAAACATATTCCCCGAAATTGATCAAATATAACTATAAAATTAATTAAAACTTATACAAAGCATTTCTTTTTTATTGATATTTAAGTGGTGAAACCAAACTATGGCTTCTCAGAAATAATTTGGTAAAAAAAAGATGATATACTATTTATCTCTTGAGTCTCTCTAAAAAGAAATGACTTAGAATGAATCTTTACTTTAATTTTGTTTCCAGGGAAATGCTTGCAGATACATGTGTAACCTTAAATTCATTTTCCGTATTATTTAAGTTAATTCTATGTATTCAAACTAACATTAAAAGACAATATATTTGCAAGCAAGTATACTCTCCTATCTATCTAGCTCCAATATTTCACTGCTATTAACGTATTGCCTTTTCTTTAGGATTCCTTACGCCCTCATTTACATAGGCTATATTGAAGACAACATGTATTTTTATTTGCGTGGCCACCTAATGGTACCAATTACTCGTATTTCACTGAGCTTGGTTGAGAGATTGTCTACCAGCAACACCATTGTATAACATTTGCTCCTTACTCTCAAAACCAAGCGAAATTACACTTTTTTATAGATCCCTTTGGTATCTATTTATACACTCTATAGAGTAATTCCTAAACATCTTTTTCTGCTGTTGTCTTCCCCTTTTCAGTTCAGTTCTTTTTTGCGACAAAGACATTTTACAATAATTTAATAAATACAAACTCTCCATAACGACTATCACAGGACACTACCGTCTGTGCACTATGTATGCTAAGTTAGAAATAAATGACTCCTCATGTTTGACTCATCTCTTTGAACTTCAAAAATGTATGTTCAGAAAAGCAAAGAAACTATTTAATAATCCCAGAACTGATCTAAATCACTCATCGCATACATTGATTGCCGGCTTGGTTTGTATCTCTTAGGTGAGAATCATTTGTATACTAAGAAAGACAGGCATTAAAACCGAATAGCGTGTACTAGTCATTCTAAACACTTTAATCCAATGCAAAGCCAATTTTAAGCTGTCTAATCAATTTTTTCACTATTATTTATGCTACTTATAATGTAGTGCAAGTTAACCTGTATTGTAATAACATTTTTTCAGTTGCTCAGACAGTGTGTACATTGTCTCTTTGAACGGGTATGTCTGGATTGTGAATAGAGGCAGTGGGACACAATGCTCTTACTTAATGAATGTAAAATTATTTCATGAATTGTGAATTGGGCGCATACCTGAACTAAAGCTACTCTCGACCAACATTATAGTACAATACTGTGTAATAAGAAATCTAATCGTTACATATGTTAAAACTATATTTAAAAAACGTAGATTGAACTATTAGAGGCTATATGTAAGTTATTTGAACGATTTATGTCAACCTTTCATAATAAAATGCGTGCTAGGAAATTTCCTGCTTACGCAGCTTTTGTATTATATAGGTGGTGAAAACAGAGCCCCGGCAGTGTTCATGCGGCCACTGTATCGTACAGACGTTTCTCACTCCGATTGAGTGTACATCAATTGTATTTGTATTTATTAAGCTAAATTATTGTAACCATTTCAAAATTAAATGTTTCGTAATTAACAAAGGTTTGTAAAAATAAAATAATTTTTAAAAACCTTTCAAGCTTAATATAACACGTAACTGGCGCAGTCGGTAGGACTCCTCAAGGAAGTTAGTGAATATAACGTCCGTCGGTTTTAACCGTTAATTGAGGAAAACATTGGTAGGACATCTCGGGAGAATTAATGAACATAATTTTTATCGATTTCAATCGTTAACCGAGATACTGCAAAAACTCGATTCATTACAGAGCGCATATCTGTAACGACATCAAGAAAACTTTAGTAGAGTGAATATCTACAACAACTTAATAGAGCGCATATCTATTAAGAGCACGAGTGAATATCGTGGAAAGTGAAAAGTGAAAAGTTGTTCAAATGAGCAAAGTATTTTGGATCCACTTGTAAATAGATCGTAAGAAATAGAATTAAGAAAAAGTAGAGTAAATACTTTTTAATTTTATATCATTGATTTTAATTTTTATTATTTTAAAGAAAATAATATTTTAAAATGGCAACGCCAACATTAAAGAAGGAATATCTTGACATGATTCCTGAGTATAATGGAGAGCCCACTATGCTCAATAGATTTATATCAGTATGTGATAAAATAGTCAGTAAGTTTTATGTATCTGAAAATCCAGAAGACTTTCAAAACGAATACCTATTTTCTTCTATACTAGCTAAGTTAAAAGGCCAAGCATTAGAAATGGTAGTAAATTCAAATTCTTATAATTGGTATGAGATTAAAAAAGTTTTGTTAACCAGCTATTCAGACAAAAGAGATTGTTTTACTTTAAATTTAGAAATGGCCGAATTAAAACAAGTAAATAATGAATCACCTTTTAAGTTTTACGAAAGAATTCAAAAACTATTAAATTTACAAATCTCATGTCTTATTATTAAAGAGCCTCAAAGACAATTGGCCAAAGACGTTTTAATAGAATATGTGCAGAAATTAGGGTTAAGAGTTCTCCTTAAGGGTTTAAATGAACCCATAGGATCGCTAATGCGTACAAAAAATCCAGATTCTCTTAGCGAAGCACTTAACATCCTTACTAATGATTTTCAATTTAAAAATAACAAATTATTTCAAAATATTAAACAGAACATCCCGCCTAGGGCCCCACAATACCCGCCTACTCGCAAACCCATTCCTAACAAACAAACCTTCCAAAAGTATAGGCCCAATTACCAAAATAACCCTAGCCAATTTACTAAACCTAACTCATACGTACAACAAAATCAACAGCCGAGACAATCCAATAATTACACACCACTAAAAGTTCATCAAAAATTTGAACTAGATCCAAAGAGCATTTCCACACGTTAAACAGGGAACACAATTAGACAAAATAGACTTTATCAGATGACAGGGAAGCCAATAGAAGAAGAAAATTACGATCAAACTATGAACCGATTGACTGAACAGATGACCGACTCTTTACTGACCGAACAAACTGATTATGAACAGCAAGAGGACCCTGACAGCTACATTGACTTTGATAATTCAACACAAGAGGAAAACGCATTTGGATTCACTCAAGAGGACGATCAGACGAAAAATCATTTTTTAGGTTTAACCACGATAAAAAGACATTTTCCATAATGCATATCGAAGACGACACAAACGAACTACCGTACATCCACGATCCCAAGACTAACCTAAAGATGATGATTGACACGGGAAGCACGAGATCATTTATTAAAAAATCAATAGCTTACCAATTTTTCAAAATCACCCTAAAACAAACACCATTTGAAGTGAGTACAACTCATGGAGTATCAAAAGAAAAATACAGTTGTACACTACCACTAGGAAAAGAAACAACCAAATTCTATTTATTTGATCTCCATAAAGATTTCTACTTACTCCTTGGATTAGATAACATAAAAGAATTAAAAATTAATTTAAATTTTGTGAATGATAAATTAATATTTTGCAATAAACAAATCCCGATTAAATATTTTAACACAGAAGAACAAAATAATAATAATAACAATAATAATAATAATAATAAAGGCAAATGTCAGGAACAGAACGCTAAAAAAGGAACAAGTTGTGTTGTACAAGCCCGCACTAGCCAAACGATTAAATTTAGAATACAAAATATTCAAGATGGAGAAGGACTCTTACCATACAAACACTTAAATGGATTAGAAATTCCGCAGTGTATAGTCTCAGTACACAAGGGAGAAGCCTATTGCCCTATTATAAACAACACAGAAGAAAATGTAGAATTAACAGTGAATGAACCATTAGAATTAAAATCTTTAGAAGAATACAATATCCTTGAACCTGATACAATGCAAACGAACACTAATTTCAATTTATTAGATTATAAAAAAAAAATCGAGAAGAAAAAATTTATATTTATCAAAATTTAGGATGGAATATATGAACTTAGAAGAAAAATCCGCTATAACAAGTTTAATAGAAGCATATGCAGATTTATTTCATATTGAGGGAAACGATTTAACTTTTACCAACCAAATAAAACATGTTATTAGGACTACTGATGAAATTCCCGTATACTCTAGAAATTATAGATATCCAGAGATTTGCAAGAACGAAATTAATAAACAAACTGAGGACATGCTTAAACAAGGAATTATTAGACCTTCGAATTCTCCATGGAACCTCCGGTCTGGATTGTACCCAAAAAACAAGACGCTTCTGGCAAAAAGAAATTTCGATTAGTAATAGATTTTAGAGGATTAAACACAAAAACAATTGACGATAAATTTCCCTTGCCGAACATTACAGACATATTAGAAAAATTAGGAAAATCCCAGTATTTTACAACTTTAGATCTAGACTCAGGATTTCACCAGATAGAAATGGATAAAAATAGCATAGAAAAAACAGCGTCATAGAGTGGCATAGCGATAACCCGCAACATTACTTTTAGTTGAAGTCCGTGTCTTTGGTTATTTGAAATGTGCGTATTTGGTTATTTAAAGTTCGTGTATTACGATTATTTGAATGTCGCGTATTTGGTTAGTTAACGGCCGCGTAAATTGTGTGCATTTTGGTTAGATGAATTTTTGTCATTTGAAGGCAACCCCTCTTTAGCACATCTGTGTAACATCTTCTCTTAGCACAACATTAGAGGTTTATGTTATTTCCGATACTCTGCCTAGTGTTTGTAACTATACCTGCTTTTAGATAAAATAAGATAACGAATGTCAAGTGACACATGATGATAACATAATTCTAACTCTAATCTTACGTATGATTTAGAACCAAATATTATCTCATTGTACATTCAAATAATACATTAAATTGCTCTAAACGTAAATTTGAGCATCCCTTTTTATAAATAAAACTTCATATATAAACATCATATCGACCAAATGGGTTCCGAAATCGATGGCACGCTTTTTTAAAGATACATCACTCCTCGAAATTGTATAAAATATCGATTGTGAGAACAAATTCCAAGAAGTAATTTTTGATATATTACAAGGTATATTTAATTTACAAAACGCCCGTTGTCGACTGAAGTTCAGACCTTACTGTACGGAATAGTATATAACTTCCGTTTATCATCAAAATATGTTTTAAGAATTATAACCTTTTCTTTATTATAAAAAAATATTATTGTTCCAATTACATTATTATAATAAATATTTTTCGTACCTTTCTATTCAATCACTATACGTTGTTCAAAGCTATATTTAATGTAATCGATTATATTTATAGAAAGAAATTATAACTGTATTTATAATCGTTATAGAATTTAACCAACCATGCACAGATATACAAACATACTCTCTTAGCTGGAAACTCTTTCCACTTCTTCGGTAAGAACCCTATCGTTGGATTTGTCATGTGTAATATTTTTTCTACAAAAATTAAGTGAAAAAATGGGGTTTTCACATCTGTTTAACCACGTGGTTTATTGTTCAGAATTTGATGACTAAATAAATGTTTAAGTTATTGTTTCATTTATGAGTCCGTTAAATTTCGATTGGAAGTAATTTTTATTTGGACGGGAGTATCTCCAAAGTGTTCATGTTTAAAGATTTCAAAGGTAGTGCGCAATAGAAACTTTTCATGTCTAGTAACCTTAATTCAATTAAAGGTATTGATCATTATTAATAGTCATTTTATCTCACGGCGGCCTGAAAATCCAACATATTTCGTTCATTATTTTGAATTTTATTATAAATGCTATTATGTGTTAAAACTGGATGGTAAATTCAAGAAAAATGAAATTTGTCCGACAAAAGAACGTGTTATTCAGGAATGGCCTAATGTAAATAGCAGTGTATATTTTGTTGTTAAACGGTATAAATTTGAAACAGAAAGTTATGGCAGAAAATATATTACACTGTATAATCCGAGAGCACAGAATTAAGAAGATGAAAAACGTTGTTTGCAATATTAGCTAAAGTATCACTGTCTTAGTATATCCTCAGGGCTGTTTCAGTAATGAGTTATTGCAAAGGAATTAAATGGCTGTCGATATGCTTTTGCATTTCTACTGGTAGAGAAAATCCAACTGAAAATCAAAGTAAATTTGTTTAAAAAATATACATATACAGGGAGGTTAAACTGTACTGGCGAGTAATCATTTCCTGTTTTATATGATTTTATGTTCCTGCTTCTACTTTAGTGGAAATGTTTTCAAAACACGAAGTACATTAGTTAGATTTACGGTCATATTATAAAACAAGATATAAATTTTAAACACATAATTTAAGGCTAAATCTTTCTTGGTGTTTTCAAGAAATAAACAACCTTAAACTTTTATGTCAATAAAATGGATAGAACGATTTAAATAATGATAAACAATATGAAATCCTAAAGAAGCGAATTACTTAACACAATAAAAAAACACTTTATAAACTCATAAAATACACTACCACACAGATCATAGCTCGTAAACGAACAAACAAATTTTTTATATACAATTAAAAATAGCTTTCTTCACACAAAACAACGTACACAAACAATTGAAACCCGAAATCACAAGGACATCTACAGCTGGTGAAGCCTATATTAAATAATTTCAAGTGGTTCGCTCAGTTTCTACACAAGCTAATTTCTACACAGAAAAATATATTGAATCCAACTTTGTTGAACTCCTATGTGAACATTTGTGAACCACACAAATGTGCCATCAAATCTACACATAATACACAATTTAATTAAAAATAGACGACTTACACAACCAAATAGTACGAAATATTTTAAACTACACCCTACACAAATATTTATCCCGCAATTACATTACAAATCTCAAAAACATTTCAACCAAATAAGATCAAAAAACCCCATCTGAAATACTCGTATCGATGGGAGATATTTTATGCACATTTATTTTGGAAAGAAACCATGTTTACACTTTGAAAATTTTATTTCAAATTGTATTACAAGGGGTTGCTTGTAACGAATTCCTCTTTTGATAATTGCTTTATGATTGAAATATTTATAAATATTTACTAAATAAGATTATTTGTTTAAGAGTTTCATTTATTTTAATGTATATTGTACAGTTGTTTCAAGATTTAAATTTTACTAAAACTAATAATAACAATATTGTACCTATTCTTCATCATAAAATTTATTGAGGTATTTATTTAGGTTTTGTTTATTTGTATTGTGTATTCAGACTAACAACGAAAGCAATACAATCATAAGGTTGCTAAGTAAATTAAGAGTTAACGTTTTTTTAAAAACACCTCCGGTCAGTTTAGTGTATTATGTTGATGTGATAAATTTTCTAGATTCTATTGTTATTGCAATAGGGCCTTGTGATTATGATGGCATATTCATCGAAAAGTACTTGAGGGTTATTTCTTTAATCGAATGTAATGAAACCAAGCGCATCCAATTGGGCGTGGATATTATTAAAGTTATATAATTGTTTCCTTCTTTGAATTAATTAGGCAGATTTTTTGTTAGTAATGGAAGCATTTATGTGCTATGTGGTGGGAGGAGAAACCTACTTGTAATATAGTGCACTTTATATAAATAGTCCTGTTAGCCTCCTAGGATTCTCTAAGTAATACTAGGGTAATAAATTGTACACAAATAACACTATATTTATTAGTTGTTCACGCACCAATAACAAGGAAATATGTCTCCCCAATCAATCAACAGAAGTGTTGGATATGGTAAACGTCTTCGGTTAATAGTAACTCCCCTTAACACAAGGATTCTTACATCTACAGCTCTGTATGAAGAGCGCTAAATCCTGTATATCGCTATATTGTTTAGCTATCCTGCAACTGAAGGAATTTCTAATCATTTCAGTTTTAAATAACTTCAAGATACTCTTGTTTTTATTTCATATGGTTATTGCTCGAAGATCACGAGAACGGAAGTTATTACGGGTAAAACAGATAGCGTGAAGGAGTAAGCTACGGTTGAAACAGAACATCAGACAGGTTGACGGTATTATTTTATAATGTATTTTTATAAAATAAATTAATGAAAATATGCTTAATTAAAAAAAATTTGAACACTTTTAATTATCATATCTAAGTTTTTACCTCCCTCCCTCTGGACAACACGAGTCAAATAAATACCTGGTGGTGGTATGAGCACCGACCCTTTCACTCTTTTGATCAGTTCATCAGGCAGGACTAGCCTGTCTGAGTCCCGTCCTTGAGCTTAACTGACGATTCCACTTTGCTCAGCCATTTTGCCGATTCCTCCTCAGCACAAATAAATGCTGCGACTCCATCCCTCGAGTAATTGTTCCTGAACCGTAGAAGAAAACCTTCACTAGGATTGTATAAAATTTGATCCATGAGAACGCCCTTAAGGTGGTCGAACGCCACCATCTCCTTCTTCGTGCCTACACTATCTCCAAACGTCACTAGTACCCTCGGTAGGTTGGCGGAAATCGACGAGAAAGACGGCCCTCCCGACCCAATAGGCCTAGACACTTGCCTATTCCTCTTCCTTCCTTTCCTTCTTTTGTCGCATTGGTCTTACCAGATCCACTCTCTTTCGGGACGATAGGGCGGGGATCCAGCTTCCACCAAACCTATTCCTCTTGGCTTCCAACTCTGGAGTAGGATCAGAAATACTCCTTTTCTTCCTTTTCCTTTCCTTCTTTTGTCGCATTGGTCTTACCAGATCCACTGTCTTTCGGGACGATAGGGCGGGGATCCAGCTTCCACCAAAAGGGGGTGGCGGTGGTTCTCTGCCCTCCGACTCCGCCTTGTTCGATTCCTCATGGTAGGCAAGCTAAAGCACTTTCTTTCTTTGTGCCCCACTTATTCCTCCTGTTGCCTTCCAGCAGCTAGGGAGAAAAGATCCGCCGCCGCAGAGCCCGCTTGCGGCGGTAAGGAGACTCAAGGACTCAGGTTTGCCCCTGAGGCACTATTTAACAATCTCCTTACCCTGAGGGCCACGAATCTACATCGGCACATATCGCATAACACCTTCAGTTCAGGGGTAGTATGTACGCATTCAGACCATCAGCCTGGATGGAGGGGTGCTTCATGGTTGCCGCCCGCAAGGGAAGAGCAAGGCGAGAGCAGGGCAGATAACAACCCTTCAAGTGCTAGGACTAGTCCCTTTTATTTGAGCCGCCTTCATGCTCTCACATATTTGCCTGGACGTCCCGTTTATATGGATCCACATAGGTACAGCTCAGTTCCACGCCCCACGCGCGGATTAACTTTCTCAAGGACATGCAGCTCATAGGAGAGGTACTTCTATAATGTATCCCAGGAAAAATACTTACGGAAGTCTTTTGATTTAACCCGTTGTATTCTACGCAAGTAATTACAAATTTTACTTTAGAGCTGAATTATTTAAATAATTTTTTTTCTCAAAATAAATCTCAAATAAATAAAGTTATATATTTTTTAGGTGTTATATGATTTTATTTGCAAAAAAATTTTAATAATTTTAAAAAATATATAAGTGAATAGGTAATTGCTTACTTGCTGACGCGTTTCAAACCATTTGTTCCTTTTTCGAAGCTACCTCTACTCTCGGAACGAATGTTTTGAAACTCGTCAACAAGTAAGCATTTACGTAATCACGTAGTTAAGTATTTTTGTTTTTATTAGTTTAATCAGTGAATTCAAGATAATTAAATCAAGCGACTTCAAATCATTTTATTAGATTAAAAACGACAATATTGCCAATAACAACATTAGAGTGTCGTATTAGGATTAAATTCGGCTAGAACTGTTTAATATTATAACAAGACTATTTATAACAGTATTTATTTAAAGTATTTATAACAAGAATAAATCAATTTTGAAAGTAGTAAATTATACACATAAAAAAGAGGACAAACCTATACTTATCATAAAATAAATAAGTAATTAAATAAATACTTCAAATCCTTGGTGCCTTATTGGCGGGCAAATATATCAGCTTCCCGCAGTTCAACTTCCAACTGAAGAATAACTGCGCATAAGACAAACCTAAGCAAAACTCAACAGTTCTTGTCTCCCACCTGAACACCTGAAATGAGTCATGCAACTAACAACATGGTTCTCAAACAATAAATCAAATTCAAACGAGTTATATTGACGTTTTTCTGAACCTCACTTAATATGATGATTCCTATTAGTAGTAGCGGAATATTCCGCTTATAGCGGGTTAATAAATGCTGATGGGAGGAACTACCAACGCTGTTCCGATTGAGATCTGTAAGCCCAATTTCTTTGTGAAATGAGTCCCTTTAATAAAGAACACTCAGATGATTAAAATATTTGGTTACACAACATAATGTAAAGAAAGTGATAAAAGGATGATATCGTCTTTTTTTACAGTGAACCTCTTTAATGACTTTGCATGCTTTTTAAATGAATTGCTCATGAAGTAAACTGGCTTGAAGTATCACTATAGTTATCAAATAAAAATACTGTTTCCACCTTTTTAGTTCTCTGCTGTAAAACGACAATTTACTATCAGTGAAGCACACATCTCTGGAAGTATACTTCCAACACACAGCACTGTGTTTCTTCGGCGTATGTTACTGAATAATGCATGAATAGACTGTGCCCTGGAATAATGAAAGTGTCTCACAAATAATAGTAAATCAAGAGAAAACGTCAGACTTTTGTTTTTGAAAGGAATGCCGTTTGAAAAACGTATGCCCTGGGAAACAGCGAACACAGTGAAAATTAGGTCTCGCTATTAAAAACAAGCACGGCTTATAGTAAAGAGTTAGTTTTGTGGGCTTGGATTCAGTTTCAATTACCCTTTCAGCGGTTTCAAACAGAATTTAATTGTAAAATCAAAAGATATATGAATACGAACGTTAAAACAGTTTTGTTCTTATAATAATAATATATTAGATATTTTGTGTAATATAACTAAATAATAATATAGTGGGTCGTTGGATTGGATCAATTTTTTAATTGAGAGACAAAATGTCTTTTATGACAACACAACGATTCTACTTTTAGCATAAACTATGTGTTTTAATTAAAGAACTGAACATTTACTTGGTTATCCAGTTCTCTTAACTAACTTACTTTTATATACTTTCACACCTATTAGTTATTATCTATTCTTCATCTTGTTTCAATAATCTTGGTAACAAACAAGTACAGCTAATATTTCTACAAGATATGTTAATGATAGTTTCAATATGTTACATAGTATATACAAGTGTAATTGTTTAAAATAATATTTGGATAATAATAGTTATAGAAAACCCAAGATTTCTGATAATGTAAAAACATTATATGGTAAAATTGTGACACCACATTTTGTCTCAATATTTTAATGGAATACGTTTGTGTATCGAAGGCCACGAACTCTTATGAAATTTTGTTTAAATTAGAAATAACACTCAGAGGTTTAAAGTCGTTCAATTTGAATAGTAATATATATTTTTGTTTGCCAAGAAGATGAAAGTAATATCAAAGTTTTAGGGAATATCTTCCCAAACTAAAACGATACATGTTCACTATTTGGTAATTTTCCGAACAACGATAGTCATAATATTATACGGAAACAACAATTGAACTTAAAATTTACTTCGTATGTTAGGTGGGAGATCCATATAAATAATATGAAAATTGCGCTAAAATCACAAGTAATAATATAGAAAGTGGAATCATATTCAATCATTAGACTTCAACACATTCTATTTTAAGAATTACTGAATAAAAGATACTATCAGGTAGGTATAATATGGAATTAAAAATTAGTTACTCAGAAGTGAAAAGAAATGGAAACTTTAGGAACATTGTAAGATCAACACAGCATTCGTTTCCTTTAAAAAATGCGTCCCAATTTCATTTTGTTCATACTATATTATATTATATACCGATAAATAGGCACGCCTTCAAATGTATCAGGGTACTAATAAAACTCTACACAATGTGTATAAAAATATTTAAGTCATCGTTGGATCCTACATTTAATGATAAACTAATAAGAGGGGATAGTAATGAAAAATAATAGAAAAACTCAATGTGATAGTGCGTAGTAGTACTCAACAGTATGACCCCAACGGACATTAGATACGCTATGACAACTGCGGAATATACATCTCCCAAAATAAAGCAATACATAATATTATCATCCTAAAACAAATGAAAAACCTACGCCCTAACATGATATTCATCATAGAAAAAGAAATAAACTATAAAATAAGCTGTTTAGAGCTAACAATAACAAAAACGACAAATAAGATTCAATACTACATATTGAGGAAACCTTTTTTAACCAAAAAAACCCCAAATCCCGAATATTCTACTGAATATTCAATTATTCTACCTGCACAGTTTGGAGTGTAAATCTTTATATCTTTATTTATTTTTTGCTGATATTTGTGTTCTTACAGTCTTACTGGAATAGCGAACAGAGTAAATAACAGCTTTACTCTGAAGATGGATCATGTGATCCGAAACCCAAAGGCCGTGATAAAGGAATTCACAGGTTATATAACTAAGGTTAAACTTTATATAGCTCCAATAAAATAAACCTTACAATTAATAAAGTTGTATATTTAAGGACTACAATTAGTAAATCAACAATTTAGGTAAGATATATTCCTTTTTTTTATTAATCTCTGAAGTGCCGGTTTTCCCTACCTATATAAATATTTTTATCAGATCATAAAATATAGCGAAATAGCAAGTCTAACATCCACAATTATTCTGTTTATTGTCCTAGCTTGGTTAATTATACAAACTCGGTTTCATCGCTTTTATCATCTGGTTAGCATAGGCAAACACGTGGTTGCACGCTCGCTTAAGAGTAATAAATAAAGTTCACACAAGCCTTGCATAATAGATAAACGCTTTCCTTATAACCGCGAAAGTTGCCTATTATGGTAAACGTGCATTATTCAACTCAATTACAACGCCACATTTTATAATATAATTATAAAATAATTACTGTTTAGATGTATGTACCACACATTTACTAATATCTTTGAAAATCCATCTCCATACACTATTGTTGGGTCCCTGTCTTGTTTTAAATAACTAACTTAATTTAATATCAATACATATCTAGTCCGTTAAGCCACATGTACAAAGGTCTACTAAAAATGTTTGGCTTTAAATGGCGTTTTAATTCTATTATTATGAAACAAGTTCTTCAGTTTTTGTTGCATTCACAGTTTTCCAAAATTTTGCTAACAATTTAGCAATTTTATATTTATTTCATATTTAAAAACAATATTATGCATTTTCTTTTAGGTATAGTATCATATAAGTATAGACGCATAGAGAAATCAATCATCTCAAGTAACATACCGAAAGCTTAAGTTATACATTTGCGCTTAAAAGAAGAGAGAATAGTAAGTAAAAACCCATTTTTTTAAAAATAATATTTTCAAAGAAAAGCTTACTTAAAAGAAAACTGAGTATAGGTTGGATCTTAAAAAACATAAAGTGGTTTAAAACTGATATACAAGTCTATCTGCATAGAATAAAAATATCCACATAGCCTATATATAAAATATATTCCCCGAAATTGATCAAATATAACTATAAAAGTATTTAAAACTTATACAAAGCATTTCATTTTTATTGATATTTAAGTGGTGAAACCAAACTATGGCATCACAGAAATAATTTGGTAAAAAAAGATGATATACTATTTATCGCTTGAGTCTGTCTAAAATGAAATGACTTAGAAAGAATCTTTAATTTAATTTTGTTTCCAGGGAAATGCTTGCAGATACATGTGTAACCTTAAATTCCTTTTCTGTATTATTTAAGTTAATTCTATGTATTCAAACTAACATTAAAAGACAATATATTTGCAAGCAAGTATACTCTCCTATCTATCTAGCTCCAATATTTCAGTGCTATTAACGTATTGCCTTTTCTTTAGGATTCCTTACGCCCTCATTTACATAGGCTATATTGAAGACAACATGTATTTTTATTTGCGTGGCCACCTAATGGTACCAATTACTCTTATTTCACTGAGCTTGGTTGAGAGCTTGTCTACCTGTTTCATTGTATAACATTTGCTTCTTACTCTAAAAACCAAGCGAAATTACACCTTTTTAATAGATCCCTTTGGTATATATTTATACACTCTAGGAAGTAATGATTAAACACCTTTTTCTGCTTTTGTCTTCCCCTGTTCAGTTCAGTTCTTTTTTACGACAAAGACATTTTACAATAATTTAATAAATACAAACTCTCCGTAACGACTATCACAGGACACTACCGTCTATGCACTATATATGCTAAGTTAGTAATAAATGAGGCCTCAAGTTTGACTCATCTCTTTAAACTTCAGAAAGGTATGTTCAGGAAAGCAAACAACTATTTAATAATCCCAGAACTGATCTAAATCAGTCATCGTATACATTGATTGCCGGCTTGGTTTGTATCTCTTAGGTGAGAATCATTTGTATACTAAGAAAGTCAGACATTAAAACCGAATAGCGTGTACTAGTCATTCTAAACACTTTAATTTAATGCAAAGCCCATTTTAAGCTGTCTAATCAATTTTTTCACTATTATTTATGCTACTTATAATGTAGTGCAAGTTAACCTGTATTGTAATAACATTTTTTCAGTTGCTCAGACAGTGTGTACATTGTCTCTTTGAACGGGTATGTCTGGATTGTGAATAGAGGCAGTGGGACACAATGCTCTTACTTAATGAATGTAAAATTATTTCATGAATTGTGAATTGGGCGCATACCTGAACTAAAGCTACTCTCGACCAACATTATAGTACAATACTGTGTAATAAGAAATCTAATCGTTACATATGTTAAAACTATATTTAAAAAACGTAGATTGAACTATAAGAGGATAGGTGTATAAACTGACCTTCTGATTCCTGAATTTGGAGAAAACAAAGGGCTGTACCTGATACTAACTATAAAAATTTGGTGAGAAAATGATTTAATATTGGAGACAGTAAGTTGTAATAAAATAAAATCCTGTACTTTACCTTGTTTTAAAGTGATTGTTTAGCTAAAATGTATCTTACACCAGCCATATTAGAGTTTTTAGACTTAAAACCAATCTTTCATTCTACGGAATATTAAACATTTCATCATTTGGTAGAACTTGGAGGTGTTCCCTGTTGTTGTATCGAGAAAGGTATTTGGGATTCACATCCCTTGAGTAATACGTAA
Organism: Prosapia bicincta; assembly: GCA_036971475.1. Lineage (NCBI taxonomy): Eukaryota > Metazoa > Arthropoda > Insecta > Hemiptera > Cercopidae > Prosapia > Prosapia bicincta. Next base: position 171,023,589 of record JBAIZL010000001.1, on the reverse strand, counting down.
TGTACACCCAACTAGGACGAGCCGTTGTATGATTAGTTGGGCAAACATAACGCCCTAACAATGTTACATAATGTAAACGTAAATAGACCCTACGTTTATATAAATCCGAATCGAAGCAAACGTCTAACCGACAGCTTTGACTCGAAATGTTTACAACTCTTGATAAACTTACACCGTGATTAGTTAAATCCCGTAGATAATATAGCTTTTTGGACAGAACCAATATGGAAATATTTATTCAATTTTTCATTATTTTTGGGGGGTATAGAGCATTTTTAGGGAAAATATTATTTGAATTACTTTATCATGTCGATTTAACTAAACCAAATTATACCAAGACTACCACTTTGACAACTGCCGGTTATTACAATAATACATAATCATTTGTCATGTATTAAACATATTTTCAATAAATAGATTTGTTTCACTCCTTTATTTACATGGTAATGTTATATTTTTATAATGGTACCTATGAACAACGTTACTATGGTTTTCTATTTCAGTATTGTTGTTCCCGATTGTAGACAAATTGTTTTCTTCTTTTATAAAATTATCTAAAAGTATTTTCTAGACAAGGCTAAAGAAAACTGTCTTAGGATAATTAGTTATTTGAATAGTTAGCATGATTTTTTAAATAGATTGGAACAAAATTTGTAACTAAAATAAATTTAATCTAGTGACTAATCAATAACCTTATTTTAACCTGTTTAATAATTCCAAAGGTTTAATTCTTTAAGGACTCCATAAATGTACTAAATATAGACATGTATCCAGCAAATTTAGCTGAACCGATGCTCTTCCACAGAAAATCCAAAACTGAAGTATCAAGCACAGTTTTGACGCTTGTCCTACTTAATGCCAGTTTGATGAATGTCTCGGGGTACGAAACATGACGGTTAGGACTTTGTTATGTATGTTTCTTAAAATTGCTCCTTACACACTCCATACATTCACACGGGTTTGAAAATAGCCTTTTACAACATGTTTGTATGTAACTAAATTTTGAGGTTTGACACCCCCTACATAATGCACCTCAGGCCTAATAGTTTCTTTTAATGAAAATATACCAATGCCAGATTTACTTGAAATCTAAATTTATTGGAGCGGGTTAGATATTTCATATTTCATCTTTAGTTTTAACCATTTCATATTCCTTACACTTGACAGGGAAAATATTAACAATGTTGTTGTTAAATATTTTGCCATATAACGGCAACATTGATTTCCGGAGGACCTTAAATAATTAAATGAATGAAATTGACGTTTTGTACATACCTCACTGGGCGAAGTACCACCACTTGTCGGACAGTTATTCGGGTGCACCCTTTCCCGCACTTATCAATTACCTGTTGAACTTAAAGAAATCACTTATATTCAAAATGTCACTAATAATGTTAAGAGTACCTCCGCCACACGACAGGAGAAACAAAGAGAGAGAAATGGTCTAAACCGAGCCTCGTTTAGAACACAAAAACTACGTCACGTCGATAGTGACGGGAGAGATGTCGTTTAACCGACGATTCGAAAGGAACTGGGGCGTACCGAATCTTGTAAGAGACAAAGGTTGGCCGATAACGAGTCCCTCTCTGAAGCATTTACACTGTCTTTTAAATTATCTTTAATTTAAAGAAAAGTACGTAACATACCGGGGGCCTTGAATCCTCCTAGGATTCAAAGAAGAATACAATATAAGCTACCCCAGCATGAGAGAAAAGAAAACAATAATTATCAATAAACAAACTGAGAGTTCTTCACAAAAAACAAATATACACTAAATAAAATAAAAATTCCTTTTCTAGAAACATGAGAAAAATAATAAGTTTATTCTGCACTAATGGGCAGGGGGAAAACCTTATGAGAAGGTCGAGTTATAAGTCCTTGCTGTGTCTTGAGCTGAACAACTCGCACCACACCGCCTGTGCCAGGGAACACTTGTGTCACTCTTGCCAATGGCCAAGAGAGAGGCGGAGTAGGTTGATGCACTAGCACTAGGTCGCCCACACGAAGGTTGTCGGTCGTTTCCGTCCATTTGGTCCGCTGCTGTAGAGTGTGAAGATATTCCAGCTGCCACCTTTTCCACACGCGTTGGTGAAAAGCATGGACGAGGTGCCAATGCTTAAGTCGATTAGTAGGGACTTCAGCCAGATTTCTTTCGGGTACGGCGACGAGTGGAGCTCCAATTAAAAAGTGTCCTGGGGTTAGAGCAGTGAGATCGGAAGGATCGTTAGATAAAGGTGTGAGTGGTCGAGCGTTGAGGATTGACTCGACTTGAGTTGTCAGAGTCATGAATTCGGAGAGAGTTAGAACGTGTTCACCTATGACGCGACGCAAGTGATCTTGTAAATTCACAAACGAGATCTTGTCCTGAGGTCCTGAGTAGAGATCGCAGAGCATTGTCAGCTCCCACAAAGTTTGTTCCGCAGTCGGAATAGATGTGTTGACAAAGACCTCGTCTAGACACAAATCGAGTCAATGCTGCGATGAACGCGTCCGTCGAGAGATCAGTGACCACCTCAATGTGAACAGCTTTGGTGACAAGGCAAACAAAGACACAGATGTATGCCTTGATGGTTCGAATAGAACGTAGATTATGTACTTTCAGAGTGAAAGGACCACCATAATCAATGCCTGTGTTGAGAAATGGGCGAGTAGGGGTCAGTCGAGATTGAGGTAAGTTTCCCATAAGAGGATTTTTATTTCTAGGTCGGTGCTTAAAGCACACAATACACTTGAAGACGCGTGCACGGATTACATTCCGAGCACACAATATCCACACCTCTTGTGCGAGAAGTGATTGAGTGTGTTGAACTCTAGAATGAAGGTACTTCCGATGATATAGGTCAATCAAGGAGTCAACCACAGGGTGTTTCTTAGGCAAAATCACCGGATGTTGTGTCTCATGACGAATCTGTGCTGCTTCGAGTCGTCCACCAACTCGCAGGACGCCATCGCTATTGAGAAATGGTGTTAATCGTCGAAGCCTAGAAGATACCCTGTTAGGAGGGGTGTGTCCTAATGCCTTTAAATCTTCGATGAAGGAGGATGCCTGAAGTAATTTGTATATTCGGATTCTGGCTGAGTTCAACTCCCCCGTAGTGAGAGGTCCAACAGTTCTTCCTAAGTGACGAGAGTTGTGTATGAAACGCAACAAGTACGCCATTACACGCTGCAGTCGCCTAAGGCTAAAAGTCCATTACACGCAGCAAGTCCCATTCTGAGTGAATAGTGGAGAGAAGAGATATAGGTGAAATAGGTTTATATTCCCCTGTGTCAATGAGTTTTGCGGTATCCTGAAGAAACGTGGGTGTCTCTAGGTGTTCGTCTGGAAGATTCTGTAATAGTTGATAAGCGTTAGTAGTCCATTTCCGCAATTCGAAGCCACCTCGAAGTAAAAGAGAAATGAGCTGAGTTTTCAAATGAGAGGCCTCATCAATGGAATCACCACCCGCAATAATGTCGTCGACAAACGTTTGTGTGCGGAGTACTTCGACAGCCTGAGGGAATGAAGCACCTTCATCGGAGGCGAGCTGATGAAGAGTTCTTATCGCCAGGTAAGGTGAACAACTAGGTCCATAGGTTACTGTGGTCAATTGATAAGTGGAAATAGGTTGATCGACATGGTCCCTCCATAGGATCAGCTGATAAGGTTGATCATCAGGGTGGACTTTGATCTGACGATACATCTGACGTATATCGCAAGTAAATACCACATTATGATAGCGAAACATGAGTAACAGATCACAAATGTTGGTCTGCATTTTCTGTCCTGTCCACAGGGTGTCGTTGAGAGAGAAACCGTTGGATGTTTTTGCACTGGCATCAAAGACTGTTCGAAGGCGAGTAGTGGTGCTGGATTCCTTTAGAACCCCATGATGAGGTAAAAAGTAGTGAAGTGAACTGAGCTGAGTGTTTTGGGCAAGTATCATGTGTCCAGAAGTCAAATAGTCAGACATGAATTCTGCATAAAGTTGCTTGAAGCGAGGCTTAGAGTTGAACTTTTGTTCGAGAGATTTTAATCGTACTTCCGCGTTCCCGCGAGAAGTTCCGAGAGGAGGTTTATCTTGTTTGAAAGGAAGTCGGACACAGTAACGACCTGAACTGTCGCGTATGAGTAGCGACATAATGAGCTTCACATGCTTGATCATGTGGTGAGAGTTTTGAGGTTAAGGGCACTTCTTCATGTTGCCAGAATTTTTGCAGAGAATTGTGCAGTTCCAAGTCATTCACAGTGAGTAATGTGGTGGACATACTAGCACTAGATTCCCTTTCACAGGTAGGCAGACATGGAGCTTCTCCCATAACCATGAATCCAAAGTGAGTGCCTATCAGGCACGGCATATTAGAGCCGAGAGAATGCGTAGTTGGAGTCAATATTAAAGGAAAAAGAGCGCCGCCCAGAAGAAAATCAATGCGACTTGGCAAATGAAAAGTAGGGTCGGCAAGCGTATAAGATTGTACCTTATTTAGTACTTTAACGTCAATGTGAGTACGAGGTAAATCGACGCAAATTTTGTCGAGAATGAGAAAATTATGTTTGGCAGCTATTACTGTGCCATCGAGAGTGTGCACGCCTAAAGAGGTCATGCCCCTGGAGCGAGTAAGATTTTGAGAAAGTCCAACAATGTTGTGATTACTTCTCGTTCGAGTTACACACATTAGTTGAGCTACTTGCTCTGAAATAAATGAGGATTGGCTTCCTGAGTCCACCAGAGCCCGGAAAACATAAGTCGTCCCGGTAGGAGAGGAGAGTTTTACTAAAAGTGTGCCCAGGAGCACAGTTGTACTTTGAGAGGCAGGATTAGTCGCCTGAGAAGTCATACTAATAGGTGACTGAACAACTTCTGTTACACCTTGGTCCTGGGAAAGAGAGGACTTTAATGGTGTATGCTGAGGCAGGTGATCGTTGTCGAAATGGAGAAGAGTGTGATGTTTCCTTTTACATTGAAAACAAGTCGAATTGGATTTACAAAACTTCACACTGTGAGCGCCCAAACATGAAATACATCTACTATACGACTTCGCGATCTTCAAACGCTCTGTCGGAGATTTGGCCTTAAACTTAAGGCAGGAATAGATTTTATGGTCTGTTCCTTTACACAGAAAACATAAAGGATGCTTTGTTTCAGACGCTGTGTCATTGACAGAGTTACAAGTCACCAGCGAAGTCCCCTTTCGGTTAACCTGAGTCTTATACATTAACTGTTTTCCCTTCGAAATTTGAGGCGAGTTTGAAGGTAATGAGTTAGGGTTGAGAGTTGAAGAGGAATGTAGTGTCGCGTGTTCAAGTTCACTACATTTTTGTGAGAGGAAGTTGATAATTTCCGCAGGTGTTGCCAGAGTCGACGTGTTATCCCGTGATTGTTCAAGCTTCTTCAGTATAGTAGAATCCAGCTTGCGTAAAATCATCGCTGACAATAAGGGAATGTTACTCGTGATATCAATTTGTAGCCCCTTCAAGGCTTGGGTGTTCTCTGTGTAACTTGTAACAAAGTTACGCATTTGGTTAGAAGTGTAATTGATATTCGGCAAGTCGAGAATTCTATTGAGATGAATTGACATTATTCGTCTTGGAGAATGATATCTCTCCATAAGAAGGTCATACGCGACTTGATAATTAACTTCCGAAATAGGTAAAGAGTTAATTAATTTTAATGGTTCACCTGAGAGTACACTAAGCAAATACTGTAGTTTGGTGCAGCATTGAGAGATGTATTTTTATGTATGGTAGAGTCAAAGAGATTTTTGAAAGAAATCCATTCAAATGGATCACCTGTGAAATGTTTGAGTTCCAATTTTGGAAGTCGCAGTGGGATTTGCGACGAGAGTGAAGAGCTAGCTTCGGTTTTTTGCCTAGCAGCTTGTTTCGCTTCTATTGAAGCAACAGTGTAATTTATGCGAGAAACAAGATCATTAACCACAGCCGAAGTTGAGAAATTGGGAATAAAATCGTTATCTTTTTCCAACGAGAGTTCATTGAATAAGTCCAATGTGTCTAAAAATTCTTGTTTAATGCTAACGACAGAGGGAGCTCGGATCATTAATTCTTGCATGATCGCTTTATCAGAAATCTTTTGCTTTAGATCATAAATAGATTGGATCTGGGAAAATAGAGCTTCCTTCTTAGCAGTGATTACTCTTAGTGATTTGGCCATTTTGTAGAAATGAATTATATCTACAATAACAATAAGGCTCTTTAAATACACTAACAAAATATGCTATACTAATAGCAAGAGCGATAGAGAAAGCATAAACTAGTTTCTCACAAAGAAATGTAAATATTGAATGTTTGAACTTATGAACGGACGTAAACAGTTCAAGTAAACAAATGTCTCTTATTCAAGGTTACAATAACAAGATATCTTCCAATAATTGCAATCAGAAAAACGTTCAATACAAATTATGAAAAAATGTAAATATCTTAAAAGGAAATATTACAATTACATTGGACAGCATGTAACTGAATGATTTGCTTCAAAACAATAAGCATTATTAAATATAAATTTGCAATTTATAAGCACTGAAATCATAGGTGACTTCTTTTACCATACTAAATAGTTAGCAGAAAATATTTATAAATATATTAGCCTATTAACATTAGCATGAGTGGGCAACATACATTTTGAATCATACGAATTGTTTACAAATAGACAAGCGTAATGAATTATAAAGATATGCTTTCAGAGAGGGTTTGTTATAATCTACTGTATTTGAACAGCTGATAGATAAGAAATTGAGTGAGGTAAGCCTTG